>NW_004624766.1:756370-828892 GCF_000247695.1 Heterocephalus glaber | reverse complement strand
CCTTGAGCTTGCAAGGCAGATGCGGCACCACTGAGCTAAATCCCCAGCATATTCTGGCCCAGCATATTTTCTTGGAATTGCAGTTTTCTTGTCTTGTAATGAAAACAATGAGAGTCATTCTTTCACTTGTTCATTTTACAAATATGTATTTTGAATATGTATTATGTTCCAACACTATATGTATGTGCCAGGCAGTGAGAGGCAGATACAGTGGTGAACCAGAAAGACAAATTCCTGCCCTAGGCTTGTGTCCCAGAACTGCGTCCAAGACAAGATAATAAACAAATAAATCAAAAATAAATATGTGCTACACAGTGTAACAGAGGGCGTCCCCTTATTTTCTAGTGTTTCTCCCTCAATTTTCTTCCTAAAATGAATATGAAATTTTGACAATAATTTGTTCTTTAGTATCCAAGGAAATGATCTTTGAAAATCTTGCTCCCAAGGTGATGCACAGTGATTTGGTCCATCATTCCTTGGCAAAGTTAAAGAAATTCAGTAAATACTTTCATTCCCTCAGATCCAGATGTGGTAAGATGTTAAAAAGGAGCAGTTTTATGGCAAGGTAATGTTATAGGTGGGGTTCCCTTACTTCCATACTTGGTGTTTCATTTAATCCAGATTTTTCCATGACTGGTATATGTGGTTTTTTTTTTTTTTGGTACTGGGGATTGAACTCGGGTCCTTGCGCTTGCAAGGCAGGCAGCAGAACCACTGAGCTAAATCCCCAGCCCTGGTATATGTTGTTTGATTCATGTTGTTTTCTTATTTTAAAATATTATTGTTATTATTATTATTTTATTTATTATATTTATTATTTCATTATTATTTTTGTAGTACGGGATTGAACCCAGGGCCTTGTGCATGCTAGGTGAGGACTACACCACTTGAGCTATATCCTCAAGCTACCCACCTTCTTTTTCCCTCAAGATTAGATCTTGCCAAGTTGTGCAAAATGGCTCTGAACTTGTGATCCTCTTGCCTCAGCCTCCTGAGTAGCTTGAATTACAGTCATGCACCACCATGCCTAGGTCCTATATTTCTAAATTTAATTAGTTGCTGCTATGATTTGGACTGTGAATGTCCCCCAAAAGGTCCGTGTGGTGAAGGCTTGACCCCCAGCAAGGTGCTTTTGGGAGGAGATTAACCTTTTAGCACATTGGATTCCGTGGCAGGTCTACAGGTCATTGGAGGTGTGTGTTAGAGGGGATTGTGAGACCCTGGTCCCTCCCAAAATTTTCTTCTCTTTGTCTGCCTGGCTATGAGGTGAGCAGTTTTCCTCTGCTATGCACTCCTCATCAGTGCCAGCTGGCACCCCCATCAGAGGCCTAAAAGTAATGGGTCCATCTGATCATGGATGGGACCCTCTAAAACCGTGAGCCAAAAAAAATCTTCCTTCTTTATCAGGTGTTTATTTTAGTGACAGAAAGCTCACTAATATAATTGCCAATATTTTTTTTTTGGTACTGGGGATTGAACTCAGGACCTTGCACTTACGAGGCAGGCAGCAGAACCACTGAGCTAAATCCTGGGCCCTAGTTGTCAATATTTTAAAATTCAAATAAAATTCCAGATTTCTGATGTTTTGAAAAATAAAGATCTGGAAGATCTGGCAGCACTGGACCCAAAATCTTTTTTTTTTTTTTTAGTGGTATTGGGGATTGTAATGTGAGATCTAATGCACCAGTTCTCCAGATGTGGTCTGTAAGGTGCTGGGAATTTAGTTCAGTAGTGCTACAGCCTGCCTCACAAGTGCAAGGTCCTGAGTTCAATCCCTGGTAGCAACAAACAAACAAACAAACAAATGTGGTCTGTAGATTTTGTGGAGGTTCCTGAAACCCTTTCAGGGTGTCCATGGATAAAAAAGTTTTCATAATAATAGCAAAATATTATTTGATCTTTTCACTGGATTAACATTTACATTGATGGGACCAGAACAATGGTGTAGAACTGCTAGTGCTTTGGGAATCAAACTGGTGCAAATGATTGTAATCATTGTATCCTTTATCACTAGATACTTGCAATTAAAAAAAAAAAGCTAGTTTAAGCCAGGTGTAGTGGTGTGTACCTGTAGGTCCAGCTACTCAGGGAACTGATGCAGGAGGATCAAAAGTTCAAGGTCAGCCTGGGCAACATAGTAAGACCTAGAACCCTTCCCCTTTCCCCACCCTCCAGTACCAGGGGTTGAATTCAGGCCCTTCTTAATGACCTACATCCGAGCTCTTTTTTATTTTTATGACAAGGTTTCACTATATTACCCAGGCTGGGGTTAAATTTGTGATCTTCCTGCCTTAGCTTCCCAGAGTGCTGGGATTATGGGCACCACCACTCCCAGCCCCGACTCTTTAAAAACAAAAACAAAACAGAACAGAACAATAACAACAAAAAAACTAACAACTTGAGAATGTCCATGATGAAGAAGTAAAAATTTTCTTAAATATTGATGCTTCCATATATTTCTTTTAAATATCCTGTTTGAAAAAATTGAAAGTATGTGGTTTTTGTGCTATATATCAAAATGAGAAACTGCATGTATGCTGTTGACTTCCAAGCTAAATCAGACTTTTTTCATGGGATGGCAGTTTTTCATGAAAGGACAATGAACAAATTGTGATTATTGAGTCTTGAGAATTTGATAGATATTATCTCAAAACTACACAGTATTTGTTGCCAATGCTAAAACTTCAGAATTTTGATGTTTTTGCTGCCTCCATGAGTTTGACAGCTTCCCAAAACTTAAAGAATTTTCTGACAAAATTAGAAGTGACATTAAAGTGTAATTTTTGTTATTGTGTAATGTGTCAATATTTGGAATATCATTGAACCAATTTTTTTCCCAAACGACCAATGCTTGGTGTTATAAAATTATGCCTGGTTAAAGGAACAGGTAAAAGCAGCTGGTTTTCAATTCCAGTCCAGTTCACAGTGCAAGATAGATCAGAGATTTTTTGCTTAAGACTGAACTGAAGTATTTTGCATTGAACTACATCTCTAGTTCTTTATATATATAATTTAATTTTGAGTCTAGGTTTTGCTAAATTGCCCAGGATGGCCTTAAACTTGTGATCCTCCTGCCTCAGCCTTCCAGAGTGCTGGGAGTACAGGTGTGTTCCACCATACCTGGCTTAGATCACAGAATTTGATGTAACAGTAAGAAAAGTTGATTGATGCTGTTTTGGTTTCCATGTTATAACTAACATTTAAGAAACTACTCTTTGTGAATTTCTGTATAGCATTAAGAATATCCACAATTATTTGATAAGGTTATTACAGTACTCCTATTTTTCCAAATGTGTATCTGTGCAAAGCTGGATTTTCTTCCTATACTACAAACAAAACAACATATACCAGATTGGCTGTAGAAGCAAATGTGAGAATTCAGCTATCTTCTATTTAGCTAGATATTAAAGAGGTTTACAAATACGAAAATGTAATGTCATTCTTCTCGCTAAATTTAGTAGGCTCTTTAATGGTCTGGGTTCTCAAAGATTTTGAACTAAAGATAATTTTTTTTCTCAAACTTGCATGTTGCACTAAGTGATTTTGATTTTAAATATATACAAATGTAAAAATAGATACAACTTCCTTTTGAGGTTAGCTCTTATACAGTTATAAAACAAAATATAGTTTGCATGTATAAAGGAAAACTGCAGAACCAAAACAAACACATTAACTATTAATTTCATAGGATGATGACGTTTTGTTAATCTAAACTGCAACTGCAATTTAAATCTAGTGCTCACTGCTGTGGCCAATTCAGCAAACATATACCACAATTTCCCTACTTCCCTTATTGCAGCTTCCACAAAAGATTTATCATTGTGTGCCACAATGTGAATTAGACTTCATGTGGCAAAACCCCATCATTTACGTATTGGCCGCCTCTCTCTTCTCATTTATCTAAGTAATACTGTGTGGTCTGAACTAGATCCTAAACTCACCACTGCCCATCAGACCTTTTCGGGGTAGATGTGTAGATGATCCAGAATTTTTAAACCTTAATAAACTCTCTTATGAGAATGAAGCAATAGTTTTTAAAAAAATTATTGGAGAAAACACCTGAAAAATCTATGTGTGGACCTCAGCTTGAGAACATGTCAGTAGTTCAGTGTGGCATCTGAAATCAGAACAACTGGATTTGAATTCGAACTGTGCCACCTGCCATGGGCCTGTGCATCCCCCCTCCCAGCTCAATTTCTTCAGCCTGTTCCAAATAAATGGTTCTATTTAATTTGCAGAAGTGTCATAATCCTTATTTCTGAGGCTGGTTGTGGGGATTGAAATGTACATATGGCACTTGGCCTAAACTTTGCACCTACAAATTTCTTACCCTTTTCTAAAGTTAAAACTTGGATCAAAGCTTGTCTACCAATAAGGCGATCTGGGACATTTTTGAAGGTGAACAAACGTTGTCAGAAGCATACAACCTGGCATACACCTGCAGGTTTTGTATTCCATGGCAGAGGCTGGATTCTCCTTCTGGGCCCAGGGGCAGGGTTGAGGCTGAGGTATGAACCTCTAGCTCTGGGGAGGGGCATGAGCTGTACTTTTTATTTTTTTGTGATACCGGGGATTGAACTCAGGACCTTGAGCTGGAGGGGCAGACAGGGTTCCACTGAGCTAAATCCCCGGCCCATGAGCTGTACTTTTGAGGCTTTGTTGTCCAAGGCTTCTCTGTCCTGCCCAGGAACTCCCCCTCCCAAAAGAAGTGTCACTCTGTTCTGTGCTTCACTTACAGGGAGTAGAACTTGCTCGCTCTACCCACTGCTTCACGCCTGAGGATGTCAATGGAAAAGCCCCTGTCCTGGGCACAGGCACAGGCATGGGCATGGGCTTTCAGAGACAGCCACTAGCTGGCCAGAAACACTCCTGCTCTAAAGATATAAAGATGAAAGCTCTGGCACCGACCTGCTCTTTGTGTGGGCAGGACCTGCATGATACTGGCTCTCGGCTTCTACCCTGCCAACATTTGCTCTGTAAGGACTGCTTCCAGGGCTTGATGCAGGAGCTGGGCCGTGTTGCCAGGGCTCACGGGACCGTCCCAGATGGTAAGTACAAAAGCACCACGAGTTCACCTACTTCTAGAGGGGAGGTATTTTCTGGTTTCATAGGAACTGAGTTTCAGGTGTAGAAAGAATCAGAATTTAAATGCCCAAGGGACATTCTTTGCTGAAAGCAACTCTGGGGAATCTATGAGACAGCAAATCCTCTCGATGCCTAATATATCTGTTTTGTAAGCTGGGGACTTATCATCTCTGGGATTTCCTCAAATTGGTGGCAGACTAAGAAGTCTGTGAAGGTTTTGATTCAAGGTCTGGCTGACTCCTCAGATGGAGAAGATATTTTCTGGCTGACTAAATCTCCAAGGCAGAGGGCGAACAGCTGGCCTTGGTATTGGTCACGAATAGATTTTGAACTGAATCACACAGACTAGTGAACCATTTACTATGTAAGCTGCTGCCCAGCAGGGGGGAGCCTGTGTCTTACTCCTGAATGTCAGGTTTCCTAGGAAACAGTCCACTGTGAGCTGTGAAACCCTGGGAGACAGGAAGCGTGTCCCTCATTTTAGTATTCTAGCGTAGGGCACGTAACTGAGGTACAGTGAGTATCTGCTGATTGACATTGTACAGTAAGAAAGTCAAATATAGTAAGTGACAACACTAGAAACATCATCTGCGATCTTTTCTTTTTGTTTTAGTCTCTATAGTATTTCCAAAGAGATTTGTAGCATAAATCCAGGCTTTCTTGGAGGCATTGCTGTTCAGAGTGAGTTTTAGGTTTGGGTTTTGAGCCCTTTGAACTGTGGGTAAGCAATCCACCCTGTCTGAGGCTCTTAAGAGTTTGGAGCACAGAAAAGATAAGCTAATATATGATATTTTAACTTACAACTTAAACTTCATTCTTCATTACGTTTTTAATTTTCACTTGCAAATGTTATTAATCTACTTATAAATGCAGTAAATTTTAACAGTGACTTTTAAAAGGTCTATGGTTAATATTTAAACGTATTTATCAACTTTGTTAATATTTGCTTTTACAAATTAAGTGTATTTTCTGTTTCTTTTTAAGACCTTAATTATCTGGAAAAATAGGCATTGCTAACTGCTTAAAGAATTCTTGGAAATACAGTATATTTATAAATATAGTGAACCTTAAGCATGTGTTAATGGTTCCAGGACTGTTGGGTTAATATCTAGAATGTATGTATAAAGCCCCTACAACTCAACAATAAAAAAATAAAAAACCTGATTAAAAACGGGCAAAGGATTTAAATAGACATTGCTCCAAAAGAGAAAACAAATGGCCAAATAAGCATATAAAAATGTTCAATATCACTAATTATGAGCAAAGTGCAAACTAAAATAACAGTAAGATACCACCTCACACCCATTAGGATGATTATTAGCCAAGCAAGCAGGCATAAAACCTTTTCAAAATAACAAGTATTGACAAAAATGTAGAGAAGTCAGAATCTTTATGCACTGTTGGAGGGAATATAAATCAGCGTAGCTGCTGTGTAAAACAATATGATGCTTCCTGGAATAGGAATGTATTCCTCTAGGTATATATACTGAAAAGAATTTTTTTGTTTGTTTTTTGTGACAGGGTCTTGCTGTGTAGTTCAGGCTGGCCTGGAACTCACTGTGTAGCCCAGGCTGGCCTGAAACTCACAGCCATCCTCCTGTCTCAGCTTCTCAAGTGCTGGGATTACAGTCGTGTACAACCATTCTTGGCTCTGAAAAGAATTTAAAGCAGGGGCTTAAAGAGCTATTTGTACACATGAGTTCATAGCATTGTTATTTGAAACAGCCATAAGGTGGAAGCAACCCAAGTGTCCATCAACGGATATAAAGAAAATGTGGTATATCCTTATAATGGAAAATTATTGAGCCTTAATAAGGAAGGAAATTCTGAGTGTGGTGATGCACTCCCGTAATCATTACTATTTTGGAGGCTGAGGCTGGAGTATTGCAAGTTTGAGGCCAGGCTGGGTAACTTAGATGTAGAACAAAAAAAGGGCTGGGAATGTAGCCCAGTGGTAGAGCACCTTTGGGTTCAATCTCCAGTACCGCAAAAGAGGAAGGAAGAAAATTCTGATACATGCTGCAACACAAATGAACCTTGAAGATACTATGCTAAATGAAATAATCCAGTAAAAAGAACAAATACTGTGTGATTCCAATTGTATGAGGTACCTAGAGTTGTCGAATTCAGAGAATCAGAAAGTAGAACGGTGGTGGCTAAGTGCTGGGGAAATTAGGAATGTTGTTTAATGGGTATAGAGTTTCAGTTTTACCTCTGTGTGTGTGTGTGTGTGTGTGTGTGTGTGTGTGTGTGTGTGACTCTGGGGATGAACCCAGGGGTGCTCTACCATTGAGCTACAACTTCAGCCCTTTTTATTTTGAGACAAAATCTGGTTTCAAGTCTGGTTGTTTGGAGAGTTTTTAGTGCTGCCACTTTATTCAAGAATAGAACAGATTTTCTAGAAGGTTTATCCTCTCAGGCTGAGGTTTTAAAAAGTAAAATATGAGAGCAAATAGAGGGATGGTGGGGAAAATGGATTGAGGTTAAGGAAGAAATAGATTCCTAGTATTACAGATAGGTAAGTTAATTAGATATCTTGGAGGCAGTTAGACAGGGCCAGCCCTCAAGAAGCCAACATGGAGAGCAATTGAAGTACATTCACTGGTTAGCATTATAAAAAAGAAAAGAGGGGGCCTGGGATTTAGCTTAGTGGTGCTGCCATCTGCCTCACAAGCACAAGGTCCTGAGTTTGATCCCTAGTACTAAAAAACCCCCAAAACACAAAGAAAAGAGGTATTATGTCCCCTAGAGATGAATAGCAGTGATTGATATTCTAAATGGGGAAATTCCTTGTACATGACTTGTTTTCCCATTTGATCCCCATCTAATCGATATTACCTGGGTGACTGTACTTGTAATCTTACTGGTTAGTCATGCCCACCTTGTAATTTTCTATTGGGTCTTATAGTTTTGTCCCACTTTGTACCCACCTCACCTCATAGCTTTGCTGTATAAAACACCTTTGAAAAGTGGGGTGGGCAGGCAACCCATTTTCCGGTCCCCCTTCTGTCTCTCTGAGACAGAAGCTTTCTTTCTTTCAGTAAATTTTTCCTACTCTTAACCTTCATTGTTCCTAGAATTCATTCTTTGATTTTAGAGAACATAAACTCGTGTTTCGGATAGCTAGCAGATTTGGGAGTTACTTCTGTTCCCCTTATATAGCACCAGTATCTCCAGCCATATGGGGCCACATTGGTTGGGGATAAACCCATTCTCATAAGCCTGTTTTCTCCTGATTGCTAGTCAGAGCCAAGCAATTGCTGGGTTGAGAGGAAAAGAGGCTTTGCCTGGATGCATGGTCTGTCCAGCTGGCTTTCATCCTCAGTCCCTCAGTGGCCCTTTCTCAGGCCTGTCCCCTGCACTGGTGCTTGGAATTGAGGGGGTGCTGGTGGTAGGCATCTGCTTATCCAACTGGACAGTACCTTCCATTTCTATAACCCTATAGCCTTACAGGACAGGGACTTCAGTGAATATTTATTGACTAATTTAATCATTGAATCCATAAAGATCTCCTATGACTTTTGCCTAGAAGGGAAACTTTTTAAATTGAAATTTTTTTATTAGTGTATATTAGTTATATAGTATAGTGAGTTTTGCTTTGGGATATTCATACATACATATCTCCCTCTGTCATTACCTCCTACTACTTTCCTGTCCAGTGATTCCTGGACCGCCCCTTTCCATTCTTTAATTTGGAGATCCGAAAGACAATTATAAGGATCTACTGGTTGGCAGACATTGTGCTAGGCACCTGTGCCTGTAGTGTCTTTTCTAAACTTCACAACAGCTCTACAGGTAGGTATTATTATTCCCATTTTATAGACGATAAGCCTGGGGATTGGGAAATTTGTGGCTTAAGGTCTAATAACTAGTAAGTGTTAGGTCAAGTGAAACTCAGGTTTGTCTGTCTCCAAAGCTTTCCAGGTTGGGCTTGAGGAGCTCTAAGAATGCTAAATAACCACCGCAGCCCCAGGCTTCTTGAAGCTAGGCAAGGGTGACAGCATCTTCTTTGTACACTGCTAATGCTGAAAGGGGGGAGCAATCGTTGTCCCTTGGTGGGCAGGCCTTGGGGGCTTTGGGAAGATCCAAAGAAAGGGAACTGATGCAAGATGTTACAACCTCAGAGTCAGAGAGGGAAATGACTCTTATCTTAATGAGCAGCCCAGCTGGAGGGGCTCTAATGGCCTTGGGTGAGAACAGGGAGGCAGGGGATGAGGCTCAGCTTCAGGCGCCTGGAAGCCAGGTGACGGAAGCCAGGTGACGACTGTTTGCATGCTCAGGGTGCCGAACAGCTTGTCTGACCGTGGGGGGTCTGTTGCAGAGTGACCAAAGTCTCCCAGGTGGAAGGCAGGCTGCTGAGCTGGACTGAGTTGGGTGCGAGGCAGGTGCAGAAGCTGGAGCTCTGGATCCCTATTAGCAGGGTAGTTTTTCAGTTTGTGAACAGTTGCCTTACCTTAATTGGTTCTCTAGGGCCCTGGGGGTAGCGCTGACACCTCTGAACAGTACTGTTACTGGGAGAGCAATTCCCCCGGTAATGGGAAAGAGGCAGGCTGTGTTTGGGCCGGGGGTGTGCTTGCTGCTGCCAGTTCTACCTGGAGAGCTACAGCTAGAACAGACGTGCTAAGGGAGGGAATTCAAGATGGCTGTGATTGATGGATAGGGGCTTGCATGGGCTTCTTGTCACTGGAGCTCCCCCATGAAGAGGGCCAGTCATGTGAGTGCTGTGGAGATCAGAGAGTAGGAAAAGCCTTTCAGTTCCTCTCCAGCTGCTCACTGTGCAGATGGGGCATCAGAAGTCCAGAAAGGGCTGGGATCCTGTTGAAGTTTACTTGAAGAGCCAAGGACTCTCTCTGTCCCCTGATGGACAGTCCAGGACTTGCAGGCTATACAAAATGCACACATAGAGTAGGTTGCTGCCCTTAGATCCCCCACTGTCTCTCTTCCCAGGCCCAGTTGGAAATGAGATGAGTAGCTTTACATGGAGCATGTCAGTACATCAGTTTTTGGGTGGATTCTTTGAGATGTGGAGTGAAAAAAGATCTAGGTGCTATCTGGACCAGTGAGGGTCTCTCATGTGAGTTTAGATTCTTCCTACCAATACCTGGTGCGTTCCACTGTGATATTTTATTTGCATAGAAAGCTTTGGCACATACCTGTGATCCCAGCACTCTGGGAGGCTGAGGCAGGAGAATTGTAAGTTCAAGCTTAGTCTGAGGAGTTTAGCAAAACTGAAACCCTGTCTCAAAATTTTTAAAAAATGCTGTAGATGTAGCTCATTATGAAGGCCCTCAGTTCAACCCCCAGTATCATTTTAAAAAAATTTAAAAAGGCCCATGTTACGGCCAAGTGGTTCCTAGGAGCATGGGATCTGAAGGCCACAAACTATACATTCATCTCCAGCCCCAGCCAGGCATTGGGTTTTCTGATCAGATTCTGACTCTTGGCTCAGATCTGCTGCTGGCCCCTGGATACTCCTTGGTTGACTGCAGCTTATTTTCTGTTCTTTCCCTGGTGATATTTTTCCTGACCTCACCTTACCTATTGCCACAGTGGGTTATTTTCCCAAATCCTCTTCATTCAATGCTGATCACTCCCTCTGACCCTGGGTCTACACTTTTAGCTATCTAAACGCTCCCAATTGCTTGTAGTTCAAAATAGAAATTTAGCATGACTTTCAAGGCTCTTCCTAATCAACCCCCAAATTAACTTGGTAGTTTCATTTCCTACATTTCCTGTACATGTTCTAGCCATACTGATATTCCTCCAAAGAGGTCCCGTATTTTGACATTTATAATCCTCTTTATGGTGTTCCCTTTCCTTGTTAGTAACACCTATCCAGATTGAAGGTCCAGCTCAAATGTGAACCAGTTACCAGAAGAACAACTAACAGGACTGACAGTGGGGTTGGGAACAAGCAGGACCCTCAGAATTGAATCCCAAGAGCATCTATCCCAAAGGTTGGAATAAACTAAAAAGCTGGTGCTTTAGGCTAGGGGTGGGTCAGCTTTTTCTATAAATAGTTTTGGTTTTTGCTAATCATAAAGTCTCTTTCACAATTCCTCAATTCTGTCGTGGTAGCCCAAAATTTAAGGGAATTTAAGGGGTGTGACTGTGTCCCAATGAAATGAGTTCCATAACCATGTTCTTTATTGGCAAAAACAGGCAGACTATGGTTTTTAACCACTACTTTAGACACTGGGGAAATTGGGTGGGTTTGGATGGTAGTAGTAGCTGTGCAGAGCCAGACAGGGCTAGGAAAATATGGAAGAGAATTCCAGGGAGGGAATAGGGTTAGGATGGGACACTTGGAGGCTAGAGAAAATATAGGGAGTTAATTTTGGCTGAAATATGGGGTGTTTGAAAGAGAGAAATGGAAACTGCATTGAGAAAGGAAATTATCTGAAGGGTCCTGACAAGTTTAAGCTATTCTGTGGACACTGGGAGCTACTGAAACTCCTTTTGATCAGTGACATATGACCAAATCTGTATTTCCAAAAGTCATTCTGGCTCAGTGAGAGGGATGATTGGAAGAGATAGGGCTGGCAACAGGAGCACTTGCTAGGAGGCTCCTGTAGTTGTCCAGGTCATTGGTTTTGGATTGTTAGTCCTTGAAACAGTGCTGGTCTGGATGCCAGAGAATTTTTTGGCAAACTTGCTAAAGATACACATTTCTGATTCCATACCCAAGAGACTTGGATTTGATAGGCTCAGGATTTCTTAAAACTCTTCAGATGTGGAAATCATTGATCTGGGCAACATAGCATGAAGCCTGATCTTAGGAGAATATGGACACCAGAGAAAATGGGACATAAGTAAGATGGAATTTAACAACTGCCTTCTTCCTGTTATACTTGTCTCTGTTCATGACAGCCCGTCCACTTGACTCCTTTTCCTTAACACACCAGCAAAATATCCTTAACATCCTGTTTTAGTTATGTCCTATTGGTTCTCTTGGTAACAACTCTTCTGTCCCTTTTGTCTACTTCAGGCCTTATTCAGGATCCCATTAATGCTCAGCAGGACAAACCTCCTTTTTGATCCCCCTGTCTCCAGTCCATCAATATAATCACAAAGCTCAGCTTGGTCAAGCTCCAGAAACTTTCTGGTCTGCCTTTTCCTCTAGAATAAAGATCAGGGTCGTTAGCTTAGTAGTCAGGGCCCTTCCCAAGTTACTCTGCTGCCAGTCTTTCCAAGTTCCTTCCCTGCCACTCCCCCTCATATGATTGCTCTGTGCTCTTGAATTATCCTATACTTGTAGACTTGCCCCATCCTCATGCCTTTCCTCCAACTCAACTCTGTTTTCCTTCCGGCTTGTATGGGACTGTATCTCTCGAGGGGGTAGAGTTAGCTGCCAAGGGACATCCCCCAGGACCTTTGTGCATTATAAATATGTGTCTTCTCCAACTGAAGTCCTAATCCTCCGCTTGTGATGGACAGTTGGTCACTATGGCAACAGCCTGTGACGTCACAGGATAAGGACTTCAGGTGAAGTGGCAGGAGCAGGTGAGTGTGTAGGAGACAGATTTTAATGTCTGTCAAAGCCCCCCTTCCCCACACCTTCCTTCAGTGCTGGGGGCATGGAGGGATCTCTTTGGCTTCTGCTGTTTTTTTAAAATGATGCAGTGCTCATGTGTGCCTGGCATCTGCGTGCTGCAGCAGTGTGGGGCTGACAGAGTGTGTCAACTTGAGCTCTGGCTGTGCAGGCACCGCTGCTGCGTGAGCCTGTTATTCCATTCTGGATTGCTATTTTGATACCCAGATTGCATCATTCTTCCTACGTACAAACAGGGGGTCCCCAGGGCCCTGCAGCTACTCACTTCTCCACCAACACTGTTGTTGTGATGAGCTCTATTTAAATGAGCTGCCGGATCGGGGCAGGTTCCAGCCACACATGAGCTCTGTCATTTTGGGGAACATGGAGGGCTGAAGGATTTTTGGATGGAGTCCTAAAAGGCTGAGAGTGATGGCCTCCTGAGCTGTGCAGAGGGCGACAGAGCTAGTTCCTGAAAGTTGAAAATCTCGTTTTCTTCCTTCTGAGCTTCTATTCCGAGGCACCCAGAGGATTAGGAAGGAGATGCAGCTAGGAAGAGAGTCGCCTCTTTGAGGTCTCCCTCTTGCTGTTCAGTTTGTGAAAATTGCTGCAGAGCCTTCAAGATAAACAGGAACAGGAGGAGTCAACCAAGCTCTTTCTTGCAGAAGCATCTCAGGTGAGCTAGAGAAACGCAGCCCTGGCTGAGGATGCATCAGAGCAAGGAGAGGCTCCAGGCTGCTTCCCCTACCCCTCCCAGAACCCAGCTCCCCAAGCCTTAGGCCCTGCAGCCCAGCTGGCTGCAGCATGCAGGGTGGGTGCTTCTGGGCTCTTGGTAAGCACTATCCTCGGGGATCAGTAGTGGTCTTACCTGTCGCTCCTCTGATTCCCTCCCCTGACTTCTCTCCCAGGTGTTGCTCTATCACAGGGCAGCAGGGCGACAGGTAAGCTTATTGGCAACCAGGGGCAAAATTGGCAGTCACCCTAGGGGTGTCTTGGGTCACTATTTGTTTTTCTAGCAGAGGCACCATTTGAGGAGTGGGTGCAGTATGTTTTTCAGAGATGCTACTGCTGAGTTATGGGCTAGAGAAAGGCTGCAGGGGCTTGTGTCGGGCCTTATGATGTTCAGCATACTGGGGCTGCATGGGGTGGGAAGGCATGAATGGCTAGTGAGGACAGGTAGCCTGCCAGAGCATCCAACCAGAGTGTTTTTTTCTTCCTTGCTTTGTGGCTGGCAGAGGCATAGCAAGGTAGTTAGTGTCTTACCTGTGGCTACAGAAGTAATTGAGCACTGCTCAGTGGTTCAAGGTACCACATATGTTTTGCAAGGTCTATGTGGTTGTTAGCTAAGTCCCTGCCTCTCTCAGGGTCTCCATGTCTCTCTCTGTGTGGTAGGCACTGGGCTGGATGAACAGTGAAGGTCTGTCCAGCTCTGGTTCTGTATGTGGGCACTTGCAGAGGAACATTGGGCTATTCCAGGATCTCATTGCTCTGTCAGGGTAGATCTTGGGCCCAAACTGTGAACTTTCATGGAGCCTTGGATGAGAGCTGAGGAATGACCTCCCTATAGAGCTGCTTAGCACTGGGCTCAGGCTTCTGCACCTGCTGTGTATATGCTCACCTGGTATCCTGAGGTGACCCCTATGACAGCTTTCTGTGTCCTCTTTGGGATTTCTTTCCCTCTTTGGCCCATGATGCCCTCCAAGGCCCAGGTGGCCTTGGTCCTGGCATTAATCTCTGAAAGGTAGACTACCTGGTTTAGGCACCCTTCCTTGCTGCCAGATTAGGTTCTGGGCCTAGAACACACAAGGGCCTAGCAGCAGTTGTTTTAACACCGAACCTCAGGCCATACTCTAAGCCTGGGTCCTGTAATTGAGCTTCAAGTGTGGGGAGGTGAACATGTCCTTCAACTCAGTGCCAGTCCCTGGAGTACCTGAGTTTCAGGACATCCTTGTGTCTGTTGAGAATCTGCCCTTTTTTCTGTGAGAGGAGAAATCCATCATAGCTCCATTCAGAGTTTTTCTGAGCTTTCTTACTTTCTCATCTTCATGATATAGAGGATGGAACTATCAGAAGTTTGAGGTGCTGATTCTTAGACTTGGTTATACAGTACATTCTAATCACCTGGGGAATTAAAAAAAATTCCTGATGTCTGGACTCTATCTCCTCCTGAAACTCCTTTTGTATGGGATATAGACCAGCCATCAGGAGTTTTGTTTTCATGGTGCTGAAACTGGAACCTGGGACCTTGTGCATGCTAGATAATCAATCACTCTCCACTTTGCCACTGAGTTACATCTCAGCCCAACATGAGGATATTTAAAAGATCCCCATGATTTAGATTTGTAGCAAATTTTGAGAACCACTGCATTATAAAATGAAATAACGTCCAGATTAATTTCCTCTAGGCAGAAAAAACTACATTTCACTTGCCTTTTCTCAAAGATCATATTTCTTAAAACTTTAGGTACAGCATGGCTGGCTCCCAGCCCCATCTGGATTCCTAGAGTCCAGAGCTGGGTCCAGGTCATTATTATAGTCAGATGATTATTACGGAATATTTTATTTATAATCAAATTATCTAGTTAGTTAAACTAAAATTATCTTGTGTATTTATAACTGAATTAGAGAGAAGTATAGCACAGTGGAAAGGCATGGCTTTCAGAGGCATGGGTTCTAATTATACTTCTGTTCTTGCCTTGTATGATCTTTGACAGGGGACAGCTTCTTGGAGCCTTAGTCCCTCGAATAGAAAATGAGGATAATGTTTATTTCTCAGAGATGGTTTGATGATTAACTGAGATCACACACATAAAGTGAGATAACATGTGTAAAGTGTGGTACAGAAGGTGGTGGTAAGCAGATGTAAATTTGTCTCACACCTCCTGGGGACCAGAAGTTTTCACTGTCTTGACAGATGGGCTGAATGACCTTTGCTTTAAGAGCTGTTCTCCCAGGCTTTTAGGGTCCCAGGAGAACGTTTGGTGCCTGTGACTTCCTCGTTCTGGAAACAGAAGCTCCACCTCCTGGGAGTAAAGTCAGATGGCCCTGGGCTCCTGGTTCCCTATTTCTTAGTTTTCATGTTCCTGTGCATGAAGTGAAACTCAGACCTGTAGAATAATCCAAATAGAAAAAAGCACCATATATAAATGATATTTTATGCATGATGTGATTTAAATAAATTAATTAATAGTAAATATAACTAAATGAAATAGTATTATAAGTACATATTTGATGCGATGACTCCACCTCTACTCTGCTGCAGTAACCCAGAGGGAGGAGTGATCTCTTACATCCACCTCCTCAGCCACCAGCCTGTCTTTCCCCTGACTTTCTGACCTGGATGATAGTCAGGTCTGTCCCTTCCCACTTGGCCAGGCCTAATAATGCCTGGCTACAGTAGGGAGAGGAAAAGGATTGGAAAATCCAAACTTTCTTGCTATTCCTATTCCCCTCATTTTTAAAATGTAGAAAGTGAGGTTTAGAGAAATGAGGTGATCACTCAGGGTTACATAGATGGTACCAACCCTGGGCCTGGAACTCACTTCTTATAGCTTTTCCCAAGCACCACATCTCTGCTTTTTTTGTTAAATCCCAGGCTGGTTTTTTCTTGTCATCCAGAAAACTTCCAGATGGCTTCTTACTACTGCAGTGGCTCTGAATGCAAGGAATATACATGGAATACACCAATACGAAAGAAATATAATTGTCCAATCTGCTGAAAAAATCAGGAAATATCCTTGAATGCCAATTGTGGATTACTGTTGTATGTGGATATATGAAAGGAGTTAAAATGCAGTGTGACATTTGTTATACTGGAAGGATGTTCAAGGTGATGTGGGAAACCTGAAGAGGGACTAATTAACTTATCCTGGGGGAAATCAACCCTGCTTCTCAAAGGTGTAACTTTTGAACAGGTTTGAAAGAATGGATAGGAGTTTATCTGAAAAGGAGGGGAGCAAGAAAGTATTTCAGAAAGAGGGAACAGCATCTTAACAGTCATACAAAGATTTGGTCTGGTGGGGAGATAGCAGGATTTTTGGCTGGGAAAGACAGATGAAGCTAGAGATGAGGCCAGAGGGCTCTGAATGTCAAACTGTGGATTTTGGCCTTAAGGCCAGGAGAGGAAGAGGATGTGTGAGGAGGCCTTGTCTGATTGATTCAATTCTTTCTCCCTTTCCAGTCTGTTAATGAGGATATGTTACTATGATTAATGCTTGGGCATCTGGTACTAGGGAGTTAAAAGTCTAGTGGAAATCACTGTCAACAGTTAGAGTGGCATGTCTGCCCTGGAGGTAGGTGAGGAGGGTCTCCCCAGGGTGAGCCAAGTGGAAGGGAAGGGCAGTCACTTGATGGCTCTGGATGGTGTCACCTGTGGAGAGCACCCTTCTCTACCTCTGGCCTCTGTTTTTGACTGGCAGGAAAATACCCAAGAGAGACCAGATGCTGTTCTGTCATCAAAGTCTATAGCTCTGCAAAGACTGGAGAAATTTTGCTTTTGTGGGGAGGAGGGAGTATTGAACTATTATTTTATACAGTTTGTGGATTTTGATTTTGTAACAATTAGCTTTTGCTGCATAATAAGTGACCCCATTAAAACAACTGAACTTGATTTAGTTTATGATTCTACAGATTGGCAATCAAAGGCTAGGATTCTTTCCATTGTTCTTTGGGGACTGAATCCGGGGCCTTCACACTGAGCTACATTCCCATCCCACCCTCCCCTTTCCTGAGACAGAGTCTTGCTGAGTTGCTCAGCCTGGGGTTTGAAATTGAAATCCTCTTGCCTCAGCCTCCCAGAGTGCTGGGATTTTAGGCATGTGCTACCACGCCTGGCTCTGGCTGGGTGGCTCTCCTGGGCTGGGATAGGTTTGGGACACTGCTGAGTTTTGTCACTTGGAGCCAGCTGGTTTAGGATGGCCTCAGGGAAGACATCTGAGACAATTGAGGCCTCTCACTGCAGAGGTCTCTTATCTTCCAGCAATCTAAATTCCTCAGGGTAGATTTTTCACAAGTCTGTTTTAGAATTGGTTCTAAGAGCAAAAACAGTGTCATATAAAGCCACTTAGGGCTAGGCTTGGATCTTGTTTATTGTCACTTTTGTTGCATTCTGTTGGCCAAAGCCAGTCATGAGACTAACCTGGATACAAAGGGTAGAGAGTCCTACTTTTTAGGGTAGCACTGTGGACAAATGAATGCAGGGAAGGGAAGAATGGGCAGTCAGTTTGTCAGTCTACCACTCAGACTTTCATCACGAGAGAGAGTTGGTAATTAAGGTTATTGCCTTACCATGAATGAGATATGTGGAATCTTTTGAATTTAAAGTCAACATGTATGGAGGTCTATGTGTTTTCTCAAGTATTAATTCTTACAGGAACACTTATTTTCCCTTTCTGTTTTACATATGATGAAAAAAGCACAGGGGAGTTAAGTGGGATTAAGTGACTTGCCCAAGGTGGGGTGGTAAACCCTGTATTTGGATTTAAATTTGTCGGAGGGCATGTCTATGAGAATTGGCTTTGTATTATTTCTGTCAGTGTTGATGAGCTGAAGCACATAAGACTGTGGTGGTTCTACTGCAATCACTTCCGCAGTCAGACCCTTCCCAAGCCTTCCTCACCCCTGGACACAGGTATTGTCCTACTCCAGAGGTTCATCTCCTTGTTCCCATTGGGCTGACTGCTGGTGGTAGGAGTCACTGTGGTCTCCTGGGTGACAGTGTCATACCACTGATACAGTTCAGAAGCCTACTATGCTGTGGAATGTATTAAAAGAATGTTGCACTTCTCTAGGGAAAGGGAGTAAGTCAAGCTGTTTGGAGGTGATGTACATATGGTGCAACCAACATGGACTAGGTGGATGTGGCCCAGCCAAAGACCTCTGAACCTCTGAGCACACTGGTATTGGCTATGCCACCTGAGCAGGCAGGGCGGCCTTGTCTTTCTCTGGCACTAAAGCCTCCTAGAAGCTCCAGCTTTGATATCTCTAAAGTAATCTTGCTTCTTGGTGACCTTCATGACTGGAGTTGTGCTCGGGGCTAACCTGACTCTGTGGAACTTGCCAGGAATGGCAGCTGAGCACTCAGGGATGTAGAGTGAAAAATAAAAGCAGTAGAAAAGTACCTGCTTGTCAGAAGTAGAACGGGGTTGGGTGAGTAGCACGGCTTGTGCGGAGGGGAGGATGGAAAGGCTGGGCAGTGATAGGGATTTGAGGAGACTAGATGGCCTATAGGGCAGGCCTGTGATGGGACAATCATGTTCAGAGTATCTACACGCTGACTGCAGGCTGTGGCATCAAACATGGCTTATTTTGGCACAAGTGGATATTGGCACATGTCTTGGTGTTGTATATGAGAAAGCCTCTGTCTGGGCCTTCCGTATAATCTGCTATGTCACCCTGACTCTGTTGTCTTCCTTTCCCTGCAGAGCTCATCTCCTGTCCTGGGTGTAACTGAGTATATCTTACCAGGGATGTAACTGAACACCTTTTTCTACAGTGCTTTCCTCCTGAGCAACCCAAAATGGCCAGGGTAAGTCAGGACAAAGAAGAAAGCTGCTGATCCTTTTCAGAAATTTGTGAGTTCTCTGGTTTTAAGTCTACCCACCTGTCGCACTATCTGACCTACTATTCCTCCATCGGTTTTCATAATCATCAATCCATCTTTCTACCCAGAAGGAATTAAAAATGTTTTATTTGGGAGAAGCAAAATAGGAGTTTTCTATTACGTGAAAAATATATAGGCTTTGTTTTTTTAGTGTTTACTTTTTTGTTGTTTTGTGTTTTTGTTTTGGCTGTACTGGAGATTGAACACACAGCCTTCACACTTTGCTATGCTCCCTCCACCCCTTTCAAATTTTTTATTTTTGAGACCGGGTCTTGTTTGTTTGGTTTGGTTTTTTTTGGTACCGGGGATCGAACTCTGGTCCTTGTGCTTGCGCAGCAGGTGGCAAAACCACTGAGCTAAATCCCTGGCAAGACCAGGTCTTGTTAAGTTGCTAAATTGCCCAGGCTGGACTCAAACTTGTAATTCTCCTGCCTCAGTCTCCAAGAGTGCTAAGATTACAGGTGTGCCTATCATACTTAGCTAGGGTCAGTTCTTTGACTGGAAGTTGTCTGTATTTTAAGGTATATTAAGTATTGTTTAATTTAAACAAATATTTTTCTCTCTTTTACCTCTTACTGAAAAGTATCAGTACTCTGATTTTATTTTCTTTTTCCTCCCTGGAGTAAAAATTCACACACCAGTCTAGACTTAATAGGCTCATTAATCTTGACCATATTTAACAACTATAACCTTTTCCCTGAGTTTCTAAATTTCATATCACTAATTGAACAGTATGCCGTCTGCTCCTCTCTCCATTAGGGTATCCTTACCACTACATTTTATTTATTCACTTATTTACTTACTTGGTTCTTTTACCTAATTCTTACTGAACATTTATTATGTGCCAGGCCCTGCTGGATAGCAGGGAGATAAATCCATGTATTCTTCTAGGGAATTAATAGTCTAATTAGCAAAACTTTCAGAATCCACATCCGTTTGGTGGCCTGTATGATTCAGACAGGGAGAGGTCCAGCTTTCCCAGTATGCTCAGAATGATGCTTTACATCAGCTCTGGCAAGATGTTTGTTGACCAAATGAATGAACATTTAGACTTGAAGAGAATCAGGCCTTCTCAGACCAAGCAGACCCCAAGTATACAAAGGGCTCTTAAAGTTGATCTGTGCTTTCTTTTCCTTCACTATATATGGTCATCTTTCTGTGTGCTCCTACATCTGGGGCTTTCTCCCCTCTGTCAGCCTATCAAATATTCTGCTTTTGCCTGTGCTTTCCCTCTATAACTATTTTTTCCTTGCATACCTGGTGAACCTACTTGTCATTCAATATCCAAACCAAATGTTCCTCCTGATGAAAACTTTCCTGACCACTCCTAGAATGAGCTCCTAGAAATCTCCCTTTGCTTCCTTAACAGTTGCTCTGTCATTTGTTCACAGCATTGCCTATTTAATGGGTAGCACCCTGCCCACGCTGTACATACCTTAAGGGCAGACCCTTGGCTTATTCATCTGGGTATCCTCAGGTTCTGCACAGGACTTCTGTGAACAGCGTCTGGGGTGCCACTGCTCTTTCTGTCCCAAAGGATGCTTTCCCTCACAAGCACTGTAGGCTGTTCGCCAGTGGACAGTGCTGTACAGTAGTGGAGGGACAGCCCTGCAGGACCGCAGTCCCTGAAGCGTTTGTAGGCAGGCCCAAAAGAGGTCATGGTCAGTAACTCTAGACTCTCTGCTTCTAGAACTGCTCTGAGTGCAAGGAGAAGAGGGCAGCACACATCCTCTGCACCTACTGCAATCGCTGGCTGTGCAGCTCCTGCACAGAGGAGCACCGGCATGGCCCCGCCCCAGGGGGCTCACTCTTTCCCCGCTCCCAGAAGGGATCTCCAGGTACTGCTCTCCCCTTCCCAGCTGCTCCCATTCCCTAACACGGTGCTGAACCCTAAATTCCCTGGAGAATAGCTCTCTGTCCTTGTTTCCCAACTTGGGGAGAAGGTAGGGATGATTTCTGAGCCTTTCCCAAAGGAAGGAAGTCTTCTTCTCAGTCACAGGGGTGACTCACTCTAGCCTCTGCTTGTTAGGCTGGGGGTGGGTCAGTGTGGGTGAGATGGTGCAGGGAGCATAATCTTGAATTGTCATGGAAGCTAACTGAGTTTCTCCTGCCTACCGCCTCTGTTTAGAGCTGTCTGTCTGGCTTCTGTTTAGGGACTTGATTAACTTAGTCTGGATCAGGGCTTTGTCCTTGTGTCCATCCAGCACCATCCATTTTAAATTACAATCTTCTGGAAAGTTTTTTCCTAAGGCCCTTGAATTGTAGGAGGGGACTTTCCACTTGTCAAACCCACAGGAAGCAGAGTTCATGATCCATGTGTTCTAGCCTGGAGCCTGGGAAGGCTGAGTAGCTGGTTTCAACTCCCTGATTACAGAATCCTGATTAATGAAGAGGTTTAGGTTGACTTGGGAGGATTTATTATTCTGCAGGAGACCCATGTGCAGCAGTAGCCAGCACCTTCCTTGGCCCGTAGCAGATGGTGGCATGCTAGGGCTTGATGGTGTGCTGTTTCTGGACAGCTAAGCAAACCCAGGCAGGCCATGCTTGACTTCCTCCCAGGGCCCCCGAAGCCTCACTGTTCCAGAGAGAGGTGTCTGCTATTTGCAGTACCTTTCCCAAGCTCTGTTTCTCTGTCTTGTGCTTTGAGGCCTGTGGGCTGCTCCATGAGACTTAAATGAAAGGTCTACTCAGAGCAGGAGGAGCCCACTTTCTCTTTCTTCTCTGGCAGGAGTGAATGGTGGTTCTGGAGACTTTGCCTTGTACTGTCCTCGACATACACAGGAAGTACTTAAATTGTTCTGCGAGACCTGCGATGTACTCACGTGCCATAGCTGCCTAATGGTGGAACACAAAGAACACAGGTAGGGCTGGTGGGGTTGCCTGATATGGTCTTGAGGGGAGCTCTGGGTTTCAAAGCATCAAAATCCTCTCCCTGACCAAGACACCCTTTAGCCTCTGCCTAAAGTTTTTTTCTTTGCTCTTGTTGTGAGGTTTCTCTGGAAAGGGCCTGATGGGCCAAGGAGCTGCAATAGCTTTGAGTGTAATGGTGATCTCTATGGGCCTGGCTGAAACAGGCACTGTTGGGGATTCCTGTATGGCTGTCATGATCAGGACAGTAGTCAGCTCTCCTCAGCCTTTTCTTTGTTTCCTCCCCTAGGTGCAGACATGTTGAAGAAGTTCTACAAAACCAGAGAATGCTTTTAGAAAGTGTGACTACACAGGTGGCACATAAGAAATCCAGTCTACAGACATCTGCAAAGCAAATTGAAGACAGGTAGCACAGGCTAGTTCCTTCCCATCCTGGGTCCTTGTACCAGGCCATCGGATGTAGTGCCTTATGCAAAGGACATGCGGTTAAGCAGATGTGGGTATATATCCTAGAAGGCATATGTCCTGGCCTTGGGTCATCACTTGGTGACTGAAGCCAAGCTAGTTCAGGATGATCAGAGTGAGTCTAGGCCAAAGCATACACGTTATGAGCCAGCAAGAAGTAGGTGCTTGAGAACAAATGTGCACAGTAGGTACCAGGGGAGAGACAATGCAAGGCTGTAACAAGCCAGTGGTCATCTGCCCTTTATCAACCCTTTCTCAGTGTTTTCCATATAAATCTACAAATGGGATGAAATCACTGGTATTTTACTTAGGAAGAAGAATTAGGAGGAAGTGAAAACTCACCACGTGGTAGGCACTGGGTTTAGGCATCATACGTACTTTGTTCAATTCTTACACTTCGTTCGGTCAGGGATCATCTCCATTTTACTGATAAGGAGACTGAGGTTCAGAGAGGTTAGGTGACTTATCTGAGATCACATAGCTAACCAGTGACTCACCTGGGTTTTGGAAACTAAGTCTGTGGTGACTTCAAAGACCATGCCTTTTCTTTTCTAAATAGTTTTATTGAGGTATAATTTATATACTATAAAATCAACCTTTAAAAAATGTACAATTCATTGGTTTTGGTATTTCACATAATTGTGCAATTGTACATAGTTACACTGTACTTTTAGAATATTTTCATCACCCTCAAAAAAAATCTTATATACATTATTAGTCACTTATACATTATTAGTTATTCCCCTCCATTTCTTATCAATTGCAGTCTCAAGAAACGACTAGTCTACCTTCTGTCTCTACCTATGGGTTTTAAAAAAAAAATCTTGGGCTGGGGATTTAGCTCAGTAGTTCTGGCGCCTGCCTCGTAAGTGGAAGGACCCGAGTTCGATCCCTGGTACCAAAAAAAAAAAATCTCATGGCACTGTTTCTTGGAGCATCCTCATTTTGAAGATAGTCAATGATATGAAATCATACCCATATTCACTCTCTCTGTCCTGCGTCTAGTGCTGTGTGAAGTAGTGAGTTGTTGACCTGACCTGGGTGTAGACTTGAGGTTTACCTAAAGAAATCCAAGATGAACTGTGGGCTGTTGTTCCACTTACGTGAAGTGGGCTGGGTTGTACAAGGAGAAGGGGGTGGAAGAAGTTCTCTTTTTCTTTGACGCCTAGTGGATTCTGATCTCCACAGCCTCTAAGCTCTTGGCTTTTCTGTTTGCTGTCTCTTAGCTCTCGTGGGCCCTGAGGGAAGGACTCACTGTGCTTTGTCCCATTGTATTTATAGGATTTTTGAAGTGAAGCATCAGCATCGGAAGGTGGAAAACCAGATCAAAATGGCCAAGATGGTTCTGATGAATGAGCTGAACAAACAAGCCAATGGACTCATAGAGGAGTTGGAGGTATATGTGGACATATGGGTCTGATGGAGGAGTTCTGTGTTCCTTCTGGGTCAGAAAGCAAGCATATGTCAAACTAGTCTCAGAACCTCGACAGCCAGGGCTAGAATCTGATATACAGTTCCCGTAGCTCTCTTCTGCTCTCTGTATCTTAAAATGTCCAGCCTGATTGTGAGAGTGAAGCTCATTAAGAGCTGGAAAACCAGTTCAGACTTCATCAATGCAATGGCTCTTAAGTAGCTGCCATCCTTGACTGTGCAGGGGTATGGTCCTGGAAGAAAGAGTCACAAAACAACCCTCCTTTTTCAGTAGACTGTGCCCAAGACTTACTGACATTCATGTATTTTCTCATTCATCACCCATTCCATATTTGCACCATAAAGTCTCCTGCAGTTTCTCTCACCTGTCTTCTATCCATCAACAGGCCGTGACAGCACTCTGTCTTACTGTACGCCTCTTGGAAATTCAGTCTCATCTCATTCCATCAGTGTCCACATTGATATACACAGGCCACTAGACTTCCCAAGCAAGTCCAAAAACGAGGTCTGTTTTCTCTCTGTGTACCCAGAGCATTACTAATGAGAGAAAGCGGAAGCTGGAACAGCAGCTACAGAGCATCATGGTTCTCAACCGTCAGTTTGAGCATGTGCAGAATTTCATCAACTGGGCTGTCTGCAGCAAAACCAGTGTCCCTTTCCTTTTCAGCAAAGAACTGGTAAGAGAAGCCTGCAACCCCTCAGCCTGTCCTTGAAGCTTATGTGTCTTAGGGGTAGTGAGGAAGTTTCTTTCTTTCTTTTTTTTTTATGGAAAAAGTTATAAGATGGTAGCTTCTTCCATCCTGCAAACTCAATAACTTTTGGGTTAGGAGATGAAAATCATCTTTTACCAAATCCCATAGTTCAGTGGACCTAGGGGCTTGAAATGATCCTTTTCTCCTCCAGGTAACTCAGCTAAGTAAGTCTATAGTTCCTGGTCTTAGGTAATGGATTCAGATATTACCTTTGACCTGAGCAGTATGCAGCCATCTCATATGAAGTTACTGGAGTCTAACTGGTGGCTAATAGGAAAGGAGGGGGTTGAAGATTTTGAAGTTTGGTCTTTGGTGCATGGTGATACCCAAGAGGAGGAGGAGGAAGAATTTTTTTTTTTGGGTACCAGGGATCGAACTCACGACTGTGCACTTGCCAGGCAGGTGCGATGCTGCTGAGCCACATCCCCGGCCCAGGGGAGGAAGAATTTTGAGAGAAGTTGATGGGTTTATATTTGGATATATTAAACTTAAGGTTACTTGTAGGGCATCCGAAAGGAGACATTCAAAAATTATTTTGATAGCCAGGTTTGGAAATCAGAAGAAAAGTCAAGATTGGAGGCCAAGTGTGAGAGAGTCACTGGGATATTGATGTATCATTATGGGAGTGTGTGTAGAAGATGAGAGCAAATCTGGAACACAAAGAATGTCATCATTTTCTGCATGGAGAGAGGAAGAGGATGAGTGAAAAAGAATGAGAAGCCACACAATCAGAAGTTAGAGGAGAGTATGATACACTGAAATTGACAAGAGTTTCAATTAAGTGGTCATCGTTGTCCATACTACGTATGTGAAATAGGATGAATAGTGGTGAGAAACCCTGAGACATCAGGAAGTCCCTGTTGGTCTTAAAAGGGAGTTCCAGCAAAGTAGAAGAGTTAGAGGCCAGAATGAGGAGACTGAAGATGTTTTTTGAGTCTGAGGAAGTGAGGAAGTAGAGACAGAAGTGAGAAGAAGGGAAATAAGTAGTTTGTAAAGGAGACAGTTTGGGGGAAATTTTTTTTTAAAGTTTGGCAACCATTTGCACACATTTATATGGAAGGAGAGATAGATGAAGGAGTGGAGCAATGAGTGGTGGGGTGAGCATACTGGGAAGACAGGAGAAGGTGGGATCTAGAATGAACTGGGTGATCTCAAACACAAGGACACTCCCTTCCTCTGAGATGGGAGGTCAGGAAGGGAGCAGTATAATGTAGTTCGATTTGGAGGTAGGAGGGGTGCAAGTTTGGGGCATTTGGTTTCTATGGTCTCTTTTTTCCTCTGTGAAGTAGAAGGTGGTAATGAGAGAGTTACACATTGGGTGAGTAGTACTGAAGTAGAGTGAAGAATTGAAATATCACCGAGGACAGTGGAAAGGGAAGGTGTCAGAAAAGGAAATGATGAGAAAAATCCTTTCTAGGGTGCCCCTGAAATTAATGATCACTTATGTGGCTCTAGATAACATGGCTTTGGATGGCTGGATTTAGGAATTGGTGATGCACAGGAAAATAGGGTACTAGTGATATTTACTGGAATGATGAGAAGTTGAGAAGACCCTGTGGACTGGAGGTGTAGGGCTCGAAGAATTCAGTGAGGAAGGGGGCCAGCTAGGAGGATGGGAAGGTACTAACGTGCAAGGAAATGAGAATATAGGGGATGACCGGAGGCTAAAGAGCCAAGACTTTGAGTCCTTTATCCTGTCCATAGAGCAAAGGAGAGGAAGTCGTCATTTAGGGAGATGAAGCCCAAATAAATGACTTTGGTGCTGTTGTCAGATTGTGTTTCAGATGCAGCGCTTGCTGGAGACAAGTTGTAACACAGATCCTGGCTCCCCTTGGAATATCAGATTCACCTGGGAGCCTAACTTCTGGACCAAGCAGCTGGCTTCCCTTGGTGAGCTAGGATCCACTAGGTGGGCTTTGACCTAAATGCTAAGAATAAATATGGGGAATCCGCTTAGATTACTGGGTGGGTCCGCATATACCCAAGATAAAGCACTCCCTGAGACTGTCAATGGTCATGAAGTCATTCAGTAAATCTCTTTTTGTGTGAGAGTGGGGAGGCTAAATACAATGGTAGCACAGGTCTTTGTAACCAGGCCAGGTGAAATTTGAGCTTTCCATTGTCATTGTTACCTTGGTTTCATTGCTGGAGAGGAGGCCAGACAGTGGCCCTGTTTTCTAGAATGCTGTATGGGACTGAAAATGTGTCTCTGTGATCACACAGGATATATGTGTGTGGCTACAATCAGCGCATCTTATTAATAGGTTGTGTGTATCACACATCCTTCAGTATTGTGTTATATCCTGTGATATCAGTGAATAATTCATGACCTTATACATTTTTCTTCTCTGCTACAGTAATTAGTAATTTGCTGATATTTAGTCTTTTTTTATTTCTCTTTACTTTTGTGGCAGCTCCTTTAAAATGCCTATTAACCTAGGGCCTTTGCACTGAGCTACATCCCCAGCCTTTTAAAAAAATTTTAATTTTGAGACAGAGTCTTACTGTGTCACTAAGTTGCCTAGGCTGGGGTTGAGCTTGCCATCTTCCTGCCTCTGCTGGCATTTAGTCTTTAGGCAGAGTGTAGACAACTTGGAGCTGTGCCTGTATTGACAGCCTAATGGGCTTGTGAAACTAATGGCCAACTACCTTTTTCATATCAGGCTGTTTATCTCCTTGAAAATGTTTGAACACAGCAATGTGATAAATGATGTTAGATTTATTTCTCCCTCTTTCCTTTGATTTAAGTCAGCAAGCCTTTGATGGGCCCCTGATCTGGGTTCAGCCCCATGCTTTAGGGCTAAAGGTAAATGAAACACATCCTGTCCGCTTTAGGAGCTCAGTCTTCCCCCGAGGAAGCATCATCAAAACAATGAGGTTAAGGAGCCATTAGACTGAGAGAGCTGTAGATTTCATTTCCTCATGTACAAGGGGTTCATAGACCTCAGAGAACATGGGAGCTTCCTTGATGTCTTCCATCTTCCTTGCTCAGCATACTGTTCCTGTGATTTGTGTCTTTCTCATTTGTCCCAGGAGTGACTCTCCTTGTTGCTAGTTTCCAGCATACTTGCTCCCTATCCCAATGTTGATACTTTCAGGCAGAGTTTCACTTAGGGTGTTGTGTTAAAGGAGTGGGTGCAACTTGAAGGAGCCCATGGTTTCCCTAGCAGGATAGAAATAGTCAGCCTGATCATCTGGTGAAAGCTGAACTAATTCATTGTATTTCCTCGACCTTTGAAGCAAGTTCATACAAGTGCTGTTACTGCAGCATTCTAGACTTAGTCTTGGAGATCAGGGGTTGAATTTCCTAATCGCTGTGCCTGGTTTGCTGCATGATGTCCTTTGGTCCTAGGAGCAAGAAGTAGCAAAGGAGATGAGGGAAGCAACTGTTGCTTACCTTTGGAAAAACACTCTGTTCTCAATTTCTAGGATGCATAACTACTGAAGGTGGACAACTGTCCCGGATAGATACTCCCGCTTATGGAGGCTTACAGGGGCCATCATCCTTTTATCAAAGTCACCAGTCCCCAGTGGCTCAGCAAGAGGCCCTTAGCCACCCCTCACACAAGTTCCAGCCTCCAGCACTGTGCTCCTCATCTGTGTGCTGTTCCCACTGCTCCCCAGTCTCGCCCTCGCTCAAAGGCCAGGTCCCCCCACCCAGCGTACATCCAGCCCACAGCTTTAGGCAGCCCTCTGAGATGGTGTCCCAGCATCTGGGGTCTCTGCAGTGCTCCACCCTGCTGCCCAGGGAGAAAGATGTGACCTGCAATCCTCACCCGCCAAAGCTGCTACAGCCCTGGCTGGAAACTCAGCCCCCAGTGGAGCAGGAGAGCACATCCCAGCAGCCCAGGCAGCAACTGACTTCCCAGCCTGTGTGCATCGTCCCCCCACAGGATGTTCAGCAAGGAGCCCATGCCCAGCCCACCTTGCAGACACCCTCTATCCAAGTCCAGTTCGGCCACCACCAGAAGCTGAAGCTCAGTCACTTTCACCAGCAGCCACCGCAGCAGCTGCCCCCTCCGCCCCCTCCCCTGCCTCCGCCCCCACAGCAGGCTCCCCCAACTCTGCCTCCACCCCAGCAGCTGGCTTCCAGTCAGCACGAGAACCCCCCTGGGCCTGCCTGTTCTCAGAACGTGGACATAATGCACCACAAGTTTGAGCTGGAAGAGATGCAGAAGGACTTGGAGCTCCTCCTTCAGGCCCAGCAGCCCAGCCTGCAGCTGAGTCAGACCAAATCTCCTCAGCATCTTCAGCAAACGATTGTGGGGCAGATCAACTACATTGTGAGGCAGCCAGCACCTGTCCAGCCCCAGAGCCAGGAGGACGCCCTCCAGGTGAGCCCCAGGACTGCTCAGGGAACACAGTCTTCCCAGTCACAGTGTGGCAGCTTCATCATCTTAGTGTGACCATGAGCTCAGCTCTCACATTTCAGAACTGGACTCACCTCTGCCTCAGGAAAGCTGCAGGGAGCATAATGCCTAGTTCTAACACAGCTCTCCAGGGTGACCTGGCTTAGCCTGGTCTTCCCGGATGACACTGGGAACTTTGTCCATAGATAGCACCCTCTAAGCTGTGATAGACACTCGCCATTGCTAGGGTAGATACAGTTCCCTTGCTGAGAACTTATCCCAGGGAAGGGGAGAGTTTAAGGGGGCACTTTTATAACACTGCACCGACATAGAGTTAAACCATTTCCTAAGTGTTAGACTAGGCATGTGTTATATTTAGCCAACATTGTTCAATTAGTATTTCTATCAGTATTTTATATGTGCAGAAATGAGGGTTAGAGAGGGCAAGCAGTTTGCCTAGAGATCCTACAATGTTGAGAAGTAGAGTTAAGATTTGGATCCTAAGCGTTTTCTGTAACACTACAGAAGAGGGCCCAGCCTCCTTTTAGGGGTATGTTGAATGCCTCTCCTCTGTTTTGTCAGCTAAGAAGTGTAGTTTGTACCACTGTGATATTTTTTGTATCCCACATCTTCATTTTTAGCTCCTGTTTTTCTTTTTTTCCCAGATCTCCTATTCCATCCTCTTTAGCCCTACCCCTTGTCATTTTTCCATAGTTGTTTCCTGAACATCTGTAATCACATATCTTCAAAGAAGTTCTAGAGACTTTTGCCTTGTTAAAAAATGTAAGGCCTTACCTTCCTTTCTTCCTTTCTTTCTTTCTTCCTTCCTTCCTTTCTCTCTCTCTCTCTCTTTCTTTCTTTCTTTTTTTCTTTCTTTTTTTTTTGGTACTGGGGATTGAACACAGGACCTTGTGCATGCGAGGCAGGTGCAGTGCCACTGAGCTAAATCCCTGGCCCATGGCCTCACATTTCTGCTTCAGCGCTGACAATTTCAGATGATGGTTAATGTGTCATCTGCTGAGGCTAAGTTCTTTGGAAGGTATATGGAATAATCCCTGTGATGGCAGAAAAGGCTTTAGGGTTCATAGAGGACCATAAGCTAAATCTAAATCAAAACTGTATTATGGGGCTATGAGTATAGCTCAGTGGTAGAGTGCTTTAGCATACACGAAGCCCTGGATTTGAACCCCAGTACTGCAAAAACAAACAAACAAAAACTTGTGTTATCATCGCTACATATATTTGATGACAAAGTTAGCTCTGAATTCTTGCCCTGTCTCTGTCATTATGAGGTAGTTTTACAGAGTTTAGATAACAGTCTTTTTCAGTTTTGAAAACACTTTAAGCAGTTTACAATGTGTATGTAGGTTGTTGCAGTGGGCAAGACAGGATAGACACCAGCTAGCCTTTCCTGAGGCTTCTACTGCTATTATCTACTGTGAAACCACCCAAGTTCTTATTTTCTTTTCTTTTCTAGGTTACAGATGAGCCTCCAGCATCGGAGGGCCCAAAGCCAGCTCTCCCTCCTGACAAGAACACTGCTGCTGCCTTGCCCCAGACCTCTGGGGAAGAAACTCCTCACAGTGTCCCTCCAGTGGACAGTAGTGTCCAGCACTCCTCTCCAAATGTGGTGAGAAAGGTACTAATGGAGCCTGCTTCCCCTGACATGGGACCCCCTGCCAGCCGAGACCTCAGGCACCTGGATGAGGATGAGGGGGAGGGGGGAGGAGTGTCTCTGTTTCATCCCTGGATGTCGAACAGCCCTGACTCATGCCTTCTGTCCTAGTGAGTCAGCAGCATAGGTCCTTCTCCACCTCCATTTCCACTCCTACACATGCACTTCAAATGGGGCCTACTGGGCTTCATTTAAAATGGAAAGAGGAAAGAGCCAGTTTATCAAATACTCTGCCTTTGGAAATGTGTATGGTACTTCGTGAGCATTATTTCACTTAACCCTCCTTCCCAACAGTTGTATGAGGTGGGCATCACCATTGAAAGCTGAAGCTCAGGGCCCTATAGCTAATAGAAGAGAGAGCTGAAGTTTACTTAATATGAGATCTGTTAGAATTCAAAGTCTGAACTTTTTTTCTTTTGGCAGTGAAAATGGGGAAAATATTTCATGTGGCACCCACAACCCAAGGTTGATTGGCTTTAGAATTTGAATCAGTAGAATTTGTTGGGTGAGTGGTCAAGGGATGTCTTGTAGAGGTAGCCGAGCCCCCGGGGACACTGAGATCTCTTGAAGATGAGCTATGGGAGACCTTCTTGTCCATTTGTCTTTCAGCTTGCCGGAAGTGTTTATTTACCCTGGCACTAACCCAGATCCCTGAAACTCCTACCCTTTCCCACCCACTACACCCCTGTCTTGCCTCAAGCTGGAACCTCAGTATTGTGCCATGTCCTCCACTCACCCATCCCTGTGGCCCTTGGGCCTGTTCTACTTCTCCTGTTGCCTTCTCAGGCCTTGTGCCCTCAGTCCTCCTGGTGCTTCCACCCAGGCCTGAACTTGAAGCTCTGAGGTTGGTCTGTACCCTCCCAGCTTGTTCCCCCAGCCCTGCAACATCCTCTGGCCTTGCAGTCCAAGCTCTGCTATTGCTCAGTGTACTACCCCTCATCAAGCTTCCCCAGAAGCACAACTGCCATACCTGCCTTAGATCAGTCAGTCTCAGTGACACTTGAGATGAGAATTTAGAAACAGAAGTAAGAGAAATAAAATGTTAAAAAAAAAAAGAAATGAAATGTTAACTTGAACAGTTTTGGTGACTCTTGAAGTCTGAGTAGGCCTCTGATATTAGTGGCCTTTTGCCTATACCTGTCCTGTCCTACCCTGTTTGAAAATAGTTTGACCTAGAGAGACCCTAGAGATCCTATACAAGGGGCAGTTGAAAAATACGGTGAATGTATAAATTGAAAAAAAAAAACTTACTACGATAAAAGACATGCCATTAATCCCCCTTGAAATACTCTCCATCTCTTAGAACACACTCATCCTGTGGTTTTTGCCACTTTCTGAAGCAGTTCTGGAAGTCCTCTTTCATGAGTGTCTTTATGAGATGTGATCAAAATGTAATGAATGCTGTTGCCAGGATCCATCCAATGGAAAGGCAAGGTCATAAAAAGATTATTGAGTATCCATTTTATTTACCAGACCTGGCTCCATGCAACTTCTAACTCTTCCCCAAAGTCAAATGATCATGAAAGATAAATGTTTTGAATCGATTCGAGACATCAAGGCAGCCATGACAACACAACTAAAGACACCCACAAAAGAGGTCGTTTGTGGCTCCTAGAGGTTTAACTTCTCGTAGTTGGATTATCCATTATGTATTCATTCAATGTTGAAACCATTATGTACACTAACGCATAAATCTCTTATTATGTGTCAGATATTCTGCTAGGTGCTGGGCACACATTGTTGGATGAGGTAGCCCCACATTTAGGGTCTGGTGGAAGGGTTAAACAAGCAACAAAAACAGATTATGATAAAGTGCTGTGGTAGTCATCAGGGTGTGCCCCAGGGGAGCACCCGACTCTAGGAGAGGGGCCTATTCACAGAACACTTCCTAGAGGACATGATTTTCTTCCTAGAGGACATGAGATCTGAAGGAGAAGTTGGGCTAGTGAAGAGGGAAAGTGGAATAAATTAGTCCAAGGGAATGGCAACCTGAAAAGTCCAAAAATGAGAGAAATTCTGGGGCACTTGTGGGCTTCAGGTAATTTGGCTTGATAGTTGATACTCTGGGGAATGGGAGTGGTTGGAACACCTTGTCAATTGTGTTTAGAGTTGAGATTCAGTCTTGGGGACTTGGTGGGGGCTAACTGAAGGATTTCTAGCAAGAAAGGACATGATTTGAGTAAATTTGAAGGGTCATTTCAGTGGCGGTAAGGGAGACCAGAAGAGTACAGAGGAGAAAGAGGAGACTGAATGAACTCAGTAGCCATGAGAGTGAAGAGAAAGCAACAGTTTCTGGAGTTATCAAATCACAAGAGTTTTGAACCAGGTTCATCAATCTTGTGATTGATGGTAGGAGATGAGGCAGAGAAACTCCTTTGACTCAATATTCAGGTGTGTCTTGGCTCATTGAGATGGTAACATAAGGAAAGAAGGCAGCGGCTATAGATGTCAGTAGTTCATCTGGAAGTGTGGGATGTACCAGTGCTCAAGTGATAGTGGAAGTCATGCAAAAAATGATGTTGCTTATTTGTAGAGGTTCAGTTCTGTTTCTATACATAGTGTGGTAGAAGGGAGGTGAGCCACACCCAAGCATGCGGACTGTGTTGCCTCTGTGACTGGACCACAAGGCTCTCTGAGTAGCAAGGAACACTTCCTTCCTGTGTGACTTCACATTGGCAGTGAAATTAGTGAAGGTCCTAGGACCTTATTTTGAGATGTTTCTGGCCCTTCTGAACTGGGGCTCATGTAGAGGTTGGCAGGAGTGTGGGGCAGATGACCTGGTATTTTTCAACTGTTTGTGGCCTGGACTTCCAGAGAAAGGACTCTCAAAGTTGTCACTTTGGCTCAGAGGAACCTTTGGGTTGACACAGAGGTATTGATTATATACAAAGTTACTGCAATAAGAAAAAAGGCCTTCTTTGTTTTTTTGTTCCCTTGAGTCTGGGGTTGGATGGGGTGGAGGATATGAAGCATGTTAAGCATCTTATCATTGCATAATAATAATTTGTGTAGTATTTTTCTACCTTTTCATAGGATTTTACGTGGATTATTTCATTTTATCTCTTTATTTATCCTAGCAATACTATGAGGAAGCTGCTTTCTTATTTCCCTTTGAAAGGTGTGGAAACTGAGACACAGAGAGGTTAAGTGACCCACCTAAGAGTTATACAGCTGAACATGGGCAATGTTAGGACCAGAGCACAGATTTCTGGCTCACCCTGTGCTCAATATTAGGTTAAATCTCCTCTCTTTGTGTACTGCAGTGGGACAAATAGGATTCCATTTGGCCTCTCACCTGCTGGATTTTCCTGTGTCTGTATTCTTTCAAGTAGACTGAGGTCTAGAGCTGGGGAGTGGTCTGAGGACCAGCCTTCTTTGGTCTTAGTTATCTTTACCTGGTAAACGTAAAGGTGCTTTGGCCTCCAACCATTCTTCCCCCTGTGCTGGCTTGTGAGTGCCAAAAGTCTATCTGAAGGTCACAGACCAGAGGAACCTGTGGCACCAGGCATCTTTTGGTGTGTTCCATGTCAACTCTAGATTGCCACAAGGAGGACTTTTGTTAGAGCACAACATCTGTGAAAAGGACTTTGGACTTGGAGCTAAGTGAATTCACAGTAAAATGAGATGTGAAAATTCTGGAATGGATTTTCTCCAGAACTAAGATTGGTACTCTCAGAATCAGCTTACCTTTTTCCTTCCTTACATCCAGCAGGATATTTTTAAAAGAAATTTGACATTTTTCCAGTACAAGCTTCTTGGTCTTTGGTTCAGCCACTCTGAAAAAAATACAATGGAGGGGCCGGGGATTTAGCTCAGTGGTTTCGCCACCTGCTGTGCAAGCACAAGGACACGAGTTGGATCCCTGGTACCAAAAAAAAAAAAAAAAATACAGTGGTAACAACTCTACAACAGAAGCTCTTACCTCCTAAATGAAACTGGAAGATGTTTTGATGGCTTCTTTTCATACTTCCAAACGAACTAGTCAACTGCTGAAATGCATGATCCTTTCCTCAAAGCTCTCCATGGAGTCAAAGCTGTAGGTGTCATAGAGAGCCCTGAGTCCAGATTCACCTGCAAGAGTGACCTCTCTTCTGCTGCTTACAGTATAACTCCAGATCTTCCACAGAGGACTTTGAGATCAGGGGCATGCTGCTCATGGCTTGAGAAGAGTCTGGGATGTATTTCCAATAAATGATATGGAAGCAATAGGCATTTCTGGGACCCAGATTATAAAGAGTGAATCAGAATAGCAAAGGATAATGACTCAAATGACTTTTATACCATTATTAAAGCACTTCAGAGCCTGAACTCTTAATTTAACTCTTATAACAGCTCAGTGAAATTTATATCATCCTGTGGAGGAGGGAATTAAGCCCTGGAGATGGGAAATGGCTTGCTTAAACTAATACTGTAAATCCTGGCATGTGTGAGGAAATACTAGAACTCTTGCCTTTGTAGTCTCCAGATACACTGCTATGGACCAGATCATGGATATTCAACCTCAGCAATGATCTCTCCCTTGTGGCCTGGCTCTGACAGTAGCCAGAATGTTCTCAGGACCTTGTGAAGCTTTCTTCAGGTACATGCAGTGTCCTGATCAGCACCTGCAGAATAGTATAGATATTTGCTCTGTCTTACTCAGAAGTGAAGCAAAATCCTTCCCAGGTCTGGCTTCCTAAATTTAGCACTCACTAAGAGGCCTGTGTCCTTGGTTCTTTTTTTTTTTTTTTCTTTTTTTCTCCCTTGGTTCTTGATTTCATTCACAGACCAAAACTATGATCTTTGCCTACCCCTCCTGGCCCATGAGAAAACAGGCCCTTGCTCATAAGCCCTAAGTTTCATTCCCTGGCCTTGGTAAAATACCTCTAGCCAAATTCTCATGAGCCTCCAAGGCTTGGGTTTTGAGAGTTTCACTCATCTGGCTTTCACTTCAAATTGGACTCTACTTGTTCCTTTCTTTTTCCTTCCACCTCAGATTCTTTAATTCTCTCTGTTTTTCTGTCTTTCTCAGATGATCAGGGCACTGTGTACTTTTCAGTTCTTTTCTGTATACTACCTATGAACATTCTTCTATTTGACTTTGGTCACTTGGCATATATCAGCATAGTTACATCCATAAGAATAGCCTTGATTAGTACTAGAGCTTTTCATTGACAAGGAACAACATTTTCTGTCAATAAAAGCAACAACTTTGCTATTAAAAATCAACATGTGAAATCATTTACTAGAAAAGTTAGTCCCTTCCTCACCTATTGTGTTCAATTGTTTCAAGATCTGCCACTGTTAAATCAGTCTGCATAATCTTTTTTTGTTTGTTTGTTTGGTACCGGGGATCGAACTCAGATCCTTGAGCTTGCGAGGCAGGCGGTGGAACCAATGAGCTAAACCCCGGGCCCAGTCTGCATAATCTTGAGGCAGTTGAAGCACTCAAATATTTCAAGCATTTAATTCATAAATCTATTCATCCCTGTTATTGTTTCCTTATCTATTTCTTCAGCCAGAATGAAGTCCTTCAGTGTATTTCCAAGATACAACTCCCAAGTCATTAGTCCTTTCTCCTACTGCACATTTACACAGTGGCCAGTCTGGTGATTCTAACCCCTGGAAATAAAACCTTGAAGCCAGAAATGAGCAGGCAAAGCTTTGGAGCAGCAACAAAAACAGATGTCACAAAACCCATGTATTATATTCCATATGAGGTCATAAATCCACATTCAGGTATCTAGTCAGCATTCTTTTTTTTTAAGTCAGCATTCTTGATCTAGCAAGCTTAGTTATATGGTTTTCATTTATAGTTTTTCTGCATTAAAGCAGTAAGCAGATTAGAAACAGGGAGTCAGGACTTCTATAATGGCAGCTAACAGCAAGGGAAAAGGGAAACATCACTTGGAAAAGTTGTTACCATATGATCTCATTCAGTGAAAGGACAAACCGAATGCTCCATTTTTAGTAGTTCCTGAAAGCTTTACTGTACTACTTAGTGGCTCACCAAAGTTCCTTGACTCATTAGGCATCATTTACTCTGTTAATTAAGGCAGAGTAGTGTGTAAAGTGTTTTAATATATTCCCATTCAATATAATGTTTTAAAGCCAGTCACTTTTTGTTATTGAAAAAAGTATATTTCAGTTATCTGGAAAGTTAATTTATGTGGAACACTACCCTAACCACATTACTTTATTTCCAGCAATATTATTGTGCTATAAGTACCTGAAACTTATATTAAACTCAGGGCATGTGCACTAAGTGTCTGTTTATTGACTTTGCAATCCCTTTTTACTAGAGCACTAACTCTCTAGTTAATAGCACAAAATTAAAAACAGTCAACAGATTTTCAAGGCCAGTCCTGGATTCCTACCTAGTCTTGGGCCTACTGTGAGCTTAGGAAATCTGGGTAATTATTCTGTGTCTCAATTTCCCTTCCTGTTACAATGAAAGAGCAATGCTTTTTTTCTTTTTCCTTTTCTGAATTTTGACGTGGTGTGGCAGACATTAGAACCATAATGTCAGCAAGTTGGACTCCAGAAACAGATCCCGGTGGTGAGAGCAGGGAGAGGGAGGGAAGCAGGTCCCAGGTCAAGCAGAAGATAGGTTAAGATGAGTGAAGGGTTGCTCAGGTGATTAGTAGAAGAGTTGAAAGTCAGGCAGTTCAGGGAGGCCTCAGGTCAGGTAAAAGACAGATTAAGTATGTTCAGAGTGTGGTAGTTCAGACAAGTCAGACAGGTGGCACATTGAGATAAGGTGACAGAGATCAAGAAAAGAGACAGGAAGACAGGGACAGGAACATACAGTTTAGGAGAAGGAGAGAAAATTAGGAGCAGGCAAGGAGATGCTACATAAGGGAGGCAAGAGGGGGTGGTTTAGGGTTAGGCTCCCTCCCTGAAGATGACCCAGCCCGTTTCCAGAGTGAATATTTTTGCCATTGTGATTCTTCTTTTCTGAACTAGAATGTAGTTTCACTGCCAGTTTTACATATTTTCACTTGCTAACTTTAAAATATACATTTTCCTCCATGAAATCTGAAGTTTTATTTATGTATTTATTTTTATTTTTTATTTTTTCATGAGACAATGAAGTCAAAGTTGAAAGCCTGGACGTGTAATAATGACCCTGTAAGACTTTATGGCAGGAAAGGCACTTTCACCTCTGTGGCTTCCCCTCTGAACAATCTTGGGTAAGGAGAGGGCAGGCAATGGAGTCCTCCTGTATGTGAGGCACCAGTTATCAGAATGTGGCTACATTCCCAAACTTTTCTCCAATCATAGAACACTCTTGAAAAGCTCCTTCCTTCCTTTCTGGCCCTAGAGATTCAACCTCGATGGAGATTCAACCTCCCAGAGATCCAGATGAAGTGTCAAAAATAACCAACACACTAAGTTAACACAAACACTTGTGTTTGTGTAGCCTAGGTTGGGACTGACCTCTTCATACCACTTTCTCTGAGATCTTTCTCCCATGCAGTCTTCACAGGTTCTGTTTACCACTACCAGAGCTTCACCCCGCTTCCTGATAGCACTGGTTCCTTGATAGTTGGTTACAGATGTGAAGATGAAAGAGATTAGTCTAGTATGCAGTGTCTTAGGACGTATTATTGACTTCATACTATCTTCCTGGTGTTATGGAAGCAGGCTCACTTCAAAATTAACTGTGACAGTTTCCACAATTTTTCCATGGCTCACTCTTCCCTATGCTTATATTATCTCACATCTCATGGTATGCAATAAGCAATTAGGACAGGAGAGTAGGTAATCTACAAATGTAAAACCTGCCCCTGATCTGGCAAGTTTTGTCCTTGGATATTTGATCTTGTGCATAGCTTGTGACATATAGCTCCTGGCCATTATTAGTTGGATGGTTGAGCTAGATTTTAGTGCTCTTCAGGCTTAGCAGCAATGATCTCACTGAGAACCATTTATTTCATTCTCCATGTCCAGCATTAATAGATGAAAGAACTCTAGAACTGCATTAAATATACACTTCAAGTGGGTTAACAGTGAAATAATTCAGTTCAAATGATTATACTGTCATGTACAAGGTGTGATTGAAGTAGTGATGTTTAAATTAATAGAATTATTACAGTAAAATATACATTACCATTATTCCCCCTTACTTCCAACATACTTATTCCATCATTCTTGCCACTTTCTGAAGCAGTTCTGGAAGTCCTCTTTCATGTCTTTATGAGGTTTGAATATAAAAAAAAATGGTGAATGCTGCCACTAAGTGCCATCCAACAGAAAGACAGACTTGTAAAAACATTGCTGTGTGTCTTCATCCCCTTTATTGATCCAGTGACCATGAAAGGTAAATGTTCTGAATTTATTCAGGACACCGAAGCAGCCACAATAGTACAACTAAAGACACAAAAGAGAACTGCTTCAGAAAGTGGCAAAAATTATGGGATAAGTGTGTTTGAGGGGAAAGGGGAATATTTTAAGGGAGATTAAAGGCAATATGTCTTTAATTGTAATAAATTTTAAACATTCACTGTATTTTTCAGTCATACCACATATCACAAAAGGGAAGCAGTAACAGTGGACATTGTTGTCCATAGATGAGGAAACAAAATATTAGAAAGGTACGGTAGTGCATACCCAGGACAACTAGGGGATGCCAAGGGATACAGGCCGAGGCATGTTCAGAAAAACCATTGGTTTCTGGCCCCAGTCTCTTAAACTGGACTCCATACCTAGTTTTCCTAATTTGGTTTGAGCATTCCTCTCATCCTTCTTCTTCAGTGGCCCCTGTTCCATCTTGAGACTTAGACTCTGGAGTGAAGCGGAACTTTTTTTATTGAAGACTATTGACTACCAAGAAAAAATTTAAAAATCAACTCTTCTTTGGAGATACAAAAAGTATTTAACTCATCTGTTTTTAAAACTGAGAATGAAGAATAGAGACTACAAGTCAGGTGTGGTAGCACATGCTTGTAATCACTTGGAAGTCTGAGGCAGGATGGTCACGAGTTTGAGGGCAGCCTAGCAACTTAGTGAAATGCTGTCTCAAAAAAAAATTTAAAAAGGTGTAGAGATGTAGCTCAGCAGTAGAGCACTTGTGTGAGACCTTAAGTACAATCCCTGGTTATCATGGGAAGGGGGAGAACAGGAAACATAAGCTTTACTAAAGTTTTTATACCATAAAGGAAAGGGGTAGGGAGAGAAGAGAAAGAGATGATAACAAGAAAGAAAAACAAGAAGGAAGGTGTCAAGAGAGGGAGAGGGAGAATGGATGAGGAAAGGATAAAGAAACTGTAGAACAGAGAATGGCAGAGAGTAGGGGCCAGGTGGTCAGCAGAGAGAGTTAGATGTAGACAGGTCAGCATTAAGAGGCAGCTTTGGTACCAGAGGTCTAGATTGTAATCTGCAAAAACCTACCTCAAACATCATTAGTGGTGAAGTAAAGAAAAGATCCTCTGAGATCAGGAACATGAGTAGGATGGCTGCTATCTCTGCTTCTAGTCAACATCACCCTGGAGTTTTAGCTGGTGAAGATAAGAACAAAGGAAGAAAGAAGTAAAGCTTCCTGTTCATAGACTACCTGATCTGTGTGGACAGAAAATTCCAGAGTGACTTTAGCAAGGTCCCTGGACACAAAACCAGTGTACAAAAATCATTTGTATTTCTACATATAACCACAAATGAAAAGAAATGGAAATGTATAAAATGATGTTTTAAAAAAACATTAAAAAAAACCCCTTACCATGCCTTTCTATCTAATTTTTCTCAAGGGTAAAATTAGGGTCACAGTTACAATAATAACAATAATAATAGCAATAGTAAGAGCAGCTGGAATTTATTGAGTATGTACAGTATGCCAGAAAAAATTCTAAATGTTTACACAAATTCTTTTAACCTTCACAACAACCCTTTAATGGTTATTGTGAGGATTAAATGAGGTAATATATGTAAAACACTTAGCAAATTGCCTTGTGTATAGTAAATTCTCAATAAATTTTAGCTATATAAAATAATTATTATTTTAGGGAAACTCATAGATTTAGTTGTTAGTAGAACTAAGCTGGTGTTCATTTGGCTTAAGATTTGTAGAATAAACAGTCACGTAGCATTGCTTTGAAATTTTAAGTAGCTCATTAATTCATTTATTCATTCGGGCACTCCTCCTGGGTCTAAGAACACAGTGGGCAAACAAAATAGACAAAATCTATGTCCTGATGGTGTTTACAGTTTCATAGGGGAAACAAATTAATCAAATGCTATCACAAACTGTGCTGTGAGACTGAAAGGCAAGGCATTCTGGGAGCAGAAAGCAAGGACGGGGTGGGGGACTGGTCTGTTATACAGAATGAAGGGAGGCTTTGTTGCAAAGCTGGCAGCTGAACCAAGTTCTGAAAGATATGTGGAACTGGGGACAAGGGGAGGACATTGTTCTACACAGAGGAAGCCCTCTGTCTGGAGGCCTGAGGGCTGTGGGAGGAGGGGGAGCCTGGCAGGTCCCAGGAGCTGAAGGCAGCCTCTGAGGGACTGGAGTGCAGAGAACGGGGAGAGGGCTGTCATTCGAGATGTGCCTGCAAAGAGGACAGGGGACAGGTCAGCATGGGCTTGGGAGCCTGTTCAGCATTTTGGCACTCATCTTAAGAGGAGTGCAGTGCACTGCAGGGTGTCATGAGCAGGAGTGATGTGGTCAGATGTGCTTTTAGTATTCTGCACTGAGGAGTCCATTCCTGTTGTCCAGGGAGACAGGAAAGTAGGTTAGGTGAGGGCACTTATCAGCACAGAGAAGAATTAGCCCCCCAGCCCCTGTGCCACGCCTCCCTCCTCAGATCTGACTTGCAGAGCTGAGTGATTAGGGGTGACGTTCACTGAGGTGAGGACAGTCTTTTTTCACCACCAAGTAGCTTTGTTAACTTTATGTTGAAACTTGAGGATGTATTTTAAGTGTTTATTTTCCTGAGGAAATCTGAATGTCTTACACATGGGGAAAGAAATGACAGATTTGGGACGCTGATTTGGGGAACTTAGATATGGTTACTCTTAGTTTTCTCCTTGATTTAAAAGTAGGTGAGGTTTTATATGCTGGTTTTTTTTTTAAAGGACAGGGTTAACAAATATATAAATTCACAAGGGTTACATTTAGACACTGGGCTCGGTGTCACAAGCCTGTAATCCCAACTACTCAGGAGGCTGAGGCAGGAGGGTCACAAGTTTGAGCCCAGCCTGGGTAACTTAACAACATCCTGAATTAAAAAACAAAACAAAAACATTTAGAATTACTGATAGTCTCCTGCCCTTACCTCTGTCGAGTATTTTTTTTTAAATTTGAAAAACAGAATAGATTCAGTGCTGAGATCTATGTCTTCAACTTCATTTCATTAACCTTTTAAGTCTTTCTTAGGTCACCAAGTGACGTAACTAGATGTGAGAAAAGAATTTCTGGAGTTGGAATATTATTACCTCATCCAGTGATTGTACAGACTGGGTCATGTTGAGAGCTGCTCTGCACTTCTCTGGTTTGGAATGTCTTTGGCAAGTACACCAAGGCTAGGAGAGACCTACAGGTGTCTTGTTTAAAGCCTTCATCAAATGCTGGTGGTGACAGGAATTTAGGAACAAGTCTGTGAGAGGCCCTGGAGTTCACCCACTTTCCCCCAGAGTGCTTGGGACTCTCTGAGCCTTGGCATCCTGTCAGAGAAGACACTCTGAGGGAGATCAGTTTGAGTCTTCTTAACCTTCTGCCACTTTCATGTAGGAAAGGACAGTGGTACCTTGGTTCATGGACTTCTTTCCATGATTCTGGTCAAAAACCGAATTGGAAAGAACTGAATCAAAGTCCTGCTGCTCAACTCTTTGCTTAAGTATAGGACTGGGGGCCGAGGGGGTGTGTACACCTCAGGTCAGGTGGTAGGCTCTCTCCTTGCTCTTTCTCTAGTGGACAGACACACACACACACACCAGTGTCCTCAGCCTGTGCCTCCCACTCTGGCATATCGGAGCCCCCTTCTTGGTGTCAGGACCTGGAATAAGACTTTGTGTGTTGCCTGAGTTCCCAGCAGTAACTAGACTCAGAGGCCGGAGTGGAATCTGAGTATTAGAGTTCTTATAAGTGGGTCTCTTCTTTTCCTCCCACCACCCCCAGCTAACAGCCTGCTTCTACTCTTGTCTCTGCTCTTGTAGCATTCCACCTCAGTGAGCATCATGGGCTTTTCCAACTCTCTGGAGATGGAGTTGTCATCTACCAGGCTGGCGAGGACCCTAGAGCCACAGATCCAGAGCGTGAGCAGTCTGACCGCTGGCGCTCAGCAGGCAGTACCGGGTCTGCTGAGTGGCTCCCCACATACTGTGTCCAGCCGGACGAGTGTTCAAACTCACACCATGCCCAGCCTGACAACCAGTCACCTACAGGCCATGCCAAGCCTTGTACGTGGCTCATTCCAGTCCATACCCAACCTGATAAGTGATTCCTCCCAAGCCATCACAACCTTAGCAAGTGATCACTCTCAGGCTGGGCCCAGCCTGGCATCTGGTCACATGCAGGCTGTGCCAAGTCTGACGACTTGTCCTCTGCAGAGCGTACCCCCAGTTTCTGACATGCAGCTGGAAACTGGGCCCAGTTCTAGTCCTGGCTGTAGCAGAAATGCAGAGAGCCTGTGCCCTAAGGATGGGACTGATTCCTCCCTGGAGAATGCCCTGTGTAAGGTAAGTCTTGGGAAAAATGCCAGTCAACTTCCTCTGCTTATCACTGAGCAAAAGGTTGGGCACCGAAGGCTTCATCCTGGCCTAGCTTAATAGTTCTGAGACCACTGATGGCAAAAGTTTGATTTCTTTGATTCTTACTGAACTTTTACTTTTGAAAGGTGGAAAGTGAGGATTCCACTCGCTTCACTGACTCAGTGGGACCAGGCCCCACAGCCCCTGGTCTGGATGCTCCCAAGGACTTGGCTATTCCCTCGGAACTGGAGGAACCAATTAACCTCTCCGTGAAAAAACCTCCACTGGCACCAGTGGTCAGCATACCTATAGCTCTGCAGCAGTATCGGAACCCAAAAGGTGAGCCTCAAGTAAGCAACTTGCCTTTTGTGTTGATCAGACTTGAGCAGGTGGACTCGGCACTTGCAAGTGAGATGGAGGCCAGCAGACAGGCTCAAAGTCTAGGCTTCTCTGCTACTCTCTAGGACTAAATGCATGTCTCTCCTCCTGAACTGCCTGCCACTATTCTGCTTCTCTCCCCATGGCCAGGTCTGATCCATGTAGCCTCCCGCTCACATTCCCCATTGCAAAGAATCCTGTCGTATGTAAGGGGAGACAGGAACTCACCCCAAGAGGGCTAGCCTGGGGAAAATATTACAGGTAAAAAGCACGTCTGACAATGGAATCAGGCAGATCTAAGTCAGACTGCCAATTCTGTATTTTTACTTGACCCTAGGTGAAATAACCTCCTTGAAGTGGTTTCTATGTAACTAAGGCTAGTTAGACTGATTTCAAGGGCTACTGGGACAAGTAACTAGTTAAACCACTTAACAACTTACTTTGTAGTAGCAAGGATTTTCCTTGTACTCACATAAATAATGTAAATTGGTGCTGTGCTTCATAGTAAATGGAATTTGGACCATTGGAATTTGGCTCTGATTTTTTTCCTCAGCTACCCATGCCCCTTCCCAAACTGGGCTAGGCTAAGGTTTGTTTCTTCTGTAAGAGGTGGGGACCAGTTTGGAGGTTAGAAGTTGGATTGCTACTGATTATTTGGGACTTTTTTAGTTCACTGTTTGATGTATGCTTAATTTGTAGTCATCAGCCCATTTTGTATACATTTAATAAATGAACACAAAAGAATCACTTTTTCTCCTTTTTTTCCTCATACTAAGAAACCACTGTAATATTATTGGTTTTTATTACACACAATAATATAATCCTGCTTTTTATGCGGTTAAATTACATTTTTTGGACTCTGCCTATATACTGTCCCTCTGCTAGGACAGTGCCTGGTGCTGAGTAGGCAAAAAACATAAATGCTAGTTCCTCCTTTCACCCCACCACTGCTCCCTGCCACCTCGACAGACTGTGCTGTGCAAGGGGAGCTCTGGTCCACAGAGTGGGAGCTGGATTCTTAGGCACTGTTGGAATCCCAGCACTTGACCGAAAAGGCTGATGCTGCCCAGAATGATTTCTCAGAGCAGACAACGTCAGCGTACTGGGAACAAGTGATTTCTGGGCTCATTTTGAATTATGAGAATCTGGCCCCTCCATGCTTGACCCAACACTCACTTGTGAGCAGCCTCTGAGTGTTATCTATGCTCATATTTTATAAAAAGGTGGCCTTCGTCCTCTCCTCTCTCAGGAAGGAGACCTATGATAAAATTGTCACCCCTCTGCATGGTTACAGTGTAGGAAACAATTGTGTGACAGGTGTGTGGGCAAAGGTTTGAAGAACAGATATCAGTAGAAGGTACAGGTGATAGAGTATGTTGTCACAAATGCATGTCATAGGAATTTATTTGTTTCTTTGCTTCAGAGTATGAGAATTTTGATCAAGGAGTCCTAGAACCGGATACAAAGGAAAACCAGAGCACCAGGTAAGGGACTCATGGCAATCCCCTCTTCTCATCCATAATTTCATGCCCTGTGAAGTTGGCACAAGAAGTAAGTATCTCTGATGACCTAACTAGAGTTTCTTTACTGAATTTCTTTTAAGCTTCTGGTTAGGAAGCCATTCCCTCTGGGGAAGGGCTAGGGACTTACTAAAAGCAAAACTTTGCCTGCACCTGTCTTCTTCAGCCCCAGACCTTCAAGAGGGTCTGTGTGGTTGGATGTCTGAGATGTCCTCACTTCTGCATGGTGAGGCATGCACTCTGTGTGCAGCCTCCGCACTTCGGGAACCCCTTCTTTGATCAGGGACTGCATCAAAGGGCTTCCTCGTATCTGACAGGGCCTGGCCAGGGATAGCTGGCAAGAGAGCAGATTATGGACCTGTACAGGGTCAAACTGAGGAGATCTTGAGTAGTTATCCAATTGTAGGATCATAGATGAGCCTCATTTAGGGGTGGAACCACAGGAGGCTCCCCTTGAGACCCAGGGTATCTCTCTTAACCCAGGACCTTCAATAGTGAGCCCAAGATCCCCTATGTGCGACTGGAACGACTCAAGATCTGTGCTGCCTCCTCGGGAGAGATGCCTGTGTTCAAACTGAAGCCCCAGAAGAATGATCAGGATGGGAGCTTCTTGCTGGTCATTGAGTGTGGCACTGAGTCCTCCACCATGACCATTAAGGTACCTCTTTGCCCTGCCTTGGCCCTGAACTTTCGCCCGACTAAGGAGCTTTCCCCATCTCTCTGCCACTGCCAGAATTCTGGCTTTAGGGGCTATCCTGAGTGAGTGGGGTTATAGCGTGACTAGACTTTGTCCTCTGCTGTGAGGGGCTGTTCAGCATGAGTGAGCTGCACCAGGTTCATGGGGATTGGTTGGCTTGTGATCCTGGATAAGAGTTTCTCATATGAGCGAGTGCTCAGGGTCTGTCACTCCCCCACCGCTCAGCCCTCAGCAGCTTGTCAGTACTGTGCTCTGACTGCTCAGACTCACTTCTTCCCTAAGGTCAGCCAGGATAACATGCCTGATGCCATCCAGGCCCCAGGTCTGGGCGGAAGAAAGGTCACTGTCACTTCTCTGGCTGGGCAGCGGCCCCCAGAAGTGGAAGGCGCATCTCCTGAAGAAAATAGGCTCATTCCTCGGACTCCTGTAACCAAGAAGGGCCCCCCAGTCCCAATAGAGAATGAGGACTTCTGTGCTGTGTGCCTCAATGGGGGGGAGCTGCTGTGCTGTGATCGCTGCCCCAAAGTGTTCCACCTCTCCTGCCATGTGCCAGCCCTGCTCAGCTTCCCAGGGTGAGTCATGCCTGCCCAGGCTCCTCACCTGGGTTGTATTATTATCCCAGGCCATGTCCACAGAGCCCCAGGGTGGGTTTACTGCCCTCCTCTGGGCCTGCATGGAAGTAGGTCTGTGGGGTCCTGGGCTCACTGCTCTCAGTGTTTTCCTGTGCTCAGATTTGTCCCAGTACCCCTGCTTTAGGCCCTCTGAAGTGCTATTTTCCTTTGGATTTATTAAATCCTGAATTACTGAATTTCTTTAAAGCTTGTGGTTAGAAAGCCATTCCTTCCAGGGCAGGGCTAGGGACTCAGTTTCCTATGCCACTGCCCCGTGCCTGTGTTGGGGCAGAGGGACAGGCAAGGGCGCTCTGGGCAATGTGCTGAAGCCTGACATGGCCTCACTACCCATGCAGCGGAGAGTGGGTGTGTACCCTGTGCCGAAGCCTGACGCAGCCTGAGATGGAGTACGACTGTGAGAATGCCCGCTACAACCAGCCTGGACTGCGGACACCTCCTGGCCTGAGCATATGTGACCAGAAGGTATGGAGGGGTCTCTGGAAACAAGGTTTTCTGTCTGGAGCAACTCCTTGTGTCCAGAGGGGCTGAGAGACCTTTCTGGTGTGCGTGTCCTGGGCTGTGCCTGATGACTTGTCCCATGGGAGCTGTGCTTTTCCTTCTCCCAGCAATTCTCTGGCCTGGGACCCCGCAGTGTGCCTTAACGTAGTGGCTGGTACCTTTTGGGACAGGGTCAGGCAGTCATCAAGGCTACCATATTTAGCTCTTATTGAGGTTCAGGATGGGGTTGGGGAACAAAGTGACACTGTTACCAATTCTGATTTCTGCAGAAGTGTGAGAAGCTGGTACTGTCCTTGTGCTGCAATGGCCTCAGCCTGCCCTTCCACGAACCTGTCAGCCCTCTGGTAAGGAAGGCCTCAGTCTCTCTGCTGCTACTATCCTGACTGCCCAGAGACCCTAGGCCAGTGATGGCGAGCCTTTTGGAGCTTCCAGTGATACAAACAGCCCACTTTGGCCGGCACATGTGCCATTGGTCTGACACTGCTGGCCTAGGCCATGGGGCAGGATCGTATGGGACCCAGGGTGAGCTCAGGGAACAGCCACTGGAAATAGTGAGAGTGTTCATTTGTGGATGGTCCAAGCCTCCCTAGCTTCCTCTTTTCCTCCACCACAATAGCTGCTGCACCGAACCCGACTTGTCAAATGACACATCCCACTTTGTCCTTCTCTTTGTCATATTCCTCCATAGTTTTATTTCTGCTCTTCCTCACCTTTCTCTTTCTTCTGTTCTTTCACTTATATTCCAACTCATCTTCTATCTCTGTTCCCTTCTTATTTACACCTACACTTTTTTTTGTCTTTCCTCTTTTGTCTCCTTCTTCCCTTTCTCTTTTCTCCCAAGGCCCGACATTATTACCAGATTATCAAGAGGCCCATGGACCTGTCAATCATCCGGAGGAAGCTGCAGAAGAAGGACCCAGCTCACTATACCACCCCAGAGGAGGTGGTGTCAGATGTGCGCCTCATGTTCTGGAACTGTGCTAAGTTCAATTATGTATGTCTTGCCTATTTTCCGTCTCTCCTGTTTTCCCAGTGACCCTAACACCATCATGGCTGGATGGGAGTGAGGGTGAGGGTGGGGAGTCAGGTTTGGTCCTGAGCTGCCAGGAGGACCTGGGAGCAGAGTCCTGGGGCCGGCTGTGGTGAATATTTAATTTACAGGCTCTCTCCCACACTCAGACCTCAGCATAGTCTCAGGAAGGTAGGGAGACATTAGTGGCTGGCCACCTGTGGGTATTTATCTAAGTCACTTCTACTTTAGGAGCTGCTACCAAACAGGTTATCCAGAGCTCTAGGAGAAATTGCCAAGTTCTAAACATACCAGGATGAGATCCCAGGATGGTCCAGCCAGGCTTTGTGGTTTCTGTATAGCTTTTGGGGGAAGGGCCTGGAAGAGAGGGGCCGATAGAAACAGGCCAGACAAACACTGTTTTCCTTCCCATCAGCCTGACTCAGAGGTTGCAGAGGCTGGCCGCTGCCTGGAGGTGTTCTTTGAGGGCTGGTTGAAGGAGATCTACCCAGAGAAACAGTTTGCCCAGCCAAGACTGGAGGACTCAGACTCCGAGGAGGTGTCTAATGAGAGTGGATGTTCCACCCCTCAGGGCTTCCCATGGCCCCCCTACATGCAGGAAGGCATCCAGCCCAAGAGGCGGCGACGGCACATGGTAAATTGTTCTACAAGCTGGCTGACAGGAGGGTGGTGGGTGGGCGGGCTAGGTGCATCTGAAGACCATGTGTAGGGCAGCTTAATGTGAAGCTGCTGTGGCACAAGAGATAGTAGTGACAATGAACTCTCATATCTAACCCCTTGGCCTCTAAGGAATGCAGGGTAGGGCTCACCAACTCCAGTTACCAATGAGGCTTGGAATTCAGAGAGGTGCATGTTACCTGTCCAGGATCATCCAGCCAATTAGCAGTAGAACTAGGGTGAGGAACTAGGTGTCATAACTCCCATGTGGAGCTAATTATATGACACTGTGGTTGTGATGTTCATAAGAAGAGAAGTAACTGGTCTCAGTGCCTGAGCTCTGCCTGGTTTGAGGAAGAAAAGATATTGTTAGCCTCTCGGTGCAGGGAAGAAAGGAGAAGTATTGTTAGTGGTAGAGAAAACTCCTGTGGTCCCACCTGCATCGATCTGAAACATCAATTCAATGCTATTAAACCCCACTGAAATGTACTGCCTGCTTACTATGTGCCATGGTCTGACCAACCATTCCCAATTATTTATGATACTTAGCATACAATGTGTAGTAGCCTCCGTGAGTTTTGCTGTTGGATTTCTGGGGTAGAATAAAACACATTGACTCTGGGAAATCCCAGCCTCAACACTGGCCTTTTCATGTTAATAAATCCTGCCTTTGCCTGTTCTAATTCCAAATATATATATTTTTTTCTCTTAGGAAAATGAAAAAGCAAAGAGAATGTCTTTCCGCTTGGCAAACAGCATCTCACAGGTGTGAGAGCTGGAAGGAGACTGAGCACTCTGGTGGCTGGTGTCCTGTCCTGTTGACCATTCCTCCCCATCCTTCAACTTATTCTCTTCAGAATGTGGATGTGAGATGAGTCTTGTCGAGCTGTGTAGTGCTCTTCCTTGCCATTTACATCTATAGCATTTATTTGGGAGCCATAGTGCATCCACTGCAGAGAAGATTTCAGTAATAAACAGGAAAGGGGGATCTTCCTTATTGGCAGAGTAATCATATTATAGGACCATGCCTGGTCAGGCTCTGGAGGACCTAAGTTCCTTGGTGAATTCCTCTGCTGAAGAAAGCAGACCTTTCTCACCTTTTATTGGTCAGGGCTCAGCAGCAGTGTATGTATCTGAACTCCTCCTGGCTCAGAAGTGGGTAAAAGAAGGGAGTGAGCTTTGGACATATGGTAGACCATTGGTCCCTGGCCCAGCACAGCCAAAGACTGTTACTGTTTACCATTGCTTGTCCTGTTGGGACGGAGTGCCTGCCACGAGCAGAATAATGGAGGCTTCTAGAGGCCGTAGGTCTCAATTGGTGCCTATTTGGTTCTAACGGTTTCCAGGGTATTTGTTTTTCATATTTCCTTTCCTGAAGTTGACTTAGATGACTGCCGTGAAAGTACCCTGGAGGGTATGGCATTCTTACCTGAGCTGGGTGGCTGTGCAGAGGCCACTTACATCTTCTGGCTCAGATTTCACTTGTATCAAAATGTCAACTTCAGAGTCTGCCTTCTGTGCCACTTACTTTGGGCTAATAGCACTTCTCAGTGTAAAAACTCGTCTTCCTAGAAGTGATTGTTGTGTTTTTATCAGTGGCCACCCCTTCCTCATCCCCATTCAGACATCTAGATCTTGAGTTCTTCTTGGGAAAACTGTGAAGCAGCTGCTGTCTGCTTCAGGCACAGAGTTCTATGGGCATGAGGGTGACCCAGAACCAGCTCACTCTGCTGGGGCCTCTTCTGCTTAGAGATTCTTGTTCTTCACCTCTCCAAGTTAACAGAGCCAAAGATCAGAAGTGAGTCCTCTGACTTGCCTGCCTCCAGGCTGTCCACAGCCCAGAAAAAGCCAGCACTCTACTGACATCCTTTTATGTTGGAGGTTGAAGAAGGCTATAGGGACCAGCAATAGCCTAGGCATTCCCGGGGGAAGTGCTGTCAAGGGTGGAGAAAGAGAAGATCAAGAGGTGAGAAACTGGTGTCCTTTGATGACCCCGAAGCAATTTCAGGACCTAAGGTCTCTTAGAATGTAGAAAAAAGAATTTTGAAAGCCATGGGAATAGGAGCTCAAGGCTGTATCTCAAATGGACATTCATGGTCCATGTGGGTTATTTGTAAGGAAGTGGCATAGACAGAAAATGGGGGATAGGCTTCCTCTCAAGCAAGGGCTGGATTGAGAAGGGACCCATTGCTGATATTGTTGGGGGAGGTATGGACCAGGCATTTCAGTGGCCTGGCCCTGAGGCAGCTTTTCCTGGTCCTGTCTAGCATGGCTAATTTCAGGGAAGTCTCAGGTCATGGCTTTGTTTTTACTAGGAGATGCAATTTAAGGAAGTTCTTGTTTATAAGGCCTTTGTAAATGAGCAATTTTATTTTAAAGTCAGAAAACATTTCTTCCCTTGTGAGTTGATGGTACTACTCATTTCCTGCTCATCCAGGTTGAGAGAGCATCTTCACTTCACAGAAACCTTGCCATTGCCTTGCCATTCTTTTAGCAGCACTTGCCAAGCTCTCCTAAGTAGATGGGTTTCCATAATCCTGTTTTCTAGTTTGGGGTAACCAAGTCTTCACTATAATCTTCAGGCAAGTAGTCTTCAGGCATTCTCTGGACTCAGGCCTGAATCTTTGGGGCTCACATGACTTTCTGGTTTGGAATCTGGCTATTTCCCTTTCAGTCTTTGAATTTTCTCTCTAGCTGGCTTAGCAAGGTTCCTTCTGTACCCACCGCACTAATTCCTGTCCTTGGCTATCTTACCTTCATGTGATCCACATTTCCATCATTCCTGAATGAGGGTCATGGTATTGTGCATTGGGAAGCCCACGAAGGCTGTGACAGGCTCAAACCTGATTGAGATGCTTCCACAGAATCATTGGGAGACCACAAATATGAAGCAGAAACGCCTGGTTAAATGTTTGACTTCCCTTCTCCCAGTAAAACTCCCAGTTTGGGTATGGCCTATTGGGCTCAAGGGTCAGCTACTGGGCTGAGGGGTCTTAGCAGTATGGTAAAGGGTACATTCCCTTCTGGTCAGAGACTCCATGCTGAGAGGCTCCCTTTAGGCACCCGAGCAAGGAGGGATGGGAAGCAAGGGTACCCTGGCCCATCTTACCTTCCCAACACTGGTTATCCTATGGCATTACCTTTTCCCTGGCTTTCCCTAAATACTTAGCACCAATTTTTTAGTCATGGTTTTGTTTTATTTGGTTTTTGCATGCAGAAGACGGAACATGACTTTTTGTAAATTAAAAAAAAAAAAATCCTGCGTGCCAAGTAACTGCCTTCAGCGGTTCTTTGCTGACATTTATACTGACCTAGCACTGGCTTGTTCCCATAGTAGCCCCAGTTTGAAGTCAGTCAAGCTCTTTAGCCCTTGACAATGTCATATCTTGGAAATACAGTAAGAATGGGGTTCTCATGGTATAGCACACAGAGCCTGAGAAGAGAAGTTGGCTCTTGGCTGTGATTAGAAACAGGATAGTAGTGTGGCTTTAGTTGATGCAAAGGGGGTTTAAGTGCCGATCAAACCCGAAAAGCATTCTTCGGCAGACTGTGAGTTGGTTGACCCTTCCTGAATTCTAGAAATTGCTAACTACACACCCTGACTGCCCCAGTAACCTCTTGCTGAGTGGTGGCCACCAGGCCCTCCTTAGGCCCTGCTCCATGTCAAGCCTACCATCAACCCAGCAGACTCTGGCTTCTTGTACCCATTTCTGGCAACAGATCTTTCCTGGCGCCTAATACCGAGGCCCCTCCTTGTTTGTTTCTGGGCTTTGCTCTGTTCCCTGTCTCACACAATGGGATCACCCACTGCATTCCTGAGCTGAGCCTTTGCTCTAGCTTCCTCTTCTGCTCCCACACTCACTACTGCCCAAATTGCCTGCTCCTTTAGTCCATTTCCATGACCTCATCCCTCTTTCTTCTCCTAAACTTTTGGCCTTCTCCTGAGCTTCTTCGTCTTCCCAGCCTGAACTGAGGATCCATCACCAGACATTCCTACCAGCAGCCTGAACTTTCCCATCCTCTCTAACTTTTGCTGAATCTATCAACCCTTCTTCATTTTCTGCATCAGCCTATTTTCTGCCCCTTCCTCCCTGCTGCTAAGCAAGACAGATTCATAGTTGACAGGCTCAGTATCGATTGAAAATTCTTTAACTTGTTGTTGCTCTTCTTTCTCATCCATGACCTTCCTCCTTGCTCTCAGCAAATGACTGACCTCACTGTTTACTTCACAGAAGAGAGCTCCTAAGACAAGACCTTCTTTGCCCACTGCTCCCCTCTCCCTCCTGTTGACCTGTGTCTGCATCCTCCTCATCTCCATCCCTCTTGCTCCTAGTTAGTTCTCTTTCTTGAATCCTGCTATATGCCCACCAAAGCTTTGCTCCCTCACTTATGCCTCTGCTCCCACTTCCTGGGAGCGTTAGCCTCCCTCTCCATCAGTGACTTCTACATGGCCCACAAACAACCAAAGTTCTCCCAGGATTAAAATAAAAATTTTTAGAATCTATTGTCCCATTCAGTTTTTCTGTGTCAGCCAAGATTAATTTTAAAATAGTCTTTTTTGTTGATTCTTCTCAGTAACTCTTCAGATGTCTATAATTTTGCAAAAAAGTCACCAGTGACCACCCAGTCACCAAATCAAATAAATACTTTTTAGTCCTCATCTGCCTTGAACTCTCCATAGCATTTCTCCCCAACCACAACTCCCTCCATGAAATATCCTCCTTACTTGCTTTTAGGATACCACAAGTCTCTGGATTGTCCTCATTCCTCCCAGACCCACAGGCTGAGCCTTCCTTGAAACCTAGACAGGGGACATGTCTGTGGCTGTCTGCAGTTTCTGCTCTCTGGGAATTGGATAGGCAGGAAGAATCAAAGCTGCCTCTGATCCTTACCCCCGTGTCTGTTTTCTTTGAGTCTCCTCCTTCTCCTGGACTCAGTTCTTCTCATGCCAAGCATGTTTATGAGCTCCTGCTGGGAGGACAGCATCTGTGAGTCCTTCTCCCTGTTTCTTTCAGTAAGCACACGCTGTATTTTAGCCATTTGCTTAGGGGCCCAATCTCCATCAGCCTTTGAGGGTGGATTGGATTTTGTAGTATCCAGACTACAGTCTAGCTAAACTAGATTACCAGGCTGGTAGGCAGCTCATCACCATGATCTCACACTAGTTAGAACATGCCAAGTCAGTAGGGAGCCCAGGATCATGTTAATACATGATTTCATGCATGGTGCAGTGCTTCAACCAGGAGAATCCTGACAGGAGTAGGTACCTACCACTAATAACATTCTGATGGAGAGGTGACTGGGGAGTGCTGTAGTTCCTCACTTGCCTGAGCTTAGCTGGGGCCAGCATAACTCCTTTTTTCTGGGTCTTTCCCACTTATGCAGATCATTACTCCCTGCTTGCTCCAGATGTTCCTGGAGCTGGAGGCAGATGTTGGTTACTTGGAGGTAAGGAGATATAGTAGAAATATATCTGATTTAAGAGTATGAACACCTCATTTTTGGCTATGTTAATTATGGGCTGTGTGACCCTGGGCTTGGTTTCCTTATTTATAAAGTTGGGGTAGAGGTGGCTGAGAACAGTGATCTCTCAGAGACTCTCCAGCTCTAAGATCTGGTTCTCTGAGGCTAGCCACACAGGGACAGTGGATCTCTAGGTGTGGGACACAGCCAGGGGAGTTCTGATCAGGAGAGGGAAAAGGATTTACAGGCCAAATGGAGCTGCTTTGAGGAAAGCAGCTGGTGCTGTTCTTGAGCCATATGCCCATTCCTCAAGATGTACCCTTCTTAGATATCTAGGATGAGTTCCTCATAGACCTTTTCCAGATGTGGCCATTGGATCCAAAGTGGCTAGGGATATGAGGGAGGAATGTTGTAAGGGGAAGTATAACTGATTTTAAAAGGATCTACCCATTCAAGAATAAATAAAAAATAGCACTTTTCTTTACCAGAAATTGTGTCCTAGAGTGTTTTTCAGTGAAGATCATTGAACCTAACACATGGTCTTTTTTATTCTGGATTCCAGCATTACTAAGGACACAGGGAGGGGAGCCTTTCTCTCTGCAGCTCTCTATCTTATTGCACGACTACAGGCTCTTCTTCAAAATGCAAGCAACAAGTCTGAGGTGGAGTTAGGGGAAAAGTATCTTGTGAACACTTTTCACTTTCAGAGGCTAAACACTTCAAGAAGGGCCTTTATACAGTGATGCTCCCCAGTTTCCTATTCCTAGCTCTCCTTTCTACTCATTCTGTGCTAGTGGTTTCTAGCAATTTTGGGGAGTCAGTTTGTTAGGATTATAAAGAAAATTTGTTATTCAGTTGGGCTGCATAGAGTCTGAACTCATTTTCTATTTTTGTTGACTTCCGCACTTCAGAAATCTTGGGTGGCATAGTTAATTCCTTGCTACAGAAGCGAAATATACTAGAATCTTCCTTTCCCAGTGTCCCTTGAAACCAGGGTGCAGTTCTAGTGGTAGTGATTAAAAAAAAAAAAGCACAGAGTCTTCTCTCTGGTGACAGGTTGGTTGTGAGGAGGTGGGGTTTCCATGGCAGCAGTAGCAGCAGTACAAGGTAAAGCACCTGGTGCCTGATGGCAGTGATAGTTTCTTCAGCAGACCAGTTCTGAATGTGATTTCAGGGAATGTTCCTGGATGCATAACTCTGAGCTTAATTTTCCAGCCGTCCTGAAAATTCTGTGAACTACTTAAAGAATCTTTTAATAAATTCATTTTCTGCTTAGTCAGAATTGATGTCTGTTACTTGCAACTAAACATCCTAATGCAGAATGTTGGAGAATTTGATGAGTCATGGCCCCCTCTCCTGAGCTCCAGACTCACACATCTACTAGATGCCTCCCCTGGGATGTCTCAGTGCCACCTGATACAGTAGCCATCCCCAGATCCCCTTAACATATCCTTCCTCTCGTGTTTCCCATCTCAGCAGCTAGACACAGAGGAAGGAAACCAGAGGCTATGGTATCAGAGAAGAAATTTGAAAGAAATTTGTATTTTAAGGATGAATAATCATCATTTTATGGTTGAAATTAGACCCAGAAATTTTCTCTGACCATCCCAACCACTCCCAGACCAACTCATGCACCTGGCACCCACCCTCACCTGCTGTAACTCTCTGCTGTGTCTTGTCCTTAACTTATTTCATTAGTACTAGTTGTTACCCAGGTCCTTCAGGACACAGAGCCTCTCTACTCCCCACTCCTCAGATTCCATGGCAAGCTGGTAGCTGGACCCTTTTGGAGAGAAAGTCTTACCCTCCAAGGTAGGTCTGCAGAATGAGCTCTTCGTCTTTCACACCTGGCCTGCAGATTTTTTTATACCCTCAGTAGTATAGGCATAGTATCTGGGGAATAAGAGCTTTTCAGAGGCCTACAAAAGTAAGTCCTGAAAAGCATTAAAAAAGGTAAAACATACACAAAAAAATTTCTAATTAAATGTCTATAAGCAATAGCACTGTTAAACACATTAATTATTAAGAATCCTGAGCTCAATGTAAATTAAATGAATTACTCTTACCCAAATAATTTATGAAACAAAATTATAAAAATATATTAAAAATTTCAATAAAAACTACAGTTACAGTTACAGTGTATAGGCTGTAGGTACATTTTCATCTTTGATGTGTGTTGTGTGACTTTCTAGAATAAGAAGTCCTGGTTTGTGGAAGACCTCCAGGTCCATGGGCCCTGGAGCTATGCAGAGGGGAAGACCTTGTCCTATAGACACAACTCCTGAGGGCCATGTATATAGGATATGGTTTGGGAAATGAAAGACTGTCACCAGTCTCTAGACCATTAATTTTTGCTAGTATCCATTGTCTTCTTAGACTTAGTAAAAGCCCTTTCCCTTACTTCCCCCAGCCTCTTCTACAATTGGATGTTCTCTTTTAAATAAGTTCTAGCCAATTTATTATGGGAAGCAATGATGTATACATTCCAGGATATGTTTTATGTGAAATTGTCCTCTAGGTCCTCTCTTTACCCCTTCCTTTAGACAGGAACACACTGGTCATATCACTTCAGTCCCAAGACCTCTGTGTTGTCACAACCCTGAACATAGTCATCTCAAGATGATAACACCTGTTCTTGGCAGAAATGAATCTGAATCTTCTCAGGAGGAAAGTATTACAATGCTCAGGTTTCCCACACATTAATTTCAACCAAATGACTAACATGAAAAATGAAATAAGCTACTATGACTGAGAATTAGAAGCAATAATAAGCCATAGATGAGAGCCTTTATAGAGTGGAAAGTAGGGATTAAGAGATGCAGAGGATGGATGCTATCTCTTAACATACATTTAGACAGATGGAGAACCAAAGAGGGAAATATTTGAAGAGATAATGGCTAAGAACTGTCTAGAAGTGATCAGTGATATGAATTCATAGATACAAGCTGTACAACAAATTATACTAACTAGGAAAAATAAATAGAAACTGAAATATATTGTTGTGCAGCTGCACAACAACAAAGGCAAAGAGAAGATCCTACAGGAGCAGATAGGAGTTTTTCCTTTCAATATTTCAAGTGCCATTTCCTTTTCAAGAGTATGGGAGGATTGGACTACCTCACACCCTTTATTTTAGATGTGCTTATAAGACTTGGCCACTGAAATGTGAGTAAAAGCGATGTAGGTCTTTTCTAGGTTGAGCATTTTAAGAGCTGGTGCTTGATTTTCTGATTTTTTGTTTTCTCTTTTTCCCTACTGAGGTGTATTGATAAGGTCCTTAAAACTGAGGCAGTGTGGTAGGCTCTACTGATATATGGAGAGAATATGCTTTGGACTATTGCCCATATTTACGGGAGACTTTGCTTTAGTGAAAACATTTGTAGTGTTAAGCCAGTGAGAATTGTAAGTTACTCATTACTGCAGCATAAACTAGCTTATATTACAAAGAAATTGATTTTCTTTGGGAAAAAAAGCAAACAATAACAAAATCTTAATATTCAAGGCATGGCTTAGGTGTATAGCAAAGAAGTTGATATTGGTGGTTTGAAGATGGTGATTCATTAAGGCAGTGGAAAATATTTGATAAAACTATAGTCAATAATAACTTGGGAGGCAAGTAATATGAACTTCAGTAGTGGGGAATACTAAGAAAACAACATTGGTAAAATATGTTTGTTGACATTCTCTTTATCAAGATATTTGAAGAAATGAATTCAGAAAAGAATTGCCCTGCTTTTAAACAGGAGTGAAAGAAAATAGGAAGTATACAAAATATTCAGAAAATTGGGAGTTTGCGAGATAATTTCTTTTTGGTCTTGCAGATTGAAAGATAAATTGAGAAAGTCTTTAAAATTATTAAAATTCAGCCTTGAGACAAGGATCAAATTAAAAATATGGGCACAAATCATTCATTGTTAAAACCTTGAATGGATTGATGTGCTTCAGGGACAATGTAAAATTAAGAGTATGGTGCCTAGTAAAATCTTTTGGATGGATAAAATTCAGAGAAAAGATTCTAAGGATGTGGCTTTTCAAGAAAATCCCATGGAGAAGGAGAAAGAGGAAAGAGAGGCATGGGCCTGAGAGCTAGTTCTCAAATTAAGTGAGGTATAGCTTTTGGCACATGATACTTCCTGCATTCAAGTAGATGGAAACACGAGTTTTTTTGTTTTTTTTTTTTTTTTTTTTTTTAAAAACAGTGTTTTGGTTCCAGAGGAACTATGAGTCTAGACTAACAGGATCAATGACTGTTCAAGACTTCAAAAGTGGCTCTTGGACCTCCAACCATCTATGATAGAGAATGGGTTGTGAAAGCTTCTCACTAACCCCCCCCCAGGGGGGGTTATTCATAAATCCCCATATCAGCTGGCACACTGAAATGGCAGAAATTTTTAGAAGACACAACCAAGGGCTCAGGAGAACAGTGGGTGAGGAAATTACTTGCAGGGACCAGAATCAGAGAATAATAATTCCTACCCCACATTATAAAGATCTCAAAATATTTGCCCAGTTGGATTTCAGAATTGCCATAGCCAATGACTCCTGCATGCATCCCACTCCTCCCCTTTCTTGTATGTGAGGTCTTTCTCTATTCTATAATACACCTTTCAAATTTTTAACTCATCCTTTGAAAGCCAGTTTGTTTTCCCTTCTAGAATCTCTCCCTGTCATGCTAGAGAACACATCCCTCTCTCATCTTTCTCTTGCTTTGCTTCAGGGACACCTGGAAATCTCTTGGCCTTGCCCTAATTCCCCCAAAGAACCATAAATATGGAACAGGAAGTACCAAACACCTAACCATCCTTGACTCCTTTTTCTCTCACCAGAAAGTTCTGTCCCCCAAACTTCTCAAGGTTGAGATTGGCTCCATATCATCCCTTTTATCTTAGCTCAAACATCCTCTTCAGAGAGCCTTTTCACAATTTAGAGTGGTCCCCAAGCACTCTCTCTGTCACACACAATCCTGTTTAATTGTCATCATAGCATTTGGTACTATGGATATTTATCCTTCTCCTTTATTTCTTGCTCAGTGTCTATGTTACATCTCATAAGGTTTAAAGCTTCCCTGAGCACAGAAATCGTACCTAGATTCTAGAACAGTGCCTATAGCTGTTCAGCAAATATTTGCTGAATTTAGCTCATTGTCCTCCAATCTTCTATTGTACTGGATACTCCAAAGTCTGTTGTTGAGGTTCCCTGCCCTCAGGGATTGGTTTTGATACTCTGAAGTCTGGAAAAGAATATGTCCAAGGTTCTTCATGAGTTAGCAGTGGTATCAGGTCTAGAACTCAGGCCTGTGACTCAGGCCTTTTCAAAATGTCTTGGCCTGGTAGAGGCTGATAGAGCTCCTAGATATCAAACAAGCGGTTCACAATTCAATCGCCTTACTGCAGTGTACAGGCGGTCCTATAGGTGGCGCCAGTGCCACTCTCTTAGCTCCTGGGGAAAGCTGGTAAGGGGTAACACTAGGTGGACATTTTAATGAATAGAGTTTTATTACCAAACTATTGCCAGGATGTTAACTTTAGTTAATCTCTTGGCCAACTTTGCATCAGGAAACCCTAAGGGTGTTTAAGGTAATGACTGAATTGCACTCACAGGATTTTACAGGCAACAGAGACAGTGATACCGAGCGATTTAGGAGGATAGACTCGATCAGACAGCCGGAATGGCACTAATATACTCTGTAGCTGTGTGGTCATGGACGAGTCGCTCCAGAATATTGTATCTTTTTTGTCTATGAAATGGAATAATAACAGTAGGATTAAGTTAAAATACATAAAGTATTTGGAACAGGTGCCTGGCACGGAGCTGGTGCTATTAGGTGAATTAAAAATACTTGTGTTTTATTAAAACAAAGACACAGATGCATGCACTTTCCTTGGTCCTGTCAACACATGCTTTCTTACAACCATATCAGGGCTGCTGCTGGATGACAGCAATAGTAATGTGTATTCACTTAGAAGATGCAACCCAATTTCAAAGAAGGTAAAAAGCGAAAGTAAGTGTGGTTTTATCATTTTTGTTTGTTCAGGCATTAAGGATCGAACCCAGAGCCTTGTACTTACTAAGCAGATACTTTACCATTGAGCTACATCCCCAGCCCCTTAACTGAGGTTTTTAAATCCATGAAAGAAGAACTACTATGTGTTTAAATTCTTATTGAGACATAACTAATATGGGATTGACCCTCTTAAAGGCTACAATTTAGTGTCTCTCTACTGTATTCACAAAGGTGTGCAAACATCATCGCCATCTAATCTTTCTCATTGCCCCAAAGAGAAACTGCACACCTGTTAGCAACTTCTCCCCGTCTCCATGTTCTCCTAGTCCCTGGTCACTGCTTGTATGTACAGTTTTGCTTATTCTGGAAATTTCACATAGTCATATAAAATATGGTTTTTTGTATCTGACTTCTTTCATTTAGCATAATATTGTTAAGGTTCATGCATATTGTAGCATGTATCAGTATTTCATCCTTTCTATGGCCAAATAATGTTTGGCCATAGAAGGATTTTCCATCTTTTGTTTACACCATTTGATGGCCATTTTTATTGTTTTTTTCTTTCTCTTTTTGTAGAATGAATAATGCTACTGTAAACAGTCATATATAAATATTTGTGTGGACAAATGTTTTTGATTCTTGGATATATATTAAGGAATGGTCATGTGACAACTCTATTTTTAATCATTTGATGATTTGAAACTATTTTCCAAGGAGCTGTTTTACATTCCTACCAGCAATGTGTGAGCATTCCAGTTTCTCCATATCCTCACCAAACACTTATTGTCTTTGTTATTATAACCATCTTATTGGGTGTAAAGTAGTAACTTAATGGTTTTGATTTGTATTTCCCTGATAATTAATGATGTTAACTTGTATATCTTCTTTGGAAAAATATTTATTTAAATCATTTGTACATTTTAAAATTGAGTTATCTTCTTTACTATTGAGTTATTAATAGTTTTAATAATATATCTAGGTACTAGACCATTATCAGATACATGATTTGCCAGGATTTTCTCATATTCTGTTGGTTATCTTTTCACCTTCTTGACAGGGTCCTTTTAAGTACAAAAGTTTTCATTTTAATGAAGTCCAATATATTTTTCCCTTTGGTTGCTGTTGCTTTAGATGCTGTCTCTAAGAAACCATTGCCTAATTCAAAGTCATGGTGATTTATACCTATGTTTCTTCTGAGAGTTTTGTAGGATTAGCTCATATTTAGGACTTTGTCTATTTTTAGCTAATTTTTGTATATGATGTGAGGTACAAGTACAGATATATTTCTTTACATATGGATGTGGAGATTTCCCACCACTATTTGTTGAAAAGATTATTCTTTTTTTTTTTTTTTTTTGTTACGAGGGATTGAACTCAGGACCTTGCACTTGCCAGGCAGGTGCTGTGCCACTGAGCTACATCCCTGGGCCTGAAAAGACTATTCTTTACCCCACTGAATTGTCTTGGCACCCTTAACCATAGATGTATGGATGTATTTTTCACTCTCAGTTCTATCCCGTCCATCTGTATGTCTGTTTTTAAGCCAGTATGACCCAGTCTTATTACTGTAGATTTCCAGTAAGTTTTGAAACTATGAAGAGTGAATCTTTCAACTTCATTCTTCTTTTTAAGATTGCTTTGCCTGCTCTTAGTTCTTTTCATTTCTATATGAATTTTAGGATCAGAATATCAATTTCAGGAAAAAAGAAGACCTGAAATTTTGATAAAGATTACATTGAATTTGTAGGTTAATTGGGGAACACTGACTTCTCAGTATTTCAAGTCCATGAACTGGGTGTGTACAAACTTAGACTCTAACTAGTTATATCTGACAAAGGAGGCTGGGTCAGACATTCAAAATTAGACAAACTGGGTTAATTGCCAAATACTTATTTCATTTTTAAAGCTATGGGATAAAGTACAGTTTTATTTTGTGAAAGTAGAAAAGTAGACTTATGTAAATTGTTAGAGCCTACCAGTAGTCAAAAATGTCATTATTCTTTTACATTATACACTTCACAAAGACAAGTGCCCATTTAAGAAATCTTAATAACACATAATAATGTAGACATGTCTGAATTTGTTTTATAGAACAGAAATATTATGGCATTTTGTGTGTGTGTGTATGTGTGTGTGATGTAGAGTCTCTTAAAATTTTTTTCATTTTTTTGCAATGCTGAGAATTGAACCCAGGGCCTCACCAATTCTAGGCAAGTTAAAAATCTGAGCCGTACCCCTTTAAAATCTTTTGAATAACATAGATGAAATTTAAAAATTAAAATTAATATATAAATTTAAAATTAATGTATAAGTCAATTACTTCTTGACTTAAGGAACTGAATTCTTCCCCTCCCATAATCTGGCATTTTCACCAACAAGGTCAACCAACCCTGAACAAACTGTACTAATTGCTTCTGTGTTTTCTTACACTGACAAACTTCAGTTCTGACTTCTCTTCCTGAAATGTGAAGCAATTTGATACTGCATTGTAACCATGACGTTACCATAGAGTGTTTAAGTAAACAACATATAATACTTGTTGCCAGTGGTTACTGTTAACAATTACAGGAATAGAATGATTGTTATATAGTAATGACCCCTGAAATAGACTGAGTTCCTTGGCAATGTCTAGATTGTGACATTTCAGTGGTCATAGTGTTACAATCCATCATTTCAATAAGAATTGATGACTTCAGCTATGGCAACTAACCATAATATTTAATGTATCTGCCTCGAGCCACTTGAATACTTTGAAAAAAAAATGTAAGGCATAACATCAAAAGTTCCCTTAGAAAACTCAGGATCTCCATGTATATATTTTAGGGAGATGAATATGTTTCACTTTCTTGTGTAGTTTCTCTGGTTCTTCTGTATAAATGTTAGTGACAGTTGCACATTGGAAATGAGTATTTGTCTATTTTCAGTCTAATCGATCCACTTATTTACCTGTCTACCCATATCAGCATGTTCTATAAAATCTCCCCTCCTTCTTTCCCTCTCTCCTTTGCTTCCTTCCTTCCTTCCTTCCTTACATTACATTTCTTTCATTTACTAATGCCACAGTTTTTAGTAAACAGCCTCTAGTCAGACTCTCTCCCAGTCACTGGAAAGAAGCTGAACAAAGAGACCAGGTTCCTAAGAGGAACCTAAGGAAAGGAATAAACAGGATTGTTTTAGATGATGTTAAAGGTTCCAAAGCACCAAAGCAGTGTGAAGTGATAGACTGGGGGTGGGGTGGGAATTCTGTAGATAAGGAGAATAGGGAAAGGTTCTCTGAGAAGAAGGCAAGTTAGCTAAGTCTGAGTGATGACAAGGAGTCAGCCTTGTGGAGCTGGGGCGGGGTAGAGCCTTAATAGGCAGAGGAAACAGCAAGTGCCAAATACTGAGGCAGCTTATAATAGTAATCAATACAATGAAAAAAGATAAAGGAATGAAGGAAAATGAGAGAACAGGAGAAAGTTACAATGCAAGATACAAGCCAGATATGCAAACCAAAGTTTGGAAAAGTTATTAAAGTTCAGCTGTAAATTTGAATCCCATCTTCGTGGAATCCTTGTTATAAAGGGAAACTTGATCAATCGTACAGTTTGCTTTCTTCATAGGGAAAAAGTATGTCAGTTTCTCAAGGAGAAAGAATCTTTTTCTGACAGTCAGACTTGAAGTAAGTTTTCTTGCATGGACTTTCCTATAAGGGCCATAGAATGATTATATATTAGTGTGATAGGCCTCTCGCCCTATAGATGTTCAAATCCCAATTCCTGGAACCTGTGAACATGTTACTTTGTACACAAAAGGCACTTTACAGATATGAGTAAGTTAAGGACTTTGAGATTGGGAGAATATCTTGCATTTTGTGGGTGGGCCCTGTCTAACCACATGGGTCCTTTAAAGCCTAGAACCTTTCCAATTAGAATTAGAAGTTGTAATGTCAAAGCAGAGTCAAAACGATGCGATGTTGTTGACTTTAAAGATGAAGGAAGAGGGCTTTGAGCCAAGGACTGTGGGAACCTGTAGAAGCTGTAAAAGACAAAGAAACAGATGTAGCCCTGTGAGCCCTGTGTTGGGACTTCTGAGTTAAAGAATTGCAATATTGTATTGTTCGAGTTAACAAGTTTTGGGTTTAAAAAATATATAGGCATATAAATCTAATACAGTTAGATTTATTTTGTTTGTAATAACAGAAATTCATCTACTTAAACTAGCTAAGCAAAATAGTGCATTTTATTATAAAGATCTGGAAATACTACATGGATTTTGAAGGCAGGAATGCAATTTATTTTAGAAAATATATGCTATGACCAGGGACGGGAAGCTGAATAATTTTAGCCCCTCTTTTTTCTTCTCTCTTTAGATGTTTTCATCCTTCCTGTTCTTTTCCATTTTTCCAGCAGTCTGCCTTTTACAATTCTCCAGGCCACATGGTTAAAAAAATGTCTGTGGAGAGCTCCGGGTTTACTATGTTAATGATGTTGTATGTTTCCATGTTAGCTACCTTGAGAGAGATTGAAATCTCTCAGTCCTAATTCCAAATTCCTGAGAGAGTAATGTTATTGGCTTGCTATGAGTCAGGTAACCTACTGTTGGAGCAATTATCTGTAGCCAGGTGGCCTGGTTACCTTGTCTGAGGGCGCAGGGCTAGTTTCCAGGAAAAGATATAAGCCTATAGTGCTGTTTTTTAAATGCAACTTGCAACTCAGCTGGTGGTGAAGAGGCCATTTAAAGAGTGGAAAATAACCTTAAAAAAAAGATAAAAACTCTACATGACATAGTTTTAGTAATGTTTTATAAAACTTGATTCAGTTATTGAATACATAGGTACATGGGTAGTGAGTGATGATGTAAAGCATATTTCTTTTTTATTATATATGTTTGTGACACATAATAATTACATTCCTTTTTTGATGGACGATAGCCCATAAAGTCTGAAAAACCCTGGGGAAGACAATCTGGTAGGATTACACTACAGAATATAAACATAATTCTTAAAATAATTCCTCTAGTAAATGCAGAGGTGTCATGAGTATTTTTTAAAAACAGCATTTTTAACCCCCAAACAGCTTTTCCTAATATAATCCAATGATATAAGGCTGTATTAGTTAGATTTTTGTTGCTATGACCAAATAACCAAGAAAAACAATTTTAAGGAAGAAAGGCTTACTTTTGCTCACAGTTTCAGAGGTTTCAGTCCATGGTTAGTTGGCTCTAAGGCAGAAACATGACAATGGAAGAGCATGGTAAAGGAAAACTGTTCTCTTCATGACAGCTCGGAAATAGAGCAAGAGCCAGACAGAAAGGGGCCAGGAACAAAATATAACCTTTTAAAGGCACACCCCTAATGACCTACTTCCTCCAGTTGGCCTCAGCTCCAAATAGCCCATTCAACCATGAACTCATTCAGGACTAATCCATTGATGAGGTTAGCACCTTTCTGGCCCCACCTCTGAACATTACTGCATTGGAAATCAAAATTTCTCTCAATACATGAGTCTGTGGAGGACGCTTCATATTTACACTATAACAAAGGCTAAAGCATGGCTTCATAAGGCAGTGTTGCAAGAATGAAGACAAAGTGGTACAAATATGTAGCTTTTTTTTTTTGGTATAGGGGATCGAACTCCGGTCCTTGTGCTTGCGCAGCAGGTGGTGAAACCACTGAGCTAAATCCCTGGCCCAAAACATGTAGCTTTTTGATGGTCTGTCTTAACCTAGATTAAAGCCTAGTCCAGTGGTTCTCAACTTGGCTTGTATCTAATTCACCTGAATTCCTTTTAAAATGGCTTAATGGAATCTGTTTAATCAAATTTCTGGACGTGTAGCCTGTCAATCTGCATTTAAACACAAAATAAAGCAAAACAAAAATAACTCCTTAGATGTCTCTCATATGTAGCCAGTTTTGGTAATATGTAGCCAGGTTTGGCAGACTGAGGAGGGGTTATCTGCTTGTCCTTCAAATAATTCTCCATAACTATAGTTTCTTTTACCCAGGCTTTTGTTAGGTATCAAAAAGTAAACAGTTGAAAGTTACTTCTTGGAAAGAGTCTGGAATGTAAGAGGCTTCAGAGCTGCATGTTGAAGGTAGATCCATACACTTCACAGTTCAGTGAAGCAAATGGTAGTTTATCTTCTCTTTTAGACACCGTGGAACATTCACGGTTGGATACGTGGCAGAGAAAAAATTTTTGCAGGCTGTTCCGGAACCTTGTTAGACAATAATTCTGTACTATATTTCTCTAGAACAATGTCTGGCCAAGATTCCAAATTTTTACAGCATAAGAAATCGGTGGAGATAATTTGTGCTTGAAAAAAATGTTCAAAACTGAAGTTACCAAATTAGCCATTTTTAGCTTTTGATAAAGGCAGGATGAATTAATTGCCAAATGGACACCTATTTTTAAACAAATGGATCGATCCGCTTTACCAAGTTATTGACTATCATTCAAATTAATTTTAGAGAACACCTGTCTCAAATAATTAGGCTAGTTAGTATAAGGAGAGTTGAATATCTTCCCCACAGCTGTTAGAGAGCAGGACCCCAGTCCACAGAAGCCATTCCTAATTCAGGTCAATCAATAGCTGTATTAGCATACAGCTGGTGCCCGTATTTTTAGCCTCCTTTGCAGGCTACATGGATTCAGATGGTCCTACATAAGTTTTCGGCTAATGCCTGTTCCAGGGTTTGTCATTTGATCCGTCAGGAGTCTTTCAGGGCTTCTGAAGAGACAAACACCATAAGCCTGAGGAGTGATACTCTCACCATTGTTTGTCTTTTCAGGCCATCTCGGCACCCACGGTAGTGCCCAGGCCTTGGCCCTAAATGAGACTATTGGCCTGGATATCACCTCACTTTTGTTATAAAGCTTTAATTTCATGCAACATACGGCTCCTTCTCTGCACTACAGTCAGGATTTTCAATTTGGTCCCTAAAAGGAGCTGCCGGTCCGGACGCCTTGGACCACACCCAAGGCACTTGGACACCGTTGTGCAGCGGGTGACTGCTCATGAGCTACGCAGCAAGGAAAAGGGGTTTCCCTCCAGTCCCAGCGCTTTGTCCCCGCGCGGCCCCCGTCCGTCCTCCCTGGAGCCGCTTGCCGGTCAAAAAGTTAGTTTCTCCAGGTTCCGGGCTCGGCGACATCGGACGCGAAGTGTGAGTCCCTTCGAGGACAAGCTCGGCCCGCTGCTCGGGGTGAGTGGCCACTTGGGTCGCCGCTCAGGTTCCGCCCCATCGAAGGGTGCGGCCTCCCAAGCGGTGGGTGGTCCGGGCCGTTGCTATGGCAACACACAGGCCAAACGGGCCAGGGCCGGCGGGTTCCCTCGTCGGGTGTCCCGGGGCCCGGCCGTTGGGACCCCACTTTCTCCTGTCTAGTGCTTGGGGTGGGCCCTGGCTGCCCCGGCTCATACACATCTCACCTCCACCCCATGCTTGTGAACTTTTTTGCAAGTTTGAAAGCGAACTTACTGTAGGGTAAGTGTGTGGGAAAAGTAACACAGTATTAGGAGTTCAGAATGTGAGGGTTTTTTTTTTTTTTTCCTCTTTTCTTTTTAAATTTCCTGGCCCATAGTAGGCCCTCATTATATGGGAGCTATTTCTTCTAGCACTTACTATAGTCCCTTGCATACCGTGAGTGCGCGTTGAGAAGAGATAGGATGACATAGATCCCCTACTGGCTCTGTAGGTAATTAAAGCCCTCTGCCTCAATTTCCTAATGCAGATTATAATTTCTGACCAAATTGTGGGTTTAAATGAGCCATTTATATGTGAAAAGTCTTATGAACGGTAAATGTGAAGCCCTTGAGAGTTAGTTGTAGGGGACAGCTGCATGCTTAAACTGTTTCCATGCTTCTGGGCTCACATCATCAGCCGAGGAGGAGCTTTTTTGTTTGGCCTCTCCTCAACTCCAGTGTCCAACCAGGATATTGGAGGCTACGCATAGGAGGAGTGCTCTCTGAATGTAAAGAGCCATCAACAGGTTTTGCACCTAAAGCTTTCCACAATTTGTTCTTCATGTTCATGCCTTCTATTTGGGACCGATATGCAGATATAACACACTTCTAAAACTTTAGCCCGTGAAAGTCCTTCGTGTTTGTAGTTCAGTGAATCATACCGCCCTCTATCCACGTTGCAAAGAAGAAATCTTGGCCTCATCCATGGGACCTATCACTCTTCCTTCTGTATACAAATAATCTTCAATTTGTGTTCATTTTGTTTTCACACCAAATATCAAATCCAAGCACTTATTTCTGTCTCTACCTCTGTCATTCTCAAACAGGCAATCAGTATTTCTTCCTCCGATTCGTGTAGTAGCTTCCCAACTGGCCTAAAGGTATTCTTCTTGTCCTTTAAATATTCCCATCCATTTGCTGCACTGCAGCAGGAGTTATGTTTCAAAAATTAAACTTTGATTATGCTATCCACTGTCCTACTGGATTAAGACCCATCATGGCTTCCCATAATTCTTAGAATAAAGGGGGAGGGGAGGGTGTTTGTCTCCATAGAAGCACTGAGGCTCCTGACAGATCAATGACAAATCCCAGGAACAGGTTTTAGTTGTGTCTAGTTAGTCATCTAATTTATCACCTAAAAGTTTGGTGACCATTTATTTTATCATTCAGAACAAGATACTTTTGATAATAAAAGTGAGTGTGGTATTATTTATCCTGGGACAAAAGTCTTAACCTGGAACTGTTTCTCAGGCAAGCTGGGCAAATGTTTATTCTACATTGGCTCTTTTTCAGTCTTTTCTCACCATTTTTCCTCCTACCACAGGGACTTTGCCCATGCTGTTCTACCTACTGGGTTTGTCATCTTCTCTTTAGTAAGTCTTGCTTGTCCTTTGTATCTCAGGTCAAGTGTTTTCCCAGGAAGTCTGCCTCTGACTAGTCTGTCTAGGACAAACCTCAGTATAATAGACAGATATCCTTCCTTTGTGGCATTTGTCACAATTGCAATTTAAAATTTGTCCATGTGTCTGGTGAATAGTATGTAGTTACTAATATGTGAATATTTGAATTATAAGCATTGTCTCATGTCATTAAACAGTCTGAAAATATCACGCAGTGGTTAGGAGCACAGACTCTAGAGCCAGACAGATGACTTAGATTTGAATTCTATCTCCACTACAATTCCTTAGCTGAAACTTATGGGGCTGGTTAATTTTTCAGCTTATAGAAAGAACATGATATGGATACTGTATTGCATCTAGTGGAGTCTGATAATGTCCAAAATGTCATTAAACACATTAGCTTTTCTTTGTAGAACAAATCCACTCAAATTGGGATAAAGACCATATATAGATAGTTTCCCAACAGTTCAGGTCAGGGTTTGCTAACAAATGAATTTGCCACAAATTTATGAAAACACTGTTTTCACAGCTTTCTGGAGTTTTGAAATTTAGCTAAGGATGTTAGAGTCTGTCTTAGTGTATCCTTGAGCTAATCACTTAGTTTCTCTATGCCTCAGATCTCACATCTGTAGGATAGACATGATACTAGCACCTGTCTCCTTTGTAGGTTCCATGCTGAATTGTTCTGAGAAGATTGAGTTAATACATGTGAATCTCTTAGAACACTGATGGCAAGCCTTTCAATGATACAAACATCTCGCTGCAGCACACATGCCATAGGTTCCCCACCACTGTCTTACAACACTGACTAGTCCTTAGGATTATATAAGGGTCAGATCGCGTATCATTTTTATTAGCTCCATAATAATTAACACTATGGATGAAATAATTTATCTGCTGTTTACTTATTGTTGGATATTTATACTTAAAGTACCAAATGTAACAATAAATGTCTTTATACTTAGATCTTTTCTATTACAGTTTTGATTATTTAAGATCAATTCCTAAAAATGAAATTACAGAACCAAAGACAGGAATGTTGTGAATGTTCTTATACTATATTGCCATACTGCTTTTCAGAAAGACTATGCAGTTTACAATCCCCTTATTAATTTTATGCCCATGTTGGTATTATTTTTTAAATTGCTAACTTTGCAGATAAAAATGATACTTCCTTATTTTAACTCTCATCCATCATTATGTGTTTAAACATCAAACTGTATTTATTATCATTTCTTCTCTGTGAATTTTCTGTATAAACTCTTTTTCACTGGACTCAACTTTAAAAAATATTTTTATTTTTAATTGACCCATAGTTATTATACATATATATGTGATACAGTGTGACATTTCAGTACATGTGTACAATGTGTAATGATCAAATAATAGTAATTATTATATTTACACTTCACTTATACACCACTTCTTTATGTTTGGGACATTTGAAAATTCTCTCTACCAGAACAATAGAAGTTATTTCTCCTATGCAACTACACCCTTGTACCCGCTCAGCATCCTCTCTGTTTTTTTCACATCAGTGTTAGTTGCTTGATTTCTGTCTTCCTAGCCCAAGCGGGAGCCAGTGTGCTGGGCTTTGGCTCGGATCAGTTGGATGAGGTATCCCTGGAGCCTGGGGCAGGTTATTACTTGCCTGTAGGCTACCACATAAGGTAGAAAGCCATGTTCAGAGGCTGGGTCTTGGGGAAAATTTGAGACCTAGAAAAGGCTAAGTGCCTGTTTACCTAAACCTTCAGTCAAACAGGGCTTGGAAAAAAGGACAAACAGGTAGGGAGCAAAGGACTAAAGTAGACAATAGTGAGAGGCGCAAAGCTGGGCCTGGAAACTAACTTTCTGTGGGCACACTGCAAATTCTTCTACACGGGGAGGGGAGTTGGAGGGCTGTCTTAGCCACACATTGGCCAGTAAAAATATTAACATTTTGCTTGTCAGATGGGGCATTTCCCCCGGAATAGCCTTTTCATTTAATTTATGATGGCTTTTTGTTTTGTTTTATTGATTTATGTAATTTTTTTGGTGGTGTTGGGGACTGAACTCAGGGCCTTGTGCTATGTTTTCTTCTACTGAGCTACACCCAAGCCCCTGTGATGATTTTTGATTTACAGAAATTAAAACAATTCTAGATTTAATATTTGCCTTTATAAGTCATTGCTTTTATGCTTAGAAAGTCCTTTCCATATAGAAACCATCAACATTTTCTCTACAAATGTTATTTTGTGATGTCAGCAAATGAAGACGTAGTGACACTAGTTAAAATTAATGTGATTTCTAAGAAAAACTCTAAAAGATGATTATAAAAAGATGTCTATGACATCTTTGTGCCCCTTGAAGATGGAAGAAAGGAGTTTATGCTGCTGCAGAGGAGATTGAAAAATGCTTTTTTCTGATGGTGTCCACCTTATTTTGTGAATCTGTCAAGTCTTATCCTTGGAAAGACTTTGGAAAGTGTCTTCTGAAAGAGATGTGATCTTCAGATATTTTCTACTCTTATTCATCTGAGGATCCTATATAGTATTTCAAATGCTCATAGTTGCTAGATACTGAGAAATAATTTCCCTGGTTGTAATAGAGACTTAAAAATTGAAAATGTGACATAAAATTAATTGCTGCCTTTTTTGGCATTGATAAATTGGTATGCTTTCAAATGTGGTTTTCTTTCTGCTGAACTCCAGTATGTATTAGTGAGGCTAATTGTGTTTTGCTTGGATCTGTCTTAGGGCTCTAGAATATAAAGAATGGGAAACTAACTGTTAAATTATATTAATATATCCACTCTTGGTTTATTAACTAAAATAAATTATAGAGTACATAAGAAACTAATTACCTCACAAGTTCTTGCAGCTTTATTGACCTGAAGTTGTTTTATTGAAGAAAGGTTTGTAAGGTGAGGGACAGTGACCTTAATAATTAATTAAAATACCTTTTCTACATATAATTGACTGCATAAAATTATCTTTCTTAATAACCACTAATGTCAGTGTGACTGTCAATCAGGATATGATGTTACATTAGGAACAAAGAGAAAATAAATTTGCTATTGATGAAGGTAAGTTGATTAAAAAATTTAATTTAAAAATACTGTTAATAAGCCAGGTGTGGTAGTGCACATCTGTAATCTCAGTTCCTCAGAAGGCCAAGGCAGGAAGATCACAAGTTTGAGGCCAGCCTGGACAACTTAGCAACTTAGCAAGACCCTGTCTCATTTAAAAAAAAAAAAAAAAATCAGCTCCTTCGTAGTTCCCCAAGGGAGGCTGGAAGTAGAGGTTACCAAAGTGAAGGCACTTTGAATTACAGTACAAACCAAAAAATAAAAAATAAACCCCTCTACTGTGCGGAACAGCCAAGAGATGGACCAAGTGTGGTAC
>NW_004624766.1:745671-756270 GCF_000247695.1 Heterocephalus glaber | reverse complement strand
TAGCATGCTTTATAGACTAGCATGTTGTCTATTTTGCTGCTACTTATGACATTCAGCTCAAGAGAAATACATATTAAAATAATGCCTTTTAAATAAAAAAAAATATATATATATATATATATATGGGATATAGCTCAGTGGTAGAGCATCTTTGAGTTCAATCCTCAGTACAGTACTCCCCCCAAAAAATCCTGTTACCAATTGTAAACCCAGGGCTTTCACACTGAGCTACATAGCCAGGACTCTTTTATTTTTATTTTTAAGACAGAGTCTCATTAAATCACCGCCTTGCCCAAGCCAGGCTTGAACTTGAGTCCTCTTGCCCCAGCCTCCTAGAGTGCTGGGATTACAGGGATGCAACACCATACCCAGCTCCAATTGTTTTACTTTTTAATCTAAACTTAGTAAACAATATTAACTTTTAGTTAACAATATTAACTCTTTAGTTAACAATATTAACTATTTAAACATTTATTCAACAAATATTTATAGGGTGCCTATGATGTGCTAGGCACAGCTGTAGAATACTGAATTACATCTTCATTTTCACATTGTATGTGTAAAGTTTACCTGTGAGTCAATATTTTTAACACAAGCTGATGGTGATTTGGAAAAACTGGTCTTTTGGACCCACATGTATTAATTCAGGGCTTGTAAAAAAGTCTTACAGAAAATGTTCATCCAGTCTCCAAGGCTGAGGTGTTGGTAATTGATTTGTTGGGATCATAGTGCAATGCTCTCTCTACAGTGAAAGAGCTTGCAGGGGGAGAACCCGCTCTCCACTTACCCAAGGCAACACATCTGAGCCTTAGTCTTACATCATTTGCATTCTCTCAGGTTTGTTGGCTGTTAGTAAATCTAACATAAGGGCTCTTACACCTGTTCTAGGGAATTCAGTTTCTAACTAGCTGAGATTTTGGGAAGAAGGCAAATATTTTTCTTTGGATATTTTTTGTGGAAATCCAATTCACTTTCCTTTCAATCTTTTGAAAATTTTAGTGTTCAGTTTATGACAATAAAATTCAGTATTTTTCTTTCTTCTTCTTTGAATGGGTGGGGGTGGAGATACTTTTTAAATGTGAGACAGTCTTACTATGCTTCCCAGGCTGGTCTTAAACTCATGGTTTCAGGTGATCCTTTTGCCTCAGCTTCCTGTGTAGCAAGCACATGCCACCATGCCCAGCTCTATTACCTAATTCTAGAACACTTTTCCTTCCTTCCTTTTTCTTTTTTCTCCCTCCTTCTCTCTTTCTTTCCTTTTCTTCTCTCCTTTTTTCTTTCTTTTCCTTTCTTTCTTTTACCCTTCTCTTCCTTCCTTTCTTTCTTTCTTTTTTTCTCTTCATGTCTCTCTCCCTCCCTTTTTTCTTCCTTCCTCTCTTTTTCTTTTTCCTGTTTTCACCTCCATTTTCCCCTTCCTTTTCCTTTTTGTCTTTATTTCTTTTCATTTCTTTCCTCTTCTTTCTCACTCTCTCTCCCAGGATCTGGTACATGTTAGACAAACACTTTGCCTCTGAGCTGGCCTCCCAACCCTAGAACATTTTCATCACCATAGAAAGAAACTCCACACTCACTAGCAGTCACTCCTTGTTCCCCTCTTCCCTCAGTCCCTGGCAAACATGAATCTACTTTCTCCCTTTGTGTATTTGTCTTGTATTGAAAATTCATATAAATGGAATCACATAATGTATGGCTCCTTGTGTGTGGCTGATTTAATTTAGCATGATATTTTCAAGGTTCATTTCTGTTGTAGTATGTAATAGTACTTCATTTCTTTTTATAACCATGTAAAATTTAATTCTGTGGCTATACCACATTTTACTTATCCATTCACTAGTGGATGGTCACTTCAGTTGTTTCCTTTTTTGATATTATGAATAATGCTTCTATGAATATATGTGTACACATTTTTATGTGAACATATATTTGTTGTTCTCTTGGATACATACTATACCTATGAGTGAAGTTGCTGGTCATATGATGACTCTATGTTTAACTTTTGAAGAAACTGCCAAACTCTTCCAAAATAATTGCACCATTTTATATTCCTGCCAGGAGTGTGTGAGACTCCCTATTTCTTTACATCTTCACCAAAACTTATTATTACCTACCTTTTTGACTATAGCTGTCTTAGTTTGTATAAATTGGTGTCTGTGGTTGTGATTTACATCTTCCTGATGATGGGCTAGGGGTGAAGTTCAGTGACAGAGCCCTTGCCTGGCATGTACAAGACTGAGTTTGTTCACCAGCACTATCAAAAAAAAAATCCTGATGAGGGATGAGGTGTAGCATCTCTTTTAATGTGATATGGGTTTGTGAAGCCATTTGTGTATCTTCTTTGCAGAAATATCTATTCAAATCCCTTATCTATTTTTTATTTAAGTTCTCACTAGTAAGATTTCTTTATATATTCTCAATCTTAGACCTTTTTCATATATTAGATTTGCAAATATTTTCTCCTGTGCTGTATTTTTTTTCACTTGATAGTATCCTTTGAATCACAAAAGCTTTCCATTTTAATTTTAATTTATAGCTCCTCCCTCTCATCTTCTTGGGGGAAGCCTGCCTTCATGTATCCATCCAATTATTTCTTTCCTCAAGTCACAGCCCTTGAGACATGAAAGACCATTTCTGAAGTTCCCAAGGTCACTTATGCAGGACTTTATTCTGGAATTGTCCCTGAATTGAATCATTGAAGGAATTTGTCTTGAAAAGAAGATTGGTTAGAGTGGGAAGGCAGGGTAAAGCAGCTGTTTTCAATGTTTGAAGGGTTTGTTAAAGTAGAGTACAAAGTTGCGTATTTTGTACTCAAATTCTGCCTATGCGACTTATTAGCTTTTTTCCCCATCTAAATTCTTTTTGGCCTAAAATAATTCTGTAATTCAAACAATGTAACAGGCAGTGACTATACTGATTAGATCTGGATTCTTGAGGCGGATTGAGTGGCAGCATTTTAGCTTTTTGAGCTCAGCCACCAGTGAATTGAAATTGTAATAGCTGTATTTATTATACTCAGAATTGAATGAGTTATTAATAAGCCGTTCCCTAGTCCCATATTACCTCTCTTTTACAGACTATTTTTTCAATAGAATTCCCTTAATTGTATCAAATGTTTCATCCTAGAATGCTTATACTGTCCCATTGCAATAATCTCCAGGGAAACTAAAGTCTTAATTACATCTATTATTTTTTTGTTTCATTTGATTCTTTAGATGAGATAAAAAGTAACATATTTTCAAGGATATGACTACTTTTCATATAACTATACTTATTGCAAATTTAGAAAGTTTTGGTCATATTATATTACAACATTACCATTATCTCAGATAATTTAGGTAGTGGACTAGTGGGATTACAGGCATGTGCCACTAGGTCTGACTCTTATCATAATGCTGATTGACTTTTTTTGTTCTTCTGGCCATTTCTATAGTACACATCAAGACATGCTCCCTAGGAAGCAGAGGAGACTTGAATTTGACCCTTTCTCACATACTTGCTTCCTTGTTAAGTGTGGCAGTGCACACCTGTGATCCCAGGACATTAGGAGGCTAAAGGAGGAAGATCAATATGAGTTTGAGGCCACCCTGGGCTACATGGTGAGTTCAAGGCCAACCTGAACTATATAGTGAGACCCTGTCTCAAACAAGCAAGCAAGCAAGCAAGAAAGCAAGCAAGCAAGCAAGCAAACTTTCTTCCTAGTAGTAAATATTGGTAATAATTTGTGGAATATGTCTTTTAGTTTTAGGTGCCATTTTTCAATAGATATATTGGCCAACTGAATTCACCCAGAGTGAAAAGACTGGGATGATGATCTTTAAATGATATGAAGGATAACTGATGGTCTTGGGGTTGTAGAAAGGATGGTTAGCCTGCAGCAAATATGACCAAGGGATTTATATCCCTTTTCATCTTATCTAGAAGGGTAAGGGCTGTTAAAGAAGGACTAGGCATATTTTGTAAGGGCACAATTAGGCATGGCTTATAGGAAGATTTACAGGTGATTATTTTGGTTCAATATAAAGAGAGACAGTCTGTCATTGGTGTCCAATGAAATGAACTTCTTGGGGAAAGTAAGGAATGGGTTGCTTATCATTGGAAAACTTTAAACAGTGTCTATGTTAGCATCCATCCAATCTTCTGTGAAAGAAATTCTATGCTGTATCAGGTGTCTTCAGATATTCTTTTGAATTCCTGGATTCTGTGTCTGCCTCTCTACTACTGATGCTATAATGTGGCTTCTTCTCTACTTCAGGTTTTGCTTTAGTGATTTATATGATTGGCTTTATAGTCTTAGTACTATCATCCAAAAGGCTGCGATGTGGTAGGTAAAAACTAATGTTAAATATTTTTTTAGGTAGTTCACAAAGTACATATATACATGAGCACATACATACTTATACACATATTTTTGTATAATTGAGTTATACTTTTTAAGCTTTGTTTTTTATTCCAATTATTATAAAGTAATATCTAGTTGCTATATGCTATAGATATCTCTGACTATCTTAGAAAATGATTTTTGGGCTAGGGGTTTAGCTCAGTGGTTCTGCCGCCTGCCTAGCAAGCGTAAGGACCCGAGTTCGATCCCCGGTACCAAAAAAAAAAAAAGATTTTTATTTTATTGACTGATTTTTAAATATACAGCTCTGTTAAATCTTCAAAATAGAACCAAAAAGAGCTTTTGTGGGAAGTAGGAATTGATAACTGGTGGTTTTATTGGTAAGTTGTTTGAGAAAGATCTATAAATAAAATAGTATGGACATTCAATTAGTGCCTTAGATATTTAAGAGTAGGAAGTGGGAGCACTATAGTCATTTTGGAAAATTGTGTTCACAGAGTCACCTACTAATTGGATTGTAGAGTCCTGTATTAGTGCTTTAAATGGCATCACAATTCATTGGCATTCTGATCTGGGTTAATAGATGTACAGGTCAAATGAAATCCATTTTTCTGAAGAGCCACTAGTTATATGAAATGATTGAATCTGATTTTAAAATAAAGCATTAAGTTCAAACCACTAAGAGTTCAAAAAATCCTTACAGGTCCCATGAAAGATTTAGTGCAATTAGCTTTCAAACAGTTTGCTCATTATAGATGAAATGCTTTAAATTGATGCAGGTTATTAAGCCAATAAGTTAATAAAATAGGAATAGTTTTGTATCTCCTCTTTAATGTGGACCTATCCATCAGGGATAGAGTTCTCTTTCAGGAAAGATTTTCTTCTGAAGTGGCAAGGCTCTGAGTGCTTGATCTCTTTTCCTAAGTCAGTGGAGAAATCTGTTTTCCAGGATGAACCTGAGCTAAGTGTGGGGGAGCTTTTATATGGTATGGGGAACAAGAAAGTCATGATGTTGGAAGAATTTTCCTGGTGACAAAGACACAAGTTTTATAGGGCCTTTAGGATTATAAAATACTTTTCATATAAAGAGCCCAAAGCATTTATGATTATGATGGATTATATCCTTTTCCATGGACTCCTTTGCAGCTCCAGCTATTGGTATTAGAGAATATGAGGAATAACTTTTAAGTTCATCGGAGAGTGACATAAATCCTTGGGAATCTTGGAGAATGAACAGATTCTCTGTCTCTGGTAAAAACAAATCTTCCAATCTTTTCTTCTAACTCCAGCCTGAATATTGTGTAATATGAATAGTGACTTTTAATGTCAAGATGATTTTTTCCAAATATGGAGTTATATCTGAGAATTTTAGAGTCACATTGTGAAGCGAAAGTATGACAAAGGTTTTCTGTTGAGAATATCCAACATTTTCTTTTTTCCCCTTTATAGTAAAACAACTGCATGTATCTTTTTCAAAATATTATTAATATTTGCCATGGAACTACTATTTTTGATGTATTTGGGATTTTTAAACATCTAGCTGGAACATAGAAGTTCATTTCTTTTCCTCTTCCCATTCACACCCCTTCTTTTTTATTGTCTCTGTGGCTTTATACAGAATGCATAAAAAACTTATGGAAGTCCTTGTCATATAAGCTTATTTGTAGAGTAGCAGTAGGAATGAGGCTGGGTAGTCATTATCTGTTAGTAACTCTTATTAATGTAAAAATTATCAAATTCTCTGAATGATTTAACTCTTTGGGGACTTCTTTCCCTCATGTCTGTGAGAGTTCTCTGTGAGTTTACCTGATAATTTTTAGTGTATTTGTATAATTAGATTATTCTTAGTCTTCTTTTCCCTTCTTTCCTCCATCCTTTTCTCCTTTCCACAGGCAATGAATACCTATTACACATACTGTGATAGCCCTCAAGTTATAATGATGATTAATGGCACCACCTCTGTCTTCATGAGAATGTAATGGAGGACTTGTACATAAGTAATTATGATAGGGTGCGATAAATGTACTATCAGAGCTATGTATAAAGTGCTACAAAGTATGGAGGCTAGAGAAACTTATTTGTATATATGGTAGGGGAGATAAGAGAACTGAGAATTGATTGTTAAAATATTTATTAATTTTGTATACTTGTCAATGTTGTTCTGTGTGCATGAATTTCAGGCATTGCTTTTTCATTTCAATGTGGTAGAACTTATAGTCAGCCAGGAGACTGAGGTATGTATTTCATATCTTTAAAAGTTGTCCTATGATTGATTTTGTTTTCTTGCTTCCAGAGGTTTAGCTGAAAATATAGCACTGCTTATCACTTCTTACACATGTATTTTCAGAAACTGTTTCTGCTTGTTTGTTGGAGATGCTTATTTGGCCATTTCTGAACTATTTTGACCTCATCTCTGGATATTCACAACGATTAGATTCCGTGTCCTGTAGAGTGCCTTCCTAGAGGTTTTGACTTTATACTTATGCTGTTTACTTGGTTTACTTTTAATTTTAAAAATCCTTACACTTAATGTTATTTGCAAAATATTCATAAATCTTTTGAAGTCATTTTTGTGATATTCAGTTACTTAGTTGACAAATATTTAATAAAGCACCTGCCATGTGTTCAGCCCTGGGATGAAAAAGCTTACAGTCTAATGGAGAAGATAGCTGATTTTGGGGGGTCTAGGCCAATCTCTAGTGGTTATAAAATTGGTGGAAATGGCTGAGTGCCATACGTTTTTCGAAGAATTAGCAAAATTACTAGTGAAAATAACTAAGAGAAAATAGCAAGAATATAACAAGAAAGAGGAAAAGGAATTGGCCATAATTTTGTGACTTCCAAGTCTGTAGCATTACATAAAAGACAGCATTAAATAACAATTATTTCCAGGCACTGTATTGTTTTATATACTTGATTTGGTTTAATTTTCAAAGTAACTATTATTACCCCCATTTTACAGATAAGGAATCTGGAGCTTAGAGAACTTACATAAAGTTAAATACTAGTAAATATCAGAGCTAATACTTAAACCCAGATCTTATCCACAGAACCTTTGCATGTAACTATTAGCCTATCAATTGTTTTAAAGTTTAATTATGTTTTGAATAGATGATAACTCCACTTAATGAAGAATTTTAAATTAGAAGGGAATATAATGAGAAAGTTTTTCTTTTGGTTTTTCAACATCCTTTGCCCTTACCTAGAGGTAAATGATAATCCCTTTCAGAGATGTTCTATATATATGTGTATAAATTAAATATATAAAACATACATCTATACCTATAGTATATTGTATGTAAATAAAATTTACCCATTTTGCATAAACAATAGAGTGCTGTAGGTACTTCTTTGTACTTTAATTTTTTCCCTACCTAAAATATATATTGGAGATTGTTCTGGTTAAATAAAAGCCTATTCATTTTTAATTGTTGCATAGTATTCTACTGTATAGATGTGCAATTTACTTAACTAGTCCCCTATTGAAAGGCATTTGAATATTTTCCAATATTTTGCTATTACAAATGATGTTATAACAAATAACTATGCATATGTAAGTTTACTGTATATGCTAAACAAGAAACTAGGGAATTGCTGTGAGCATGCTGAAATTCATTGTAGGAAGAGTTATATTTTATTACTAATATGGAAGTTTTTATTTCAAGGACAAATTTGCAGTAAGTCATAAATATGTGAATGTTTTTCTACTAGCAGGGCTCCATACCAGCCACTGTAATCATATATATGTAAGGCCTGTAGTTTTCAAAAATGACAAAAGAGAAGGCTAGGGCATAGTTGACTGAGTTAGAGTGAGAGATGTCTGCATTTGAGAAGACATTTACTCAGCAGACTGAAACTTTTATTCCTAAAGAAAAATGACTCATTACTGCATCAAAGAACTTCCCTGGAGAGGCACTGATGCATTTGACCTTTATTAGAATTAAGGTACAATTTTTGCTCAACAAAGTTACCATGTAAAAATGCTTATAATGGTTTTGTTGCCATAGAGTGTATCCAGAAAATGGGGAAAAGGGAGTTTTTTAGTATTTATATGTGAAATTAAGAAAACCAGAGTAAACTCTTTTATAAAGAGCCACAGAGCTATAAGATGAAATAGATTACAAATGATATTTATATGTACATGTTCATAGCTTCTGCACTGGTAGAATATAAAGTGAATATGAAGGTAAGTGTTAATACTGCATAATACTTTGCATTTTTCTGTCCTGTTGAGTGGGCAATTACTATGTCTAAGAGTGAGTCCAAATATTTATTTTAAAAACATGCTTAAATTAAGTACTGTAATATGTCCAGCTAAATGAGCACAAGAAAGGTAACATGGCAGAATCAATAAAAATATCTAAAATTATTCTGCTTATTGCTTATCAGTGAAATTTGTGAAAAGTCATGTAGACTTTTAAAATTTGAGTTAAGATGGAGTTTGATTTGCTCTTGTAATATTCTAATTGATTAATGATGCATTCTTAAAATATCTGGCTATTTTGTTTCTTAGTAATTACTGTACTTCTAGAATCTAAGGTAAATGAATTCTAGAATGCAGACTAAGTCACTTTACTAATGAAGATTTAAAAATCTTTTTTCCAGAAGTACATATTGGTGCTACCATATTAGCTATTAGAGTGCTCTCCATTAAGCCTTTATTAGACATTTGAAACAGGGTCTCATGAAGTGTCCCAGGACGGCCTTGAACTCATAATCCTCCTGGCTGAGTTTCCTGAGGTTCTAGACATGTTTTGGGGCTTTTATTCTCCCAAATTTTCTTCTGTCCCACAGCCTATTTTCTGCTACCTCCTAGCTCTTGCCTCTACTAACTGCTTACCCTCAGAAAGTCAGATTAGACCACATTGTCTAATTGATGCATGAGACTTTCAGCAGTTTGTGACTCGTGTTGTTTGGCTTATACGAGTGAAATGATTAGATACTTTGATTTGTGTAACATTTAGTTATCAGTGTCCTAGAAACTCCTCTTATTTGCCACAATTTCTCACTGTTTACTGTTTTGTCCTGAGGTTATAGCAGAAACTTTCTTTAGCATTTGGGCCTGTAGAGGTTCTGTCCTTTCCCTCTCTTGCTTGATCGTTCTGCATCTTCATCTTTTACTTTGTATGCGCTGTGTACTCGTTGCTGGAGGGGGAGGAAACAAAATTAATTAGTACATATTTCTAGGATATCATCATACCTATAGCTTATTAGTATTTCATTCTTTTATGGATTGTGGTATTCTTATGGAATGCTTTTATTTACATTTTATCTGATTATCAAATTAGTTCATTTATAAAACACCATCAAATCAACTGTTGTTACAAAGTTACCATGTCTCTCAGTCATTAGTTTTTTCAGTGTTCTAGTAGTAATTCAGCTTCTGATGATGTTCATACAGCTATTTGGAAATTAAATGGAGAGTAACAAGATTTGAGGGTTCACTTTGGCACTGTGAAAAGTTTGCTTGAGCAGGAACTGCTGGAATCTATTTGGTTGTGGTAGCATGAATGTGTTATTTTATGTTAAGCTTCAGCATCACTGTGTATTAGTTGGCAGGTATCATGATTCTCATTTTACAGCTCAGAAGAGCGGGGCACAGAGGTTAGCTAGCATGTTCAGGAACACTGAATGTTCAATAATAGCATAGTGGGAGTGGGGTCTGAATATGACTCTGCCCATGGGATTAGACTTCCCTGAGTTGCTCTGATTAAGTAGTTTTATTAATGCTGTATCAGTCTGTTCCTAGTTCTTACTCATTTATTATTAATCAAGAAGTAGGAAAGAACTATAGTGATTTGTATAAAAATATTGATTATTTACTTAAAATTTTGCTGCATGATACATTCTAGTTTGGTTGTTTCTTATCAATTTGTCAAAGTGATATCATAACAATCCTCTACAAAAGGAGATTGCAAGCTTATATAATTTCTGCTTTTATCCAGAATAATTTTTCTATTATACTTTACAAAGAGTGTAGAGTGATGGCCTTTAAATTCTGAGACCTGGGAGTCACTTTTCACTTTAAATTAATATCTTTAATTTCTACTTTAAAAATTATTTTCCCCCAAAGAATAGATTAACATTTTGTTTAATTGTAAAATACCTACTGAAAGCCTGAAATTTCTTTGTCTATATTAGTGCATTTGTCTTGCTTCTTTTCAATAGTATACATTTACTTCTTGAGTCCTAGTTATAAAATGATGAAAGTTGAAGTATATTTATAATTAAGATATGGATTATATGTGTCTCACATATAAATA
>NW_004624766.1:667069-709769 GCF_000247695.1 Heterocephalus glaber | reverse complement strand
TCCTCAGCTCCTCTATTTTTTTATCTGTGTCCTCTCTAGATTTATTAATCATGTCTTGCACCATGAGCAAAATCTTTGCTGTTATGAGTAATTATTTCTGATTTCATTTTTCCTAGATCTTCTTTTGTTGCCAGTTCAGAGAGTCCAGGTGGTTGAATATCAGATGGTTCCATCTCATTTCCCTTTGGGGTTGCTGTAGGTGATCTGGAAATCTGTTTTTGAGGCTTATTTATGTGTCTTCTCATTTCACTGGGGTGGGGGGTGCTTCTGGCACCCACACGGCTCACTTTCTCTGCCCTAGGAGCTTGGGATAGCAGTGGGGGAGCTTCCTTCCGGGTGCTGGGACCGGCTGAGCTTCACTGCCCTAGGAGCCTGGGATGGAAGCAGAGAGCTTCCTTCTGGGTGCTGGGACCAGCTGAGCTTCTCTGCCCTTGGAGCCTGGGATTGAGGCAGGAAGCTTCCCTCTGGGTACTGGGACTGGCTGAGCTTCACTGCCCTAGGAGCCTGGGATGGAGGCGGGGGAGCTTCCTTCCGGGTGCTGGGACCAGCTTACCTCTTTCAATGGAGTTTTTAATCTCCTGGAAATCTGTTTGCATCTGTTTTATGGATTCCATTTGCTTCCTTTGTTGGGATTCCATCATGTTCCTCAGCTCCTCTATTTTTTTATCTGTGTCCTCTCTATATTTATTAATCATGTCTTGCACTATGGGCACAATCTCTGCTGTTATGTGGGAAATTATTTCTCATTTCATTTTTTCCAGATCCTCTTTTGTTGCTAGTTCAGGGATTCCAGGTGGTTGAGTATCAGCGTGTTCCATCTCATTTCCCTTTGGGGTTGCTTTAGGAGATCTGAAAGTCTGGTTCTGAGGCTTGTTTACCTATCTTCTCATTTCAACAGGTGTGTGGGGTGCTGCTGGTGCCTGTGTGGCTCACCTCCTCTGTGCTGGGAGCAGTTGTAGGTTGGCTTGGAAGCCTCCTACTCTGCACTGGGACCTGTGGCACATTTACCTGGAAGCCTCCTCTGTGCTGGAAGCTTTGGCATGCTGACCTGGTAGCCTCCTCTTCGCTGGGAGCTGAGGCATACTCAACATTAATTCTTACAGGTTTCAGTCCATAATTAGCTGGCTCCTAGGCAAGGTGGAAGAGGGGCAACAGTTTATGGCAGCGGAAGACAGTGGAAACAACAAGGGGAGACAGGGTTAATTATTCACCACAACCTATATTTTGTCTGTTCTGTTCCTAATTCAAAAGTGCTTTGTCTCTGTTTTGCCTGCATCAGCAATGTATCCATAGCAACTCCACATAGCCCCTTTACCTTAATCTAACTATGATGTCACCAATAAATATCAGCAGCTTTGGCTGGCCAGGATCTTTTGCTGGTTGCTCACCACTGACCACCCTCGCTCCCCATTTCTCTCTTTAATTCTGTCTTTGAGTTTTTCTTCTCACCTTTCACAGTAGCACCAAGCAGGAGATCAGAACTACTTCAGGGGTCTCTGGTAACTCCTCAGTGTGCAGGCCCTGGGTTCAATCCCCAATTAAAAAAAAAATTCCATAAAACTAGGAAATGGCTCAGTTCCAATTACAAGAGGAAATGGCTCAGTTCCAATTACAAGCTATGGAGTAGTATCTAAAGATTTATGGTAAAATATGGATCATATCAAAGCAGGATGCTAAAAGCTAAAACATACTTCTTTAGACTGTGGATACATTGTAAATTTCACTGAAAATGAGAGGGCCTTGCCTGTACCATCCTGTATGGTTTAACAGTTAGGGTAAGCCAGGGGAAAAACTGGAAAGTCCTCAATGTAGTCAGTGCTATATCCTAGAACAGAGAATGAGAGAGAGCAGTGAGGCCATGGCAACAGTATCTTTTTATATTTCTAACTTACAGTGAAGTGAAGAGGAAAGAAGAAGAAAAAAATGACAACAAGCTTTGCAGAACTTGACTAGATTCAAATGAATACAAATGAAAGAATGAAAAATTAGCAAACCAAAGTTGGCTAAACGGTTTTATTTTAATCATGCAAATAAAATATATTTTAGGTTAAGTATTATTTTGGGAAGCAGATTCCAGAAATACACATTTATATTCACTCAAAGAAATTGAAGGAGAACATAAGATTAAAAAAAACTGGAATTAAGGAAAGCAAGATGGGAGACTCATAGAATGTGAAACTTTAGAGTGACTGGCAGCCAGGTTCCACGCCTTCTGTAGGAAGTTGGTCTGGATCTGATAGTGAAATCTAAGGCAACACATTGATACAGAAATGCAAGATTAGAGATAAATACTCCTCCTTGAGATAGTTCTGGTGGTTTTCAAGTCTCTGGTTCTTGTTATCCCTGAGGCCAAGTTGTTCTTTCTGTGTTTCCCCTAGAGTTATATGAAGGACTCCAGTCTCCTTCAATAGATTCCTTTAAGCTAGTTGAAGGTAGGCTTCTGCCATAAGCTTGCAACCAAGAGTTCTATCTAATACAACATAGATAAAGATAGGCAGAGAAGATCCAACATATGTGTTATGGTGTGCCTGATTAAGATGACAGAATAAATGTACAGAAAAATTTTAGGTCTTTCACAGATTAAAGAAATTAGTAATCTGCAGATCAAAAGAATAGCTGTAGAAAAACTAAAACAGGCTGATCAATATTAACATATTAAAGTAGTTAGTTTTACTTTAAAAAAAGAATTCTACAGGTATTCAGGAAGAAAAGTGACATTCCTCAAAGGGGACAAATTAGACTGGCCTCATTCATTATGGTAATAGCTAAAGCTAGGAGGCAGTGTCTCTAGAGCTTTTGTGGGTGTGTATGTGGGCAGAATAGGTGACCTACAGATTTGATATCTAGCCAAGCTATTGTTTATACATAAAGGTAACAAACAATAATCTCAAGCATTCAAGGACCTACTCCCTGAAAAATTGCTTCATAAAGTGAAATGAATCATCTGAAGATAAGAACTTAGGCACAGAGAAGACATGAAATGATTTGTAGGGCATGTGGCATGTATTTAAATATAGACTAAATCAAGTATGAAGTAACTGTGTATACTGTGAAACAGAAGAAAATGTAAAGTCTCAAATATTAATCAGTAGGTGATTTACATAGCAGAATATAAAGTGTGGGGGGGGGAAGAGAACAAGTAGAGATATGTGTGGGAATTTTTCATTTATCTTAATGGAGAAAGAGTCAATAGAAAGAGCCTGAATTGATAATGAATTTGCTGGTCTGAATAGAAATCTTGGCATTACCACGTACCAGCTTGTGCAACCTCAGTTAAGTTTAAATCTCATATGTAGTTACAGAATCTAAATCTGTATCGTGGAACCGAGTCTACCTACCTACTATGGTTTTGTAAGGACTAAATGCAAATAATGTATGTGAGATGGTTAAAATAGTGCCTGGCCTAGAGTAGTAGTCCAATAAAAATTACCTATTAATACTATTATTTTAGGGAGAAAATATGGGTAATTTTATAATCTTGGAACAGAGAAGACATTTTAAAGCAGAACTAAACCCAATGACCATAAATATTACTAATTTGGCTTCATAAAAATTAAGAGCTTTTGCATGACAAAATTACCATGATAGAAATCAATGAACAAGTACTCAAGTAGAGAAGAATACTTGTGACATATTTGGCAGAAGGATTGATATCATTAATATTCAGAGGTAACTTATAAGTCAAGAAAAAGACAAGATCAATATGAGCAGATATTTCACAGAAAAATAAAGATAATTAAAAATTTGAAGATACTTAGCCTCACTTATAATGAAGGAGGTAGAAATTAAGATGAGATACTTTTTTCAGTTGTCAAATTGACAAAGATGAATAGAGTTTAAAATATCTAATGAGAGAAAGGATGAAGTGAAATAGACACTCATATCCTTTCTTGAGTGCAATGTGACATTTATCTCTGCAACACTATTAAAAGTAAATTCTAAAAATATATTAATTTTAGTGTACAAAAATATAGATAAGAGGATGTTTATCGCATTGTTTATAATAGAAACAAATTGGATACAATTTACTTGACTATATGAATTTAGAATGCTTGTGTTTCTTGGAATACTGAATAGCCATTAAAACAGAAGATGTTTAATATGTGCTGTTGGTCCTTTATATCTGTGTATTCTGTACCTGTGGATTCTTTTTTTTTTTTTTGGTACCGAGGATTACACTCAGGACCTTGTGTTTGCCAGGCAGGTGCAATGCCACTGAGCTACAGCCCTGGCCCTCTGTACCTGTGGATTCAATGAAATATGGATAGAAAATATTTGAGAAAACAATTGTATCTGTACCAAACATGTACACACATTTCCCCTTATCATTATTCTATATATAATGTAGTGTAGCAACCATTTGCGTACCATTTATTTTGTACTAGGTATCATAGTCTAGAGATGATTTAAAGTGTATTGGAGAGTGTGGGTAGTTGTATGAAAATACTACAGCATTTTCTGTAAGGGACTTAGACATCACAGATTTTTGTTATGGTGCGGAGGCAGAACCAATCCTCCATGGATACTGAGGGATGATTGTATACTGATAATGAATGGTAAAATGGTTTAAGATGTTTAGAAAAGATATTCAGCTTAAGATATTTAGGAAAAAAAGTAAGTTACATGAGAATAAGTATAGTGTGAACTTATTTACTAATAAAATGGATAATTTACACATATATGCATAAAAAGCTTTTAGAATGTTATGCAAGAACCATTGAAAGGTGGGGAAGTGGGGAAGGAAATGGAGATGCTATTGACTTTTATTTTCATTTGACATGCTCTGGACTCTTTCAACTTTTATCATAGCAATTATCTTCTAATTTTATATTAACTAAAAGCAAAAATAATATTCCAGTTGGTGACAACCATGTGGCTTTTGAAATAGACTTTCTTTGGGAATAAAATTATTTTGGGTAAATGGCAAAACAAGTAAATTAAGCTAACACTTCTTCAAAAATTTAGTAGGGCCGGGGATTTAGCTCAGTGGTTTCGCTGCCTGCTGCGCAAGCTCAAGGACCCAAGTTTGATCCCTGGTACCAAAAAAAAAAAAAAAAAAATTTAGTAAGATCCCACTTTGCATGAACTACTAAACTTGAGAGTTCTTAATGCTTAAGGAACATAGATTATGTTTGGTAAGTGATATAATAGAGGTTCAGATATTTCTCCTGGAGTTTGGATTTTCCTAATTAAAACTAGATGAAATGAGATGTTAGTGAACAGTATTTTCACAACATTACCACTGTTGTGTTAGCCACCTAGAAACTAGCACCAAGGGAAGGGAAAATGCTGTTAAGGTTTGTGAATTCAGCTCTGTAATTCATTAGTCTTGTGCTTGGCTTATTATAATAATGGCTGCTGAAGGATGTTGGGGATGTGTCAGAAGATGTGGCGAAGATAGGGCTGATATTAACAGGAATAGACAATATGGTATTCCTGAGCAATAATTAGATTTGTGTTTACCAGTGATGATTAGATTTTATGGCACTATATACTTTAAAAAAATTTTTTTTATTAGTGCATGTTTGTGGTACATAATGAATACATTTATCATGGGGAGTTGGTACATATAAATATCACATATTAGTCCAATAAAATTCTATATTCTAGTTGAGCTTTCTTGTAATCCCAGAAACTTGAGTGGCTGAGGCAGGAGGATGCACCTGGAAAATATAATGTTGAGTGAAATAAATCAGATACACAGTTTAAATACCATATGATGTCTCCCATTTGAGTGAGGCAGAGTACAAACAAAGAAAATGATAAAGGATGTATGGAAAGAGACAAGGGGACAGATCTCATCCAATAGGGAAGTGGTCCAAAGGAATGAGGAGAGGCACGAAGAGGAGGGGATGGGGAAATGAGAGGAATAAAGATATGTGCCATGTACAGGATCCTAATAATTCCAGTCAATGTGAAGATTATATTCCATAACAAGAGAGCTAAGACAAATAATATCAACAAGTATGAAAATGGTGATACGGGAACCAGAGTAAGAGGGGAGAGAGGCAAGCTCGAGGACAGCCTGGGCAAGATAGCAGGACTCTGTATCAAAAACCAAACAAAACTAGACTAGACATTCAACAAAATCCTTTCATATTTGATGATGAGTTCTTTTTGAGATTCTGATATGATGTGCATAAATCAAAGAGTTACACCAAGTCTATAATTGCACTCTTGACATCTAAGTTACAATGCTTACCTTCTACTCAGATTGTGTTCCTTATTTCAGTTTACATAGTAGTTGCAATATGAATTCTGTAAAAATATGGAGATTAGAATGTACATTTTGACTTGAATATTTGCTTTAAGGTCTTTTGAGTAGAAACAGATTTTTATTTTGATTTTAGGACAAAGAAATTTGGACTTAACATGAAATTTAAAATTTCTTTAAATTTTCTCTTTGAAATAAGGTAACTTAGCCAATAGTACATTTAGGCTTTAGCAAATATAGTTATGAACAAAAGTACAGTCCTTCCCCTGACAGATTTACTTGAGGAGATAGTCTAATTAATTAGTGACCAAAATATCTAATTATAAATTGTGATGCATACTATGAAGAAAACATGTAAATTCCTTTGAAAGAGAAAAACAGGGGTACTCAATTTGAATAAGTGATTAACAAAAGGCCTGTCTGAGGAAGTGACATTTAAACTGAGACCTACAGGATAAGGAGTTTACCGGAAGGGAAAGGGGGTGGAAAGATTTCCAGGCAAAGGCAGAGGTTTTGTGATATCATTTTATAGTACTTATGACCTTTTTAGATGCTTATATAATTAGGTACTAGTCTATGAGCAAGACAGTTTATAGAGCTGTTACTGAAAAGATGCATATAAATTACATTTTTATAAATGAATTCCTGAATTCCTGCAGGCTTACATTATATTCACTGTGCTATATCATCTGCATTTGATTGATGTTCAGTTACTTCAATTACTGCTAGATTGATCTTTCTAAAGCACAACTTTGATGATGCTTTTTCCTGCTCAGAAATCTTTACCAGCTCCCCAATTATGAAGTAAAATCCCGACTTCTCAGCCTCATAGCCAAGCCCGCCCAAATTGGTCCAAGCTTCAATGTCCTACTTCAACTTTAATTACTCCTCTTGCTGCGGTGCTGTCTGTTAGCCACCAGAACTTCTGGATGTGCATGGCTGCTTTCTCATAGGCCCACTTTTCCTCACATTGTTTCTCTTCCCTTCCAATTTGTTTGCCTACTTCTAAGAGTGTCCAAATCCTGTGTATATATCCAGACCCATCTTAGATGTTATCATCCAGTCTCAATATTTTTTCTGATCACCCCAGCTGGAATCACTTCTTTTTCTCCTGATTTCTTACAACATTTTATTTTTACTATTTTTAGATACTTCTTCCTTTTAAAAAATATTTTAAATTGACAAATCAGTTATATGCATTTATGATATACAATGTGACATTTTGATACATGAATACATTGTGAAATGATTAAATCATGCTAATTAAACCATATATCATCTCAATTATTTATCTTTTTGGGGTGAAACCTTTGAAATATATGCTCCTGGTTCTTTTGAAATATACAATCTATTTTTATTGGCTATAGTTACCCAGGTATGGAATAGATCTCTGAACTTATTCCTCCTTTCTCACTGAAACTATAAGCTTTGACCAACAGCTAAGTCTCCATTCCTTTTCTCTCTCCCCACTCCTTAACCTCTGGTATCCATCATTTTACTTTCTACTTCTGTGTGCTTGGCTTTTTTAGATTCTATGAATAAGTGAGATCATGCAGTTTAATTTTCCTGTGCCTTGATTATTTCACTTAGAATAATATCTCCTTGGTATAACCATGTTGTTACAAATGACATAATTTTTTTCTTTAAAGGTTGAATAGTATTCCATTGTGTATATACAAATGCTCCTTGACTTAGGATGAGAGTTGAAAATATTGTTAAGTTGAAAGTGTATTTAATACACTTAACCTGTCGAACATCGTTACTTAACCTATATGCCCAACTCACACTAGTTTCCATACAGTTGGATAAAATCATAAAAAACTCTTGTAATGAAGTACATCTAAAAAACACTGGCAAGACAGTGTTTTGAAGACTATCAGTTGTGACCCACTGCCATTATCTAGAATTTGGAGAGAATATCATACTTCATATTATAAGTCTGGGAAAAAATCAAATTCAAAATTCAAAGTATGGTTTCTACTAGATGCATATAACTTTCATGTCATCATAAAGCTAATTAGTGGAATCATATTAGGCTGAGAACTGTTCACATATCATGTTTTGTCCATTCATTTGTTGAGGTGCCTATCACAATATCTTGCATATTGTGATGAATTGTGGAGTAAATATGGGAGTTCAGATATCCCTTTGACATATTGATTTCAACTTTGGATATACCTAGCAATGGGATGGCTGAATCATTTGGTGATTGTATTTTCAGTTTTTTTTTTTACAGAAAATTCCTATTATTTCTCAAAGTGACTATCTTAGTTTACATTCCCAAAACAATATAGAAGGATTACCTTTTCTTTTTTTCGCTTAAATTCTTTTATTGGTACACTTTAGTTATACAGTACATTTACATTTATCATTGAGTGCTTGTAGTTATTCATTTTAATCATTTTAATCGTTATTTACACTTTCAGTTTCTCACACTAGAGAAACTATTCGGTATTTACACGTGTGTCCTATTTATTTCACTTAAGAGTATGGCCTCAATGTGCATCCATTTAGCTATAAATGTCTCTAGTTTCTTGTTCTTTATGGCTGAGTAGTACTCCATTTTATAAAAAAACCCACATCTTCTTTATCCAGTTTCCAGTTGATGGGCACTTGTGCTGCTTCCAAGCTTTAGCTATTACAAACTGTGCTGCTATGAACATGGGTACACATATATCGCTGTGGTATGAGTCTTTTAATTCTTTTGGAAAGATCCCCAGCAGAGGAATAGCTGGGTCAAATGGGACCTCTAATCCTAGTTCTTTGAGGTATCGCCATACTAATTTCTGCAGTGGTTGCACCAGTCTGCACTCCCATCAACAATGGAGAAGAGAATTACCTTTTCTTCATATCCTTGCCAGAACTTATCTTTTGTCTTTTTCTTGTTTGTTTTTTTGTTTGTTTGTTTTTTGGTACTGGGGATCAAACTTAGGACCTTGCGCTTGCGAGGCCTTTTGTCTTTTTCTTAATAGCCATTCTAGCAGGTTGAGATGATAGTTTATTGTGGTTTTAATTTGTATTTCACTCATAATTAATAATGTTGAGCATTTTTTCACAATCTATTGACCATTTGTATCCCAAAGTTTTTTTTTTTTTTTTTTGGTCCTGCAGATCGAACTCAGGACCTTGCGCTTGCGAGGCAGGCAGCGGAACCACTGAGCTACATCCCTGACCCCCTATTGACCATTTGTATGTTTTCTTTTAAGAAATGTTTGTTCAGGTCTTTTGCCCCTTTTTTTGAATTGGTTTGTTTTCTTGCTAATAAGTTGTTGGAATTCCTTTATATTTTATATTAACCCATTATCAGATGTGTGATTTGCAAATACTTTCTACTCTGTGTTGTCTCTTTACTTTTTAACTTGTTGCCTGTGGTTTTGGGGTTATATTTTAAAAAGTCACTGTGGGGCTTCCCTGTATTTTTTTTTTTATAATTTCAGGTCTTATATTTAAATCTTTAATCCATTTTGAGGTTTTAAGAATGTAGTAGTAAGTATAGAATTTCATTTTTAATGTATGTGGATATCTAGCACCAGTACTGTTTATCGAAGATGCTGCCTTTCTCTCATTGTATATTTTAGCACATTTGTTGAGTCATTTCACCATAAATTCATGGGTTTATTTTTGGCCTTTTTACCCTCTTTCATTGGCTAAGGTATCTGATTTTATGACAGTAACATATTGTTTAGTTACAGTCACTTTATAATGTATTTTGAAGTCAGGGAGTGACTTTCATTGGCTGAGGTATTTGTTTTTGTCCGTAACATGTTGTTTAGTTCCAATGGCTTTATAATATATTTTGAAGTCAGGAAATATTAACCATCCCCCACCACAACCACCACAGCTTTGGGTATTTCCCTTTTTGTTTTGAAGTTGTTTCTGGAAATGTCTTATTGCCCTAACTAGATTAGTCAAATTCTTAAAATCAAAGCCTTGTGGGATGAATCTTTGCTTCTTTTACTGTGCCTCATACAATCCCTTGCATGTGGTAGGCTCTCAGTAAAATTTGTTGAAGGAATTTTATAAGCTAATTGTTAGTTGTTAGATTGTCCATTAAAAATTAGTGATCTTTAAACAAATACAACAGGGGATTGGTATGTACATAAATTTTCTCTAATGTCAATGATCCTAAATTCTTATTTCCTTACAAAGGGCTACTCTTGGATTGGGTTATTTATATGTCTGTTAGCCCATTTCAGCGACACAGATTCACACAGATTAGGTTTATAAATGGTGCTGCCATTTCCATTTTTTGCTTTTCTTTTAAAAACTTACATGCTCATTTAGCTGTAAAAAAAAGAATGAAAAGAACGTATCAGCATCCTTCGTGGTTGTTAATTCCCAGTAGGGAGAAAAAGATTTGAAAGCACATCTAGGTAATGTACTTATTTTGATTGTTTTGGGTTTTCCAAGTGGATGTAAACGGGCTCAGAATAATCTCGCGTAGAATTTTCTTATTCATTGGTTCAGTTGGACTTACGGTTCTGATAGACAACTTCCTATTTATAAATTTTTATTAAAAACCATTTCCCTTTGAGAAGTTGTGCCTTTCACTTCTATCTGAATAAATGTTCAAATGACTTAGGTTGCTTTACAATTTAAAAGAGGTAGGTATGACGAGGTCGTGGCTTTAGCTGATGCAATTCTTGGGGTGTTTCTTATTGGAATAACATTATCTTGGGGGAATATTTAAATACATAGGGCAATGATATATTTCTCATAGCAATATTCATCTCCTAGGACAAAGTACAGTAGCAGAATAATATGTAAACATTTATGATTGATTTAGTATTTATAATGAACATTATTTTGGTTAGATGCTTTTCTTCAGTTAAATCTCAGTTATATTCAATTTCCTCTTTATATAAGTGGTGGATTCTTTAAAGGGAAATTATGTTAGAATTCCAAATCTTTGTGATTAACTCTGTTCTTAAAATTTAACTCTGAAACAGTGTATGGTTCTATGTAAGTTAATGAATATATGTGAGTTATCAGAAGCTTTTTGAATATAGAAGAATATTCACTTTCTTTAAAAATCATGTACTGTACACAATTGAAAAAATTTAAAAAGCTATAAAGAAACAATTAAAAGTATCCATAATTATACTTTTGAGAGAATCATCATTCTAGTTATTTGTTAATAAAATCAATCTCTAGATAGATAAGTTAAGGATAGATAGGATAGTTAAGGATGCATGTAAATCTGGAAAATAAAAACATAAAAATCAAATTTTCACTTTGTGAGCAGTCTTCATATTAGATTGTTTTGAGGATACCAGAGTTTAAACAATTTAAGATGATTTTGAACTGGAAATTATGAATTACTATTTAGAAAGAAATAAAGGCCCCACATGGGCCTTTTAACTTTTTCTAGTTGCATTGTTTACACAAATGAATATTTGTTAAAGAGTATTTCAGCTTTAGTTATTTGATCTTAACTTATAAACTGAGAAAACCCTTAGCTTATCAATAAATATGACCAAATAAAATAATGGTATTTTAATTCCCATAGTTTACAAATATATATATTTTGAGTGTTTAATTATTAAATTGAAGGCATTTGAAATGCTTTCACCTGCTATTTTGAATAAAAATTAAATGGTGACAGTGTTCTTCTTTTGGATTCCTGGGAATCATACCATGGGCCACTTTGTTAATTGGCATGTAGTTTTTCATTTGTGTGGCTCTATTTAATCATAGAGGAATCTGGTAATGAGTAGATTAAGAAAGACCTTGAGGACAGAAACAATACTAAGGAATATCAACTTGATATAAGTAGCACAAAGCTGTAACAAGTGGAAACTATATATTTTTATTTATTAAATTCATTAATTCACTTAGCAAATATTTGTTCATTGTTCAATACATTTGTTCATGTGCTTGGTATTATTTTAGGCCAGGGCTCCCCAGTCTTGGCATTGTCTACATTTTGGACTTTATAATTCTTTGTTTTGTGGTTGTCCTGGGCATCATAGGTGTTCAACATCTTTGGTCTCTGTCTTCTAGATGCCAGTAGCATTCCCCCAGCTGTAACAGCTAAAAATGTCCTCAGATATTGCCACATGTTCCCCAGAAGGCAAAGTCACCTCTGGTTGTAAACCACTGTTTCATATGACAGACATTTTAGAAGAAAAAAGTTTGAAATATAGTTTGCATTGCTTCTCTATTTCAAATTTGTGCATGTTCCATGTAGTTTAGTCTGTCAATATTTCCTGGATAGTGGCCTATTTGAAAAATGACTTAGCTTTTATAATAGTGTATGAAACTAGCCATATTTACCATAGACATACTGAAATAAAAACCTTACATTTTAAAATTAATAGTTGATTTAATGATTCTGTAACACGTATGACATCCTGAATCAAAGAAATTACCATTTCTTGATCTTTTGAAAAGTACTTTGTACCTAAGAACAAATTCTTACAAAGAAGCCTTTGAACGCTTGTTATTTTTCCTTCTTTTAGAATGATCCTATTCATCTTTTGTTTTAAAAGCTCTGTAACTTATTGGTACTGCATAAAAATTCCATTATCATAAGACTATTCTCTCTGCTTCTCTGCTGCATCCTTTTCTGAAGTTATGAGAGATGTGAAACATATTCTGAAAATTCATTCAAAGCTTTAAAACTTATTATATCCAGGAGAGACAGATTTAAGATTGCTAGGATTTCTGGTTGAAGTACTTCAACCAGAAATCCATACTCCATTAGACACTCTAACATTGTGACCTTAATTTTCCAGATATTTTGCCCTTTAAATTGAAAGAAGTGTTTTAATACTATTTAAGTCTTTTGGAGGAGCTTGGAATATCACAGACTTTAGTTGTGAAACATTTGAAACAGATGAAAAGTAAAATGGCAACTGACTTAGGACATTTTTTATTTCAAAATATACAGTGATATAAAGATATGCATGAAAATACTTAGTACACTGGAGTTGGTGAGAAAAGATATTTAATAAGGAGTTGTTCATACTATACTTGAACAAAATTTCTTTCATTGCTTTTTTTTCTTTGCATTGCCTAGAGAATTTCTGATTAGGAGTAGTTGTTAAGCTCTCTGAAGTTAGGAAATTTACTTTTGTATAAAACTATGGTCTGGGTGAAATGAAAATCTACCTGCACAATAGCTACTGAGTTATCTTGCTTCAGCAGATAAAACAGGAAATATAAAACTTTATTGTAGCACTGATTAAAAAAATGAGAGCTATTTTTTTAAACCCTCTGTAGAAAAGGAGAGATGAAAAGCCTCTTGTTCTTTCATTAGTAAATTAGGTCAGTTTTAAAATAGTCTGCTCATTGAAAATGTAAAGATTTCTCAAGTAATTGAGATAATTCAATTCATATCTTGAAGATAGAATAACTGAACTGAATTCTTTAGGGGCCTTTAATTACTTTTCCTGTTTTCTATTGTAAAATATTTAGAACCTAAATTGATCATGAGATCTTTTCTTTAGTTTGTAGCTCATAGAAGGATGATGCATCAAATATTATTTGTTAATCTATAAAAGCTTAAATTTATATTAGTCTTTATTTGTACATTATTTTAATTATGAGTTAGCTATAAGGACATATTTTAACCTCACCATATTAATGTTAGTTCAATGCCACGTAGATTGCATGCTTCTTAATACCAAATAATTATTCCATGTGTTGCTAAAGGGCACTCTTTAACATAAAGAAGTAATTATAGGCATATTCTCCAAAACTTTTGCTATCCTTTCGCAATGCAAAAATATTGAGTAGTTTACTCTTATTACTATTAATGTTTTGGGGTGCTCTTTTGCTTCTTGCTAAAAATGAAAACATTCCCACCTATTTGCAGAATATAACCTGTTTCTGGTGTGAATTTGGTTGCAGAGTCTCCAGGTCAGATTATAATCTCCATGTTGGCCTTACCATATTATTCATTCACATTCTGTCTCCCAAATGATTACTCATTGCCTCATCAGACCAGGCAGGGCAAGAGAGATCTATCATCTCCGCTGAGAGAACAGCTTTTGAGATACAGCACAGTTTCCAAAGATTGCCACTGAGCCCTGGGGGGATTGGGCTTGATAGCAGTGTCAGTCTCTCTGATGTGGGCTTGGTGAATCTTAATTTTTGCCTAGATTTACATCTTAAAAATATCTAAAATTTTATTTGTTCAGAAGGTCATTAATGATTTTTATCCCAAAAGGCCTTTTCTGTAAAATTTCCAAGTCAAGCAATAGTAAAATATGTCTACTGGATTTGATGTTTCTTGGATGTGGTTGCATATTAAGGGAAGAAGAGTCTAGACAAGTCTTAAACTTACACACCCCAGTTTATATCTTCAGGATTTCTGGAAACTTTTCTCTTAGTTTTTAGATGCCATTCTGTTGTCAGAATGGTTAATGGGGTAGACAGCAGTGGTTCATGGGCCTATAATTTTCATCAGAAAAGTTCCTGACCTCTGACTTTTAGGTATTCTTCCTGTTAGGAGATTATATTTCTATATTCTTTCCCTTTTAGATTATATTTCTATATTCTTTCCCTTTTTAGCCTCTTTTAAGAGGAGTTGACATCCAGCTCCTTTTTAAAAGTCTGTAGAGACAGGCATATATGTGTGCATTCATTCATTTGTTCGTTCAACAATAATTTGTCAGGCATCAGACAATAGTACAGGAGCGAATACATTTTGTCAGGTTGGGACACTATGCAAAATTCATGTGAAATTGCTTATTATCCTGAGTGCTTTATGTTTCTAGAAAATATCCTGCTTTTGGGTTTTTATTTTAGTTTGTAGCAATAAAATATTCCACAGTTATTATACTTATAACTACTAAAATGACAAGATTCATCATCTATTGTTCCCATTTCTGCCTAGGGAAATGACATGTTTACACAAATAAAAATACAGCAATAAATTATTAAGGGCATTATGGCATAATGATTTCAAAAGCATGGACTTTGGAGGCAGATTATTTGAATTCATGTTTTAGTTTTATCATTTGCTAGTGGTGTGACATTGGTAAGTTACTTAAACATTAGTTTTCTCATTTGTAAAATGCAGATAATTATAGTGGTTACTTCATAAGGTTGTTGTAAGTATTAAATAGGTGAATATGTATAAAATACTCATTATACTGCCTGCCATATAGTAAACAATATTTAAGAATTAGCTTTGTTATTATATATATATTTCAATCTCAAGAAAACTACCCTTAATTCACCATTTGCATATCCAGATTTTTAAATTTTAATCTAGCAGTATACAATAAAAAAATCACTCATTATACCAAGAACCAGGAGACTCTCAACTTGAATGATAAAAGATGGTACAGACACCAACACTGGGATAACACAGATATCAGAATTATCTGATAAGAATTTTAAGTCAACAATGATAGAAAAGCTCAGCAAGCTATGAATACACTTGAGACAAAAGAAAAAAATCACAATATGTCAACAGAGAAATATAAAATATAAAGAGGTACTAAATGAAATTTTAGCCAAAAAAACCCATAAAAAGCTTACCAGCATTTAGACTTAGGATTGATTAAATTCTAGTTTAATAGCTAAATAATAGTAGTTGATACTGTGTATTTCCTCTTGCATCATATCTTGAGCATGTGTTTGTGTCTGCTTGTTTTACTTTTAGTGTAGTTAGTATTGATCAGTGGATTTAGGTGGTATCAACCTGATCCCTACATTGTGAAGTTCCTTCACCAAACTTTCTTCTTAGTATTCTCTTTTTTTTTTCCACTGAAAATTTTGCATTTATTTTTCTTAAAACCAAATGCTGGGGTAGCATATTTAAAGACTAACCAACAGCTCAGACATTCTTTGGATTTAATGCAAAATTACAATAGTTACATGCACATCTTAAAACTAAAAAGTAAAAAGTTATTCCTAAAATCATGTGTCAGTAAAACTTGCCTGGAACTGGTTATACAATATACATGACATGTGTACTACTTTGTAGCACAAAATTTCTCAGAACACACATGAAAAATAGAATAATTTATATTTATAAAAAGTACTATTTTATGAACAAAACAACTGAAACTCAGAAAAAAGTGATCAGAATATTATAGGACAACTAATGCCCTGTTTCTCAAAATCCTTTACAAAAGGAGGTAGATTCATAAATTAACAGTTCAAGGTCTGGTATTTTAATGTTACTTGTTTTTCTTCTTTTTCTTTTCATCTGCTTCCAGTTTAAGCTTAATAACTTCTTAAGTTGTAAGGGCTCCAAGTTTCTTACTCTTTGCTTTCTTAACCTTTTTCTTGATGGTAGCCACATCAATTTTAGTTTCAGTAGACACTTCCTTAGGTTTTGCGACTGGCTTTTCTTTAGGTGGAATAAATGCTTTATTTCTTTCCTCTTGTCTCTTACTGAGAGCTTCTGCTTGTTTAGCCTTTATTGCTTCCATTTACTGTCGCTTCTTCTGATTTGCCTTCAAAAAGTATTCACCACTAGCCAATTCTTTGTCATCCTGACTTTCTGGCTGTGGTGGTGGGAATGGTGTATACTCTTTCTTAACAGTTTTCTTCTTTGATTCTTTGCTTTTATTCACATTTTTGTGTGTGAACTGTGGCAAAAATATTTCCCAACTTTATGATCATAATTCAGAATCTTTTGCCAACTCTTGTTTAATCCTTAAGGTTTTGATATTATAAATTAGATGAATATTCTTCATGGTATCTAGAACTACTTTTCGAACCTCTTTTAAGCTACTAAAAGATCCAATGGCTGAAACTGTGTTTCCCTGAACCATAATCTAACAGTTTGTTAAGAGTTAAAATGCCTTCAGAGTAGATCCTTTGGGACCACTAAGTCGTTGTCTTCTTTTTACAAATCTTTCTTTATTTCTTACTAAAGAATCTATTTTAATGATGTCACATGCAACAGTTTTATTAGATCTCTGGCCCTGATGATGATGTATGGATCAAAAGTCTTCTTTGTAGTACAAACAGTCATGTTGCCCTCAATCAGGTCCAGGGTGGCATTAATGTGCTCGGTTCTCTGGCTTTGGTTTCTGGCTGCGAAATTCATTTTTCTCAGGTGCTGCGCTGCAGAAGTCCTGTTCTGCGAGGAGGACGCCATTTTCCTCTTCTTAGTATTCTTAAATTATGCAGTGATTATTGATGTACATCCTTTTCATTAAGTTTGCTGTGAAATCTATGAGTTCTTTCATTTTGGAAATTCATGTTCCTCACTCCTAGGAAGGTTTATCTGTATGCTTCCTTTTTTCATTTTCTCTATTTTTTTCTTTGACTCCTGTTATACAAATATTAGACCTTCTGGACCAATTCTTTTAAATTTTCTCATCTGTTCACTCCCTTTTTCCATCTTTGTATCATTTGAACAATTTTCCAAGACATTTCTGAAATTATCTCCTAATTTTTTGTTTAGTCTTTTGTTTTTAAATTTTAATCGTTCATTGCAGTTAGATGGGAGAACTACCTACATGTCTTCTGTTGCCACTAGGGTAGCTATAGAAAGTGGTAATGTATTGTATATTTCAAAGCAACTAAAAGAAACGATTTTGAATGTTTTTATCATAAATGATAAATGGGGAGACAGATATGCTTATTCTGTTTTGAACATTACAAAATGTACACATGTATTAAAATATCACGTTTCTCTGGTGTGAGAAACTGAAAGTGTAAATAAGGACTAAATGTATAATAGGTAATGTGAAATAGGAAGAAAAGGGGCAAAGGGGAGGGAGAAATGGGAGGGGTAGGGGAAAGGAAAGAAGGGAATGGAATTAATATGAGAAAATGGAAAAATAGGAACAAAATCTTTGTAAATAGGGAGCAATGGAGGGGTTGAAGGGAGGGCTGGGCAAGAGTGAAAAATAAGAACCAAGAGAGATTATATAAAGGTGCAAATTTCCAATGATGACTGTCATTATATTGTATACCTAAAATGTACCAATGATTAGAATGAATAATCGATAATGCAAAATAGGAAGAAAAGGTCCAAAGGGGTAGGGGTAGTGGGAGGGACAGGGGAAAGGAAAGAAGGGAAAGGAAAAATGCTGAGAAATGGAAAAAATGGAAATAAAGTCTTTGTAAATAGGGAAGGGTGGAGGGGGTGAAGGGAGTGCTAGGAATGGGAGAAAAATAAGAACCAAGATGCATCATGTAAAGGTACAAGTTCGCAATGAGAAATGTAATTGTGTTGTATACCTAAAATGTACCAATAAAAGAATTTAAGAAAAAAAAACATGAAGCATGTTGTTTAAAATGTTACTTTATAGGGCCGGGGGGAAAAATAAAATAAAATATCACTTACCACTCCATAAATGTGTACAATTTTAAATGTCAATTAAAATATATGAATGTTTTAGGGTTTCTTTCTTATTTCTGAATTTTTTATTGTTGTAGCTTCTCATTTCTTAGATATGACATCATCTTTTAACTCTCAGAAGATATTTTAAATACATGCATAGTTCTGTACCTGGCTGCCTCTCTGTGCTGATTTCTTTTTCCTGATTTTTTTGTTGTCTTTCATTTTTGAGTCTTTCCTAAAATGTTGAGGTATCCTGACCTATCTTTTCCATTTAAAAACCAGGCAATAAAATTCCATCAGAACTCTGTGTCAAATAGTGACGGTGGCCTGGTGAGGAATCTAAGCTCTTTTTCTGGGGGCTCTAGGGAAAGAATCCCTGTGCATTAGTCTCTGTACATCTTTTTTCTTGTGTCAGGTAGTTTGTCCTAATGGAGTATTCTGGGAGCCAAACAAGGGAAGAGGAGTGGCCACTCAAAACGAAATACTGTAATGTCCACTCGAATCACAGATGGCCTAATTGTTTTCAATGGATGATGATTTAAATGTTACAAAGTTGAATTCTTGGCAATCCACTGAATATAACCATTTTCATGCCTTAGAGCAGTGACTTCTTAGACTTTATTATGAAAAATATACCTTGCTACACACAGACACACACACACTGACACACACACACACACACACACACTGAAGCAAGTTTGAAGAAATAATGCTTTTATGACCAGTGTTACACTCTTATACTTTCTGTTCTATTTAATTTTAAAACATGTGCCTTACAAGTGACCAATAATTTTTGAAACACTGTAGTGTTATTCTTAATATTTTGGGGGTGGGAGTGTATTTTGAACATGTTTGGGATTCTGATAAAATTACTGGGTTCTCTTCTGAGAAAAGTACTTACATACACATTTTTTGCATATTTTTCAGGAGATTCACAGTTGGTAGTCATAAACATGGACTTCTTAGTTCTAAAAGTTTTTATACTAGATAAAATTTAGAATTATCTTGCTTTGCTGATATATTTCACCCAGCATGCTTGGACAAATATCATCAACTGCACAGCAGATATTCTGCCCTTTCTCCCTTCCTCTTACTCAGCATTATTAATACAGGATTACCAGAGAAGCTATGTAATAAATAAAACTATAAATAAATAAAATCATGAAATAAATACAATTTCCTCTTGTATATCATGGTTAAAAGTCTCATATATCCTTCATTCTTCCTGGGTATTTAGTTGTCTTTATAATATTTAGGGTCAGTGCATATGGGACTGGGAGAAACAACTACCTATTTCTGATGTGTCATGAACTATCACGTCTTTTGCAGGGCTGCCCCATTTCTTAGCAAGTTGTTCCCTTAGCAATTTCAGGCTGATTCCCCAGCCACCTCAATTTCTCGTGGAGAACATCATTTATTGCCAGGCACCTTTCCCAACTGTTCTGTACAAACACTATCTATAGTTAGACTGGAGCCACAGCTTTGTTGGATTCACTTAGAAAACGCTGGCTTTTTGTTGTGAACTGCTTTCCTCCCTTCAGCTGTCCTCCCTTCAGCTTTCATGCTCATCTTTCCTTCCATAAATATTGAGTTCTTTCTATGTGCCAGGCTGTTCATGTGAGAGACACATGTATGGCTATGCCTGGCTGACCCTTATTCTTCTGGGACCATTCTCTGTGGCTAGTTCTGTGGCACTACCAGTGCTCTCAGTGGCAGCCCTGCTGCTTGATTCCTGCTCTACTGGGTTCTGTATTTAACTGTTTTTTACCCCCATGGAAAACTTTTCTCTACAATTTTTCTTCTGTCTAGAACTACAAGCATATACATAAATTTTCTTGTGCAATTTTTCTTTTGCCTAAAACAACATTTTTTCTTCTAAATAATAACATAAATATGCAAATCTTAAAATATAATTTCTGTTGTTGATGTGTTCTGGGCCACTATTTTGAAACTAACATCATGGGAAAATAGTGTTTATGTGCAAAAAACACTCCCAAAGTTTAGAGTTAGGATCGTTGAAAGATGTCTTAATAATGGGACATTTTCAACTGATAAAATACAGGCTTATAGCATTTGAAATGTTATTAGTATTCTTTCAAGAGCAGACATCAATCTTAGAAATCTGTGTACAAACATGACAAAATTGGTCTATATTACACTCCAATAAAATCATAAAATGGTTTTATTTTCTCTACATTTTTATGAATGTGAAATATTTGCATATTATTACAATAACTTCCACAGCCATTGGAACAAAAGCTGATCTAGTGTTAATGGTGCAGTTAAAAATTGGTGCATTACATCTATATTTTGTTGCAGTTATCCAACAGTTTTTTGAAAAGAATTTTAAATCTTGCATATTTTACAGTTGGGCTCAGAAAATACACAGCAGACATGCTGCAAGTTACCCCTTGGCATGCTCATGGTAGACATCTTTAATCTATTGCAACATTCTTTCCCTTTGAGCTTGGGCAGTCTCACATCATTTACTCCCAGAGCATAACACTGGGTTTCAAAAACCTATCCCTTACTTTTCTACTGTAAATTTTTACTATAGTGTAATAATAGCCAGCTGTGTGTCTCAGTACCTTTCCCCAAGGGACACAGAAAGCAGCCTTTGTGTTTACCCACTTGGTATGACAAACAGCAAGGTGTGTACATGTGTGCAAAAGTGTCAAACCAGGATATGCACCCACATTATGGTCCACCTAACATGTTTTGTGTTATGTTTACCTGAGCATCACAGAGGGTGTGATACACCCATACCACTCTAGGATTTTGTTTTGTTTTGTTTTGTTTTGTACCAGGGATCGAACTCAGAATCTTGCGCTTGCCAGCCAGGCACAGTGTCACTGAGCTAAATCTCTGGTAGGATTTGTTTTTAAAATTTTTTTCTTTTGATTTTTTTTGTAGAAGTAGCCCAATTCAGTACAGTGACGTAAGAAAAACTAGATTTGCAAGTTTTGGAGGAGGTCAAAAGTGAATCATAAGATTATTCATACATGGATGATGAAGATGATTCATTATGATAAAATATGTGTTTTTATAGCAGAAGAGTGGTGTGGATGTATGATGATGATGACTTTGACATTGGCCAAGTTCCCATGACAGTGAAATGAAGCAAGAATTGACAAATATAGATACAGGAAATGCTGACCTCCTTGATTCAGAGGACAAAGAAAACAGCAATGTGACTACATATTTGATGAGTCAAAATGTTGCAAAATGGTCATGCAACCAAATGAAATGATCCAATGTTAAAACTAGGTCCAAACATATAGTGAAGGTCTTGGCAGGGGTGAAACATATTGGGCAGAATGCCAGCATTGCCATTCAATGTTGGAAATTATAACAGACGATATGCTACAAGATGCTGTAAAGTACATAAAGGCTGAAGTACAACTAAAACATTCTGTATGCACCACTAGCCATATTAAAAATGTATTTATTATGACATCTCACTAGCTGAACTGAAAGCATTCATAGGGCTGCTGTACTTAGCAGGGATTTTTCATGGTAATTGAAGGAATGTAAAAGCCTTGTGGAAAAGTGATGGGTCAAAATATGGCATAAAAATCTATGCCCTTGTAGATCCAAAGACTTATGCCTTCAGTTTAGAAATTTATCCTGGAACTCAGACATCAGGTTATTATTCATATAGTAACAAGCCAAATGATGTTGTGAACGTTAGACATTGCTCCCACCTCTCAAACAAATTGGAATGTGACATTCGACAATTGGTTTATCAGTTTCCAATTGATGTGACATTGCTAACAGAGCACAAGTTGACCAGCACAGGAACTGTACACAGGAACAAAGCAGAAATTCCAAATGAAATGTTGCAATTTCAAAACAAAGAATTGTATAATATAAACTTTGGATTTCAGAAAGATTTACATTGACCTCATATATGGCAAAGAAAAACAAACTGGTGTTGCTGATGTCAACATTGCACCATGATGGAAATATTGATAGGGAAACCTCAACAAAACAGAAGCCTGAGATGGAAACTTTCTACAGTGAAACCAAAGGCAGGGTAGATGTTGATGAGTTATGCAGTAACTGTGATGTCACTCAAAACACAAAGCATTGGGCAATCCTAAACATGTGCATTTTACTCAATCCTAAACATGTGTGGCATAAATAGTTTGATAGTTTACAAAGAAAATAACAAGTACAAAATACCACCGAGAAATTTTCTAAGAGAATTGGGACTAGAACTCATAAGAGATCATTTACAGCAGATCATTTACAGGGAACTATCTAAAACAATTTTAGTGAGTTGAAAAGTGAACAGGCAAGCACAGCATCCCGAAGACCTACTACAATAACAAGAAAACGAAAAAGATATCAACTATGCCCTACAAGAAGGGACAGGAGAACAAAATATATGTGTTATCAGTGTAAGTGATACTTGTGTATGGAAAATGCAATATTAATGTGTAAAGACTACCTTAAGTGTGACAATTGAAGCAAAGATTATTGGTCTTGTAGAGTTCTATTGGTACTTTCATTGTAGTTCACATAAGTTTTTATATCTGATGTTATCTCTTAGGTTTTGTAAGCAAGTAAACTGATGATATGAAAATGTTGATGTCTATTCAAAGAATTCATTACGCATTTGGTATTTTATTTTATTGATATCTTATTTTACTGATAAGTACACATTCTACATCATAGTAGGAAGAGAAGAGAAATGACAAGAATGGCTTGACACATGGGAAAGGAAAGCTAAGTACATGTGCTGTCTGTAAGTGAGACATGTGCACAGAACATGCAGTTGTCAGGTGTGAAGCCTGCCTTGGGTGTGACAGTTGAAGCAAAGATTATTTCCATGGTAGACTTCTGTTTGTGTTTACATTTTAGTTCACATAAGTTTTTATTTCGGATGTTATCTGTTAGGTTTTGTGAGCAAGTACACAGCTGATATGAACATGTTGATGTTTATTCTAAACACACAATAAAATTAGGAATTTTATACTTTATTTTATTGATTTTTTTATGTTCTGTCAACTACACATTGTATAACATAATAAAAACAGGGAGATCAGTGATATGTCAAGTATGTCCTACAAAAAGGCCAGGAAAGGAAAACACATGTGCTGTCAGTGTAAGTAATACATGTGCATGGGATTTGCTGTTGCATCATGTGTGAAGATTGTCTTAGGTGTGATAATTGAAGTAAAGATTTTTTTGGTAGAGTATTATTGGTATTTTCATTGTAGCTCATATAGGAATTTATTTCTGTTGTTCTTTTTCAGACTTTGTACACACAAAAAAGTCAATGTTGAAAATTTTGATGCTTTTTTATAAACAATAAATATTAAAGTTACAGTACTTTATTTTTTTGATTTTTTTTCCTGTTAAGTACTCATTGATTAATATAATAAAGCTCAAAATTAAAATTGATAATTCATAAATAGAAATATTCTAAAGAATAAATGTGAGTGTGAGACACCCATGTTTATGCACCTTTATGACAAAATTAGTGTTACACTTCATGAATAGTAATCCAAGTTGTTGCTGAATGCAAGTAGCATATGAAATGAAAGCTGTTTATTGTATTAATTTTGTACTTCAACCATTAGAATATTAGTAGAATATCCCAAAAGCCTGCTGAAGTTGGGAAGAGGAAAAATATGAGGTAGAATAAGGTAGTGGTTTTGGCACGTGGTGGCAAACTTTTCTCGGTAAAATGTCCAGTGCTATTGATTTAGGTTTTGTGGGCCATACAGGCTAATTGTATCTCTACTTCTGCCTTTTTAGTGCAAAAGTGAACATAGACAGGCTGTAAATGAATGAACATGGGTGTATTCCAGTAAAACTTGGTTGGTAAAAATAGGTGACCGCCAGGTTTAGCCACTGGGGCATAGTTTGCTAACCCTTGGTTTAAATGACTGCTACTCAATTCTGTGGACAGTGTTATCAGCATCATCTTTATGCTTGTTAGGAACGCACATCCTTGGTCTACACTTTAAAATTGTCAGAATCTGGGGGTGGGGCCTAGAACTCTGTTTACTAGCTGATAAGGTGATTCTGATGCTCGCTAAAGTTTGAGAGCCCCTGATTTTAATAATATTGCACTTTTTTCACCCTTTGGATATTACATAGAACTCAGCAGTGCAGCTACTCAGTGCATTTATTTTATCTTTAATCACTTTTCCTATCTCTTCTATGACATTTGATCCATCTATTTGTCTGCTATCTTTTATTGCTTTATATTTTAGAATTTAGATTTCGCTAGAAAATTATTTCTTCTAAACTTCAAATTTGTATCTGTAATAAGGTTGGTAAACATTTTTGCACATTTTGATACTGGTATCAAGATGTGGGTTCATGTCTACCCTCTGAATCTAGGCAGGCTTATGATTCAACTAATAGAATATGGCAGAAGTGATGCTATGTAATTTCCAAGTCTAGTTCAGAAAAGGTCATGCAGCTTTGACCTCATTCAGAGAATGCTTACTCTGGGGAAGTCTGCTGCCATTTAAAAAGTCTGATTTCTCTGACTTCACCGTGTTGGAGAGGGTACATAGAAGTTTCTCTGTCGATAGCAACATTTATGGCCAGCCAGTTGAGTGAGCCATCTTGGACAAGCTGCCTGACTTGACTTTCAGATAACTGCCACCCCTTTGTCATCTCAGTGCAATTACATGAAAGACCCTAGCCTAGATGAGCCCAAGTTCCTGACCTGTGAAATCTGTGGACATAATAATTGTTGTCTTAAGCCGCTAAGTGTTATGCAGCAATTGTAACTGGGACCCCAAATTGCAAGTAGTATTGTTTTATGATTGTCATAATGTCTTTCCTATCTGCACTTATGACTTCTTTCATGCTGTTTAATCTTTTATTTATCTTCCTCTCAGTTTTCTTTAGTCAGAGTTGAGGGAGGTTCAACCATTTTAAAGAATCAGTTTTTAGATTTGTTCATTTTACTGTTTCAGGTATTTTAGTTTAATTGCTAAAAGCTTTACTTTTATTCATTTTTTTCTTTCTACTTTCTGTGTATTATTCTTTTCTACATGCTAAAGGTAAGTACTAAGTTAATTTCCTTTTTTATCTTTCTTCCTTTGTAAAAAATGCTTTGGAAACTATAAGGTTTCCTCTCTGTACAGCCCCATCTCATTGTGCCCCATCAGTTTGCTAAGACATGTTCTTCTTCACTGTCTTCTTGAGAATTTTAAATTTCAGTTTTAATTTTCTTTTTATCAAAGCATTTTGGTCATGCTCATTCCTGGGATTTTATTTATTTTAGATTCTATTGTAAATGAGATGGTTTCCTTAATTTCCTTTTCAGGTAATTCAGTGCTAAGGTATATGGAAATGTATTGATTTTTATATGTTGGCTTTGTGTTCTGCAACTTTACTGAATTCATTGATTAGTTTTGAGTTTTGTTGTTGTCGTTGTTACTGGACCTCGAACTTGGGACCTTGTGTTTGCAAGGCAGGTGCTGGAACCACTGAGCTAAATCCCTGGCCCCTCATTTATTAGTTTTGAACATTATGTCTGTGTGTGTGTGTGTGTGTGTGTGTGTGTGTGTGTGTGTGTGTAGATTTTAGGATGTATTTTTCTCTATTATACTGTTTGTGAGTAGGGACATTTATACTTTTTCCTTCCAATTTTGATGCCTTTTATTTCTTTTTTTCACCTAATTGTGTTTAGGACTTCCATATCTATTACTTTTCCATTTATGGGACATAATATCTGACAAATACAATTTAAAGAAGGAAGAGTTTATTTTGGATCACAGTCTCAGAGGTTTCAGTCCATGGTTGACTGGCTCTGAGGCAGGAACATCATGGCAGAAGGATATGGTGAAAAAATGGATATGGCTACCTCTTGGCAGCCAGGAAGCAGAGCACAGGGGAATATAGCCTGAGAGGAGGAGACCAGGGACCAAATATAATCCCCAATGTCAAACACTCATGACCTACCCAGACATACTTAGACATGTGCTTTGTTAATTTCCTAGGCATTTCTCAAGGCCAGTCAAGTTGACAGTCAAGATTAACCATCACAAAACTATGGCAAATAGAAGTAGTGAGAATGGGTATCTTGCCTTTTTCTGAATCTTAGAGGAAAAGCTTTCAGTTTTTCACCACTGGTCTTTTCATTTATGGGCTTTACCATGTTGAGATACATTGTCAGTATTGGATTACAAATACCTTTTTTTCTCTCCCTCTCCTTGTTCCTGTTATCTGTCTTTTATTTTGAAATTTATATATATTAAGGTGTCTATATAAGAGAAACCATGTGATATTTAAGCTTGTGTGTCTGGAGTTACTTCACTTAACATTATGATCTTGAGGTCCATCCATTTTCCTACAAATGACTCAAGTTTATCCTTCTTTATGGTAGAGTACTATTTCATTGTGTATTAATAAAACATTTTCTTTATCCATTCATCAGTTGATGGATAAATAGGCTGTTTCTAAAATTTAGCTATTATGAATTGCACCGCTGTAAATGTGCAGCAGGTGGCGAAACCACTGAGCTAAATCCCCGGCCCTGCACTGCTATAAATGTGGATATGCACACATCACTGTGGTATAATTTTTAAAACTCTTTTGGGAAGATACCTAGAAGGGGAATAGCTGGGTCAAATGGAACCTCTAGTTTTAGTTTTTTGAGAATTCTCCATACTAATTTCCATAGTGGTTGTATCAGTTTACAGTCCCACCAGCAATGGAGAGGAGTTCTTTCCTCCCCATAGCCTCTCCAGAATTTATTTGTTGATTTCTTGATGGTAGCCATTCTTTCTGCAGTGAGACGGAACTCTTTCTGGAGTGAGATGGAATTGTCAGTGTTATTTTAATTTGCATTTCTCAAATGACCAGTGATGTTGAACATTTTTAATGTATTTATTGGCCATATATATTTAATCTTCATCGAAGAAATGTGTATTCATTTCAGATGCCCATTTTTAACTGGGTCTGTAAAGCTGGGGTGTCTAATTTTTTAGTTCTTTAGATATTCTAGATATTAGTCCTTTGAAAAGTAGATGGCAAAATTTTTCCCATTCTGTGGGTTGTATCTTCATTCTGTTGGTGATTTCCTTTGCTGGCATATTTTTGTTTTTTTCAGTACTGGGGATTGCATGCTAGGAAAATACTCTGTCACTGAGCTACATCCCCAGGCCTGTGTGACTCTTTTAATGTGATGTTGAATTCATTTTGATAGTATTTTGTAGAGGATTTTGGCATCTATTTTCATCAGGGATATTGGCCAATAGTTTTTTTTTTCTTGTAGTGTCTTTGTCTGGCTTTGGTATCCGATCAATGTTGAATTCATAAAATGAATTTGGAAGTTTCCCTTCTCTTCATTTTTTGGGAAAAGTTTGAAAGATATTGGGATTAATTCTCTAATGGTTGGTATAATTCACTAGTGAAGCCTTTGGCCTTGAGCTTTTCTTCATTGAGGGAATTTTGATTAGTGATTCAGTCTCCGTATTAGTTATAAATGTTTTGACTTTTTATTTCTTCATGATTTATTCTTGGTAGATTGTATTTAAGAATTGTTCCATTTCATCCAGGTTATCCAGTTTGTTGGCATATTAGTTGTTCCTAGTAATCTCTTATGATTCTTTTTATTTCAGTTATATATTTGTCTTTTATTTCTGATTTTATTTTAGTATTCTTTTCTTAGTTTAGGTAAGAGTTTGTCAATTTTGTGTATTCCATGTGTCTCTTAAATTCTTTTAAATACCCATTGTTTTCTCCTTGATTCAATCTGGATGCATTTTTTTGCTTGTTTTTTGTTTTTCTGAGTTCTCAGCTCAGCATAGTTTGATGTGCTATAATACCCATTCCTTTAGTTTTAAATTTTCTTTCTTTTTTTTGTATTAAACTCTTTTATTGGTACATTGTAGGTATACAACACAATTAGATTCTCATTGGGAATTGTACCTTTATATAATGCATCTTGGTTCTTATTTATCCCCCATTCCTAGCCCTCCCTTCATGCCCTCCACACTTCCCTAATTATAAAGACTTTATTTCCATTTTTTCCATTTCTCAGCATTTTTCCTTTCCCTTCATTTCTTTCCCCTGCCCCTCCCATTACCCCTACCCCTTTGGACCTTTTCTTCCTATTTTACATTATCGATTATTCATTCTAATCATTGGTACATTTTAGGTATACAATATAATGACATTCATCATTGGAAATTTGCACCTTTACATAGTCTCTCTTGGTTCTTATTTTTCACCCTTGCCCAGCCCTCCCTTCAACCCCTCCAGTCCTCCCTATTTACAAAGATTTTGTTCCTATTTTTCCATTTTCTCATATTAATCCCATTCCCTTCTATCCTTTCCCCTAGCCCTCCCACTTCCTTCCCCTTTGCCCCTTTTCTTCCTATTTCACATGACCTATTATACATTTAGTCCTTATTTACACTTTCAGTTTCTCACACCAGAGAAACTATTCGGTATTTACACATGTGTGTCCTATTTATTTCACTTAAGAGTATTGCCTCAATGTGCATCCACTTAGCTATAAATGTCTCTAATTTCTCATTTTTTATGGCTGAGTAGTACTCCATTTTATAAAAAAAACCACATTTTCTTTATCCAGTCTCCAGTTGATGGGCATTTGGGCTGTTTCCAAGCTTTAGCTATTAGAAACTGCACTGATATGAACATGGGCACACATATATCACTGTGGTATGATTCTTTTAATTCTTTGGGGAAGATCCCCAGCAGTGGAATAGCGGAGTCAAATGGGACTTCCAGTCCTAGTTCTTTGAGGTATCTCCATACTGATTTCCACAGTGGTTGCACCAGTCTACACTCCCACCAGCAGTGGAGCAGGGTTCCTCTTTCCCCACAGCCCCACCAGCATTAAATTTTCTTTCTTTTTAAAAATAGTTTTTAATTTTCATCATTGGATTTTTACAGGTCTTGAGTTCCTTTTTAAAAATAGTTCCCAGTTTTCTGCCAAAATGTTCTTGTTTTTGTCTTCTTGATTTAAAATCTATGTTGATAGCTTTAATGTCTGTAGCCTCAGGTGGTGAGTTTATGTTCCTGGTTTTATTCATGTTTACTTATCTACTCACATGTCTTTTTTAAAAAAATTAAATTGTGTGCCAGAAATTATATTTGCAAAGTTCTTTGTAGAAACAATCTGAGGTCCAGAATGATGTAATCTTCCTTCAAAGAAAGATATTTATTTCTGTTAACACCTGGGGACATAAATAGTTCAGGATCAATTTTAGTGACTGAGAGGATTTGATGTCTATTGCTGTATGTTGTGAATCCTTCAGAGTTCTACCTCAGTGTAGTGGGGCTTTAGACTCTGATTTTCAGACTCATAACTACAGGATGCTATCAGAAACGTCTCATTCACTCTGTTACTTGTTTCCTCCGGAATTGGCAAACACTCTCTTCCCTGAATTGCCATTCTTTTCCCCGTTTTAGCCTGGTGATTCTGCCCTTTTATGTTAGCTCTTTGATGCCTTCAAACACTTTTCTTTTTTTTTTTTTTGGTCTAAACTTTTTAGTTATCCGCAGCAGACTGGTTGGTTTGAATTACCCAGTGGTACACTATCCAAATGTCACTTTCTTTGTGAAATATTATAATATCCTTAGGCTGAATTAATTCCTTTCACCATGGTCTTTTGGTCATTTTATAGCATTTATGCCAATGTGATGTGCACTTCAGTTATACTTTCTTCTTTATTCTGCCTCTACAAAACGACTTCCAAGTTTGTGATCTTCTTCATTGAATTTGATATTTCAAAAAAAAAATCCAGGCCTTTTGCTCTTCTCTTTTCTTTTTTTGCCTCTAAGTCATGAGGTCATTATTTCTTTAGAGGCAATTCCACATTTCTAAACAGAATCTATAAATTAGTTATAGTCTAATTTTTTAAAACTCAGATTTTTCCTCTATAGAAAAGTTTTATTCATGGTGACTAGGCTTCCAGGCAAACTTTGAAAGATGATTTAATCTACCATTGAACTGAAATGAATTTTTAAAAGTTAGAAACATATATAAGCAGTGGTTATAGTAATTAATCAAAAATTAAGAGTACCATAACTAAAACATTTAAAAATCATGAGTACCTTTGATTTTAAAAAGCAACCTTGATTGCAAGGGGAAAAATAAGTAAATTGATAATGTTATAAGGATTTTGAGGGGATAACTTATGTGTACAACCATTATAGAGGGTTATAGCACTGGATATATTTGGAATCTATAGTCAGAACTATAGTTCTACTTTTGGTTAATGTAGCAGTATTAGTAGCACTATAGATAAAGACAGTACTCACGAATAATTCCTTATTTTGGCTACCAATGAAATATGTAGAGAGAGAAAGCTTCTTGAGGTATCAGTCAGCATTTAGATGTAAGAATACATATATGCACAATTATAAGGGGTTTTAGTAGGTAGAGTTAACTGTACTGTACTGATAAAGAGGAATCAGGTGTTGGGTGGGCAGGATAAAGCCACCAAGTTTTGGCTTCTTTGATGAGCTCTAGGATTGTTAGTCCCACTGACTCTCCATTATGCATAGGACTCCTTGCTCACTTTGATAAATAGTGTTGGGTAAGTGGCAAAAAAGTGGCAAAAGAAAATAGTATATATTAGCAACTAATACCTATTATTCATAAAGCTGCTCCTTATAACTAAGGATCAATTATCACTTAAAGAATTAAGGAATGTATAAATATGTGAATTCTGTCATGTGTTTAATTTTTTCCCAGTTTGGGGTATAATTGTAGGTTCTTGAAAAATATGATGTGAAAAGCAACTTATTCCTAAATTTGGGGATGCTGAGTACATTAAACATAATGCAAAGTTATGAGACACAGTAAAAAGAAAGAAAAATAAGGAAATAGATGGTGGTATACCCAAGGCAGGCCACAGACAAATTTAGTCACAGACTGAAAGTGGTTTGACACTTACTTAGTGAAGTCATACTGACTCTGAGGGAACAAACTTGTGCAAGAAAAAATTTTGAATCAGAATATAGGAAAGTACCTAAGAATGAGAGTAGGGTCAGGTGGAGAGACTAGGCTTAAATATTTAGTGAGTATTTTATGTGTTAAAGTTATTAAAAAATAACAATTACAGGTTTAAGGAGCTCATAAAAAGTGAACTTTGGACAAAATTCTGAACATTTGGCTATCTCCATAAGTGTTCTCGCCTTATTACTCTCAGTATGTGTTCCAGAAATGCTTTTCCCTTCAGCTTCTGCCAGTTAAAGCCATACCCCTCTTCAAGATTAAGTCAAATGCCACTATCTTTTGTGAACTTTTCCTTTTTACCTTTCTGTAAATCATCTTTCCCTTCTGGGAGAGTCAGTAGCATTTTGTGTTCCCTGTGTATTTATCAAATTCTACCTTTGATTACATTCAATAAAGATAATAGCTGATATTTTTGTATCCTTATCCTTTTCCCACATGGCCAAACACAGATTATTACATAAATTAATGCCCAATAAATATGAAATATGAAGAAATTATATATGGGTATGTGAATTTCTCTGAGCTTCAGAGAAAAGCGTAAGTAGTAAGGTGAACTTTAATAATCAGTAGAAATAAGAGAATCTAAAAACTGTTTTATTGTGAACTTAATTATTTTGTCTTATCTGTGAGCATTATCTACTTAGAAGAAAGAAGACCTGCAATTTAATCTGAAACTTTATTTGTAATAATAGTTGATGCAGAAGGAAGTATGTACACATTTAATCCCTTATAAACAGCTTGTTTGATCATTTTATATAATTTCCATTTTATATGTTAGAATTCTTCTTTTTTTTTTTTTTTGTACCGGGGATTGAACTCAGGTCCTTGCACTTGCACAGCAGGCGGCCAAACCACTGAGCTAAATCCCTGGCCTAGAATTCTTATATATTTATTTATGTTGAGGACAATATCTGAAATATTATTACTTAATAATAATTGAAGATTATGGGATCATTAAAGCATATTCATTATTAGTTCTCCAGACCTATTGAAAAATGTTTAAACTTTATCCCAATTTTATTTCAGTATATTTTTACGGCCCAAATGCAGTTTAAAGTGTTTGATTTCATTTTGAATCATAAAAATAACATTGCTACATATAAAAAGTTATAGAATAAGTTGGGCATAAGGTCACATGCCTGTAAAACCAGCACTTTGGGAAACTGAGGCAGGTGGATCACAAGTTTGAGCTCAGTTTGAACAATTTTGTGATTCACTGAGACCCTGTCTCAAAATTAAAAATAAAAAGTGGGGCAAATTAGATAAATGCAGATTAAAGCAACATCATTATAGTATGAACACTAAGCCAAACCAAATATTGATCTACTATTGACCTACAGTAAAATATTTACGAAATAGAACAACTGTACTGCTACTAACAATAGAACAACATTCAATAGAAATGGTGCAAATTTAACTAGCTGTCTAGAGATTCATCACCCTTAATAGTTATATTAGTAAAGGTAGAGGGAGTGTGGAACTGCAAAACGCAAAAAGCAAAATTGAGAAAAGTGAGAGAGCCGGGGATTTAGCTCAGTGATTTCATTGCCTGCTATGCAAGTTCAGGGACCCAAGTTTGATCCCCGGTATCAAAAAAGAAAAAAAAAAAAAAAAGATCAGAGTGAGATGGGGGTCCTGTTGAGGAGTAAAAGGAAATTAATAGTGATAAAAGTTGCAGGAAAGCATGAACAAGAAAAAGATGACAAAAGATAAACAGAGAGCAAAATACAGGTTATAAGACAAAGATATGAAGGAACAGAACAAAGTCAAAAGGGGAAAAGAGATAAGGAGAGAAAGTAAAAGCAGAAAAAGAAAAATGGGGGAGGAAAAAATCCCAACCCCTCAAGTACCAATGAAGGAAAGACAGAAATAATAAAAAATAGACAAATCAAAGAAAAAATTGAGTAAAAATAAAATTCCTGTGTTTTGAATGAGTCATTTTTTTCCAAGATCCACAGTCCTGGGATTTAGCCGATCATGATTTTTCCCACTTAACCTTAGGGCCTGTGGGTTTTTGGTGTACCCTCCCTGTACCAGAGGCCCCTCTGTCTGTTCATTCCAGACTGTAGTTACCATTCAAGCCAAGGTGTGTCCCTGGTCCCATTGGTAGATGGGGAATGTGAGGCCTCTGGTCTCTGCTGGATGTATGCTACACTGTGGCGATCCAAGTGGACTGTTGGACTTAATACCAATAGGATTGGGGTCCGGTTGCTCGCTTTTCTCCCTGTATGTTGTTCTTATCTAGGATCAAGTCTGTTGATCCTCTGCTGCCCATGACCAAGGGAAGCAAAATGTAGAGCAGGCTTGGAGTTGATGGATAGTCTTGCTCTTGTGTCAAAGGGCCGTGCCAGCATCTGGTGTGGGCCTGTTTGCTTGGATGTGAGGGTCACCACACATTCTGCATGCGTCTGTTTGCTCATCTCAAGGGAGGATCACTGCACATCTAGTGCAGGCCTGCAAGCTCTGGCATGGACCTGCTTGCTTGTGTTGGGGCCAGGAGGATGCAGTCTGCTTTTTAATTCTGAGTCTGGCATCCTCCAAGTAATTATTCTTGAGTTTTCCTCTAGGGTTTTAAGTTTTTTTAGTGTTAGATCTTCTTTAAAGGTTTGGTAAAATTCAGCAAATCTATCTAGTCCTGGGCTTTTCTTTCTTGGGGGACTTTTTATACTGCTTCAGTCTCATTGCTTTTATTTGATCTGTTTAGCTTTTTATAAACTCCTGGTTCATTTGGTGATCAGTCATATGTGTCTAAAATTTTATCTTTTTCATCTAGATTCTCATTTATTGGATATAAGTTTTCAAAATACTCTGTAATTATCCTCTGGATTTTAGTGATATCTGTTGTAACATCCCTTTTTACACTCCTAGTTGTATTGGTTTAGTTCTCTTCTCAGTTTCTTTGAGTTAGTTTGGCTAAGAATGTATCAATCTTGTTTATTGTTTCAAACTTTTCTTTTTTCATTGATCTTTTGTATTGTTCTTTTTAAGCTCTGTTTTTTTTTCCTTCTACTGGGTTTGAGGATGTGAGGTTAGTTTGTTCTTATTTTTCTAAGACCTTCAGATATATCATTTGGTTATTTATTTGAGATATGATTTTTTTATGTGGGTACTCATAGCTATAAACCTCCCTCTTTGAACTGCCTTTCCTGTGTCCTAGAGATTCTGGTATGTTGTGTTTTTAATTTCATTTGAGCCTAAGATTTTTAAAAATTCACTCTTGATTTCTTCAATGACAAAATGATAATTCAAAAGTGAATGTTTTCAATCTTCATGCATCTTAATTTGTATATTTTCTGTAGTTTCTCTTGCTATTGATTTCTATCTTTGTTCCATTATTATCTGATAAGGTACAGGAAATTATTTCTATTTTTTGTATTTGTTAAGACCTGCCTTATAGCATAAGATGTGATCTGTTTTGGAGAAAGTTCTACAAGCTGCTGAAAAGAATGTGTATTCTGCAGTTGTTGGGTAGAATGTTCTATAGATGTCTGTTAAGTCCTTTTGATCTATGTTGTAGTTTAACTGATGTTTCTTTATTGATTCTTCTCATCTGGATGAACTATGTATGGGTAAGAAAGGAATACTGAAGTCACTCACTATTATTGTATTGGGGCCTGTGTGTCCTTTTATATCAAATAGTGGTTGTTTTATGAAATTGGGTGTGTTAATTTGTAAAACTATATCTTCTTAGTGGTATAGCTTAGTGCTATATCTTCTTAGTGGATTATCCCCCTTTACTAATATGCAGTGGCCTTCCTTGTAATTTTCAGGCTGTTTTGAAGTCTGCTTTGTTAGATATTAGTATAGATACTCCTTGCTTTTTGATTTCATTTGCAAGGAATATTATTTTCATGTACTTATCTATTCTTCTTTGTGTAGGGTTCTTTATCTTTTGCAGTCCTGGCTTAGTGGTCATTAATTCCTTTATTTCATGCTTATCTTAGAAGGTCTTCAGTTCTCCTTTGTTTCTGAAGGATAGCTTTACTGGATATAATAATCTAGGTTAGCAATTATTTTCTTTCAGGGATTGAAATACATCCTTTCATGCCTTTCTGGCCTTTAGAGTTTCTGTTGAAAAATCTGTAGTTATTCTAATGGGTTTTCCTTTGTAAGTGAAGTGGCATTTTTCTTTTGCAGCTGCCAATATCCTTTCTTTGTTTTTGGCATTGTAACTATAATATAATATGGGCAGTTCTTTTCTGGTCATGCCTGTTTAGGGTTTTAAATGCCTCCTATACTTAGATGTCCATATATTTCCCAAGATTTAGGAAATTTTTAATATAATTTAACTGAATAAATTTTATATGCCTTTAGTCTGTACCTCAGCACCTTGTTTTAAACAAAAATATCTTTAAGTTTTATCTTTTAACTGTGTTTCAGAGTTCTTGGATGTTTTGTTCTTAATTTCAGTTTTTTACTATTGAGTGTGATAATTCCTCAACTTTGTTTTCAAGCCCTGAAATTTTGTCTTCTCCTTGATCCAGTCTGTTGGGAAGGCTTTCCACCAAGTTTGATGTGACTTATTGAGTTTTCTATTTCCAAAATTTCTGTTTGGATGCTTCTCAAACTCTTTCTGTGTTGGACTGCTCTTTCATAGCCTGCATTGTCTTCCTTAATTTAGCCAGCTGTTTATTTGTATCCTTTTTTATTTTTGGTACTGGAGATCAAACTCAGGACCTTGCGCTTGCGAGACAAGCAGTGGAACCACTGAGCTAAATCCCTGGCCCCTATTTGTATCCTTTGGAAGTCACTGATCATTTAAAAAAGTAATCTTTTGAATTCTTTGTCCAGCATTTCATCTATTTTTATATCTTTGCAATTAGTTACTGATGAGTTACGGACATTTGGAGGAGTCATGTTTCCTTGTTTTTTTCTATTTCTTGTGTTTTTTTCTTGTGTTTTTATGTCAATATTTGTGCATACAGCAAAAACCAATTAAAAGTAACAACTATACTACCATTAACAATAGAAAAGAAAGGGACAGTTATAATATAAACTAAAGGGCAAAAATTCGTAAAGGTTAAAAGTAATAACAAAGTAATAATAAAAATAGGATGAGAAGGAAAAAGTGGAATAAGAAACAGTATTAACAAAAGGAAGATAGGAGAAAGGAGGAGGAGATAAAAAATCCAATTAAAGAATAAAAAAGTAAATACAAATAAGAGGAAAATAACAACAAAAACAACAAGGAAAGAAAATGAAAGAAAGTAAAAGAATCAAAGAACAGAAAAGAGAAATGAGTCCCCCAGATTCCTCTGTGCTAAGGTGTTTGAACCAACTATAGGGGAGAGGTAGTAGTCACACCTGGCATCAGTTATATTTTCTCTCCAAGGTGCTGTATGAATGCTGAGCCTTGCCCTGCCTTTCCCACTGGGTTAGTTCAGTCAATGGTTTTTTATATACCCCAGGGCTATATTCACTCCAGAGAGTTTTAGTATTTGTTTCTTTCTGTGCAGTTGGAGTTACTGCTATTCCCAACTAGTTTTGTGGCATATGGGCTGTCAAGGTGCCCTACTTGTTCCAGAGGGGCCCTCCCCATCCCATGCAGCCAGTTTATGACAAACATCCAAGCAGAAGCCTATTCTCAAACACATAAGAGAGTGGCAAAAGCAAATAGACCACTGAATTTTGTGCTGGAAGGGGTGCAGCAAGAGGGATAAATAGATGTTATGCTATTGTGATAATAATAAAATGACTTTAGTAATGGTTCCACAAATTTACCATGGTAAGTTTTTTTGTTGTTATATGGACTGTCCTATTAAAGCAAAATTATTTTCTAGATACAATAAAAATATAGTATATAGTACATAGAATAGATAGATAAATTCTTAGTAGCTTATTTATCTGTGGATCTCAAAATCTTTAGATGCTTGATTTTTTCTTTTCTCTGGTGAGGTCAGTGGGTATGGTAAGATCTGGGTTTGATAACATTAATGAATTAGACAGTACTTTATGTATTAAATGCAGATGAAACATGCATATGTGTAATAGTAGTTCTCCTTTTACCCCTAAACCATTTAAATCAGATTTTGAGCAAGTTTTGATTATGTTTATGAGTGTCATGTAGTGTTGGAAAAATGGGGAAATTGTGTGCCAAACTTGGGACAAAACTGCAAACTGCAGCACCACTTGGGAGCCCTGGAAATCAACAAAGGCAGAGGAAACCAATTTAGACAGTTAGTGGTTTTAGTGACTGGGCATTAGGATCGTATGGGTTGATTGCTCATCCAAGAGGGACAAGTGACAAGTACAATATAAATGATAGCATCTAAGCCACAAATCAGGTAACTATGAAGCTTTCTTTAACTACTAAGTTTATAACTAACCTTTGCCAATACTCTGTGTATCACATATTTTAGTAGCTTGTCTTCCACTTAGGCTAGAGAGACCCAATTTTAATTTTATTGGTTGAATTTCCATTCATGTCCATAGTTATATAGAGTGGACCCTGGATGCTACAGTTAAAATTATTCACATGATCTATGTTCCCATGATATCAACTTCTCTTAAATACTTAATTTTCCTTTATTTTGGAGTTAATTGGTCATATATCCAGATTGATATTTTTCAACAGTACTTTGGTCAAACTTTGGACCATGACCATTGCTGGGAAGTAAAATCAATTTAGTGAGGTCAGAAATGTTTTAACATGAATTTTGAAAAAGGGAATAGAATAAACAAGAGTGCAATGTACAGTATATTACATTTTTTTCATGAAATATTGGGGCATAGAGCAGATTTGCATTTATTATTGTGGATCAGGTAAAAAATGTTTGAGAGATAGTCAACTTGATGGAAAGATCCTTGTGATAGGAGTCTAATTTATTCAAAGATCAATTTCATCAAAATATGGGATCAACCCAGATGCCCATCAGTAAATAAATGGGTAAAGAAAACATGGTATATTTACAGAATGGACTACTATTCAGCCACACAGAAGAATGAAGTCACATCATTTACAGCACCATAGATGGATCTGGAGATCATTATGCTGCATGAAACAAGCCAGATACAGAAAGGCAATATCACCAGTTCTTACTTATTCATGGAAACCAATAAGTCAACCTTGTAGAAGTATGGAATGGAATAATGGGTACTAGAGATAAGGAAGTATAAGAAGAAAGGGGATAGAAATTAAGAGGGACTGGGAAAGGTGCTCGGATGGGACAAGGGTTAAAGGTAGAAGGAGAGTGGATGGACATATGCAATGCATGATGTGAGCATATATGGAAATATCACAGTGAAGCTCATTAATTTGTACAATGTATTAATGATAATGGTAAAAAGATGAATTTCATAGTATAAGTACTTATTAAATTCTCATAGAATTATAATATTTTTCTCGGGCTGGGGATTTAGCTCAGTGGTTCTGCCACCTGCCTCACAAGCGCAAGGTCCTGAGTTCGATCCCCGGTACCCCCCCCCAAAAAAAAGAATTATAATATTTTTCTCAATTGTCACTGTATATTAAAAAAAGAAGGGGTTTATTTATCCAAGGCATTTCTCATTTGGCTTATGTGGATATAGAGATTTTTCATCAGGAGTGTGTTAAGAGTATCCCATCCATTATTTAGTATTCAGAAAGTTAAATGGGATTGATGTGGACATGCACTATTTCTTCCTCTCCTTTACTTTCAACACAAGACTCATTAAAGAATCTTTTCTAGGGCATAATGTAAGGGGTATGGTCATGAGTTAGACTTATTTCCCCTTTCATCTGCCCATAATGTATATTGAATTTTTATAATTTATTGAGAACTACTCTAAGCATTTTATATGCATTAATTCATTTGCTCCCCATCATAGCCATTTGGGAGATGCTCTGTTATCTCCAAATTACTGATGAGGAAACTAAAGCACCGAACTAGATTTAAATATATTAAGATAACAAACTTAATAAGTAGACAGGATTTGAACTTAGGCAGTCTGCAAGTAGAATAGAACACAGCCCTTTTCAAGGGCAGAGAGCTAGTGAGAGGGAGTTTGGCTCAGTTTTGCTCAGTCAAGGCTCCTTCTTCTGGCAAGACTTCAAGACAAACAGCCTCACATAGTCTGTATAGCAGACCCCTGAAACTATGTAAGGTGGAAGATTTATTGAATGCTTGCTTTTTTCTTAATATTTTGATGGTCTATGGGCAAAACTTGAGATAAGTACCTTGTCATTTAAGACAAGTTCATAATTTGAGTTGGAAATTTGAAGTATAATTCATTGTATAACATATCCTGTGGCTACCACAGGAATGGATATACTGAAAAAGTTCAGGCAGAATAATCCAAGAAGAGAGGAATAATTAAGGTATACATATACATGTATTTATACTTATATGTACAGTCATGTGTACCTTAATGATGGGAGGAGCATTCTGAGAAATGCATTTTGTCATTGTGTTAACATCATAGAGTGTAATTTCACAAACCTACATGATATAAGTAGCTCAATCACTTGACATAACTTCTTGATACAGTCTAGAGACATGGCAAACAAGAGATGTGTGGATGTGCTGCTGGTGTAATATGGCATACTGCTTTGTAGTTAACTTTTTGTTTTTTAAAGTAAAAGGAATATACGGTAATGACAAAAAATGTAAAAGAGTAAGTACGTAAATCAGTGACATGGTGATTTATTATCAAATATTATTATGTACTGTACATATATGTGCTATATTTTTTATGACTGGCAATGCAGTAGATTTGTTTATATCACAGTCTCCACAAACACCTGAGCAAAGAATTGTGCTATGATGTTACAATTGCTTTGATATATGCTATTAGGCAATAGGAAATTTTAAGTTCCTTTATAATCTTATGGGACCATCATTGTATATATGGTCCATTATTGGGCAAACTTTCTTTTTTATGGAGTGCATAACTGTGTAGGTGTGTATGTATTATTTATTAAGTTTATATGTAAAAAATATATTTATATATATTTTAAAATAAAATTATGGACATGGGTAAATCATATTGACAAATGTATCAGGGAAAATGATACAGTGAAAGTCTTGAAGGAGCTTATTGTAAGCAGAGTAATGGAACCCCAAAAGATGTTCAGGCCCTAATCCCTAGAACTTGTACATGTTGCACAAAAAAGATGTTGTACAACTGATTAAAGTTAAAAATATTGAGATGGGGAGAATTTTCTGGATTACCTTTGGGTGGGTTCAGTATAATCACATGAGTCCTTAAAATTGGAGAACATTTTCTAGTTGTAGAGAATCCAGCAAGGAAATAGGTTCTCACCTAAAGCTTCCAGAAAAGGAACTTAGCTCTGCCTAGTCTTTACAGCTTAATGAGATTCTTGTATTTCTAACCTACAGAACTGTGAGATAATGTTTGTATTGTTTAAGCCACTGAATTGTGATGATTTGTTACAGGAGCAATAGAAAATGAATACAAAGCTCTGTAGTACCTCCCCAATTATCAAGAAGAGAGAGTCTAGGAAGATAAGGGTTTCTTCCACATGCTTGAAGAAACTAAACTTTTTTAGCCTTGAGAAGATAGAGCTAATGAGGATGCTTGAAATCTAGTTTTCAATATTTGAATGGCTGTCATATGGAAAAAAGATAAGATTATTATGTTGAGTTAGATGAATTTAGGTCAAGAGTTGAAGTTATGGAGAGTGAAAATTACAGCTGTCAAAATCAGACTGGATAGTTTTGCAGAATATGAGCTCCTTTTCTCTGGAGATGTCCAAAAGTAACATGTATTTGTGAAATATTTTGCAGTTTACCAAGAACTTTGAATTCATAAATCATCCCATTTAATTCTTAACAATTCAGTGAGTTAGCATCAGTTTTCTTGTTTTATGCGTAAGCAAATGGAGGCTAAGATAGCTTTGTGTAACTTAATGATGGGTCCTCAGCTAATAAAGATCTGGATTGGAAGTTGAGTTTTATTTTGGGAATAAGAGGTCAGTACTTTTCCTACTTCCCTCATTCCTTCCTTGCATTACGAGACTGGGTAGATGCCTTGTAGGCTCCTTCCAACTTTATAATTCATTACTTCCATGAAAAAATATTTATAGGTAACAAACTGAATGGCTTCATTTGAATTTTTTCCTTAGCCAATATTATATACAGGGACATATTGATACAAATCAGGATGTTAAGCACTGAACAAAAATGTTTTGGACTAGAGATAGTAGATTTCCAGGAGAAAACAGACTACAGTTTACGGCTATACAGTGGTATGTTGGTAAATGTGTAACAACCAGCTTTCCAGAAAAATAAGCCCTGATTTGTAGCATTTGCCAATTCCATGGTAAAAATACTCCCACCTTGGCTTATTTTCAGGTACCAGCACTGATGCAGAACTGGGAAGAGGTGAGCTGGGAAAGCATCTAGGATTAATAGATTCAGAATGCGGCCTCTGGCTCCTTCATCACTGTGGCCTGAGGACCTAGTGCAGACGGTTCACAGTAATACAAAGAAAGTGGATTAAATCGATCCTTTTATTTTTTAAAAAGAGTTAAAAACACAAAAATACATGAATTCCTCATTGCAAATAGGTAAAAATAAGTATGAATTTAAAAATGAAATTTCTTCTTCATATATTCTATAGCCCAAAGTCCATTTCCCTTCCTAGGGGTAGCTATTGGGATGCATTGCATTAGACATTTTCTTATACATCTACCAACATAAATATTTATATATAGAGTATAAATATTATCATATTATATTCATATTTAATTTTAACAAATTAATGTCTTACAGATCTTTTGATATGACCATCTTTTAAACAGCTGTACAATATTCTATAGTATGAATAAATTACTAAAACTTACTTAACCCATCTCCTATGGGTGAGCATCTAGTCAGTCCCCCCTACTTTTTTTTACCATTAGAAGCAATAATTCATGTCTTTGTATACATTTGTGAACATTTCTTTTGTGTTGATTCCAACGAATAGAATTGCTAGTTGTAGTGTATCTCTATAAAAGCTTTATATTTGCTCTCCAAAAATAATATATAACTTTTCCCTTCTACCAGTAGTGGAACTTCATTTATAGATAGAAATTTAGACCACATTTATTGTTTTTACCTTCCTGGTATTGACTTCCTTTTTTCTGATAATAGTTCTCTGATTTCCTTTGGGGCCACCATCATCCTGTGAATTAATGACTCCACTCGGCTGCAGAAGTAGAACATGTTCATAGCAGCGCAGTTTGTAATAGCTAAAACTTGGAAACAGCCCAAATGCCCATCAACTGGTGACTGCATAAAGAAAATGTGGTTTTTTTATAAAATGGAGTACTACTCAG
>NW_004624766.1:642387-660362 GCF_000247695.1 Heterocephalus glaber | reverse complement strand
ATCCTGTTTTGTTGCCAGTTCAGTGGGTCCAGGTGGTTGAGTATCAGAGTGTTCCATCTCATTTCCCTTTGGGGTTGCTGCAGGTGATCTGGAAGCCTGGTTTTGAGACTTATTTATGTGTCTTCTCATTTTGATGCGGGTCGGGGTGCTGTTGGCACCTGCGTGGATCACCTCCTCTGAGCTGGGAGAGGTGGGACAGGGGCCAGGAGTGGTGGGAGGGTCGGTGGCCCAGAAGCCCCTTCCTCTGGGCCAGGAGTGGTGGGACAGAAGGTGGCCCAAAAGCCCTTTCCTCTGGGCTGGGAGTGGTGGGACGGATGGTGGCTGGGAAGCCCCTTCCTTTGGGCTGGGAGTCCTGGGCTGGATGGTGGCCCAGAAGCCCCTTCCTCTGCACCAGGATCAGTGTTTTGGTGGCTCAGAAGCCCCTACCTCTGGGTAAGGGAGTGGTGGGACAGCTGTTCCAACTTTTTGGCAGTTACAAATAATGCTGATTTCTTTTTTTTTCTTTTTTGGTACCGGGCATCAAACTTGGGTCCTTCCACTTGTGAGGCAGGTGACGGAACCACTGAGCTAAATCTCCAGCCCAGTTACAAATAATGCTGTATGAACGTTCACATGTAAGTTTTTCTGTGAACATAATTTTCAATTTTCTTGGCTCTATACTAGGAGTGTTATTACTACATATAATAACTCTATGTTTCACATTTTTAGGGACCTGTCAATGGATTTTCCATATCAACAACATCAGTTTACATTCCCAATAGCATTATAGCGGGTTCCAGTTTCTCTACCTCTCCTCCAGCATTGTTATTAGAGTTTTTTGTTAATAATCCTAGTGAGTTATAAAGTGGTATGTCATTATGGCTTTGATTTGCATTACCCTAGTGAATACAAATATTGAGAATCCTTTCATGTGCTTATTGGCACTTATATATTTTCTTGGAAAAATGTCTATTCAAATCCTTGGCCATTTAAAAATTGGATTGTCTTTATATTATTGTGTTGTAAGAGTTCTTTACATTTTTTATTCTGAATACTAGACCCTAATAAGCTATATTATTTGCAAATATTTTATCCAACTCAATGTTATATTAGTAGTGATTTTTACTTTCTAGATAGTGGCCTTTGAGGTACAGATGTTTTTAATTTTTATGAAGTCCATTTCTCTATGTTTTCATTGGTTACTTGTCCTTTAAATGTCATGTCTGATAAACTGTTGCCTAATCCAAGAATCTTATATTTTTAGTTCTTACATTAGGTCTTTTGTCTATTTTGAGTTGGTTTATATCTTGTAGGGGTCCACATTCATTCTTTTTCATGTGTAGATAACAAGTTGTCCTAGCACCATTTGTTGAAAATAGTATTCTTTCCTTGTTGAATTGTCTTGGTACCCTGGTGGAAAATCTAGTGAATATAAATGCATAGGCTTATTTCTGGACTGTCATTTTTATTCTGTTAATCAATGAGTATGTCTACCCAAGGCCAGTGTCCAGTACAAAACTGCTGTTTTAATTATTATAGCTTTTGCTTTTAAAGAAATGTGGTCCCACTGTTTTGTGCAGGCTGGCCTCAAGTGATCCTCCCTTCTCAGCATCTGGAGTAGCAGGGACTACAGGTACATGCCACTGTGCCCAGCTTAATTACTATATTTTTGAAATAAGCTCCGAAGTCACAAAGTATAGGTTCTCCAGTGTTAAATAGAAGTGGAAGTGGTGAGAGTAGATATTCTAGTCTTATTCCTCATCTTGGAGGAGAAAGTTTTCAGCCTTTCATCAGTAAGTATAATGTTATCTATGAGTTTTCTATAGATGCCTTTTATCAGAGGGAGGAAATTCCTTCTATTACCAGTTTGTTGAGTGTTATTGTTATGAGACGGTATTGGTGTTTTACCAAATATTTTCTCTGCATCTGTCAAGATGTTTATATGCTTGTTTTACTCTTTTCTGTATTATATTGCATTAATATGGTGTATCACATTGATTTTTATATGTGGAAATAATCTTGTATTCCCAAGTTAAGTCTCACATCAAAATATGTGATCCTTTTAAAATGCTGCTGGGTTCAGTTTGAGAATATTATGTTGAAGATTTTTACATTTGTATTTATAAAGGATGTCAGTGTGTGTGTGTGTGTGTGTGTGTGTGTGTGTGTGTGTGTGATGTCTTTGACTGGTTTGGGTATTATTGTAATACTAACCTCAGTCTAGTTACTTAATTTTTCAATGATAGTTTTGCTAGATGTAGAATTCTTGGTTGATAGGCAGGTTGATTTTTTTTCTTTTCAAAACTTCAAATATATCATCTTTCTTCCTTCTGGTCTCCATAATTTCTGTTGAGAATTCAGCTGTTAACTTATTGAGGATATTGAGGAGCCCTTGTATGTGATGAGTTGCTTCTCTCCTGCTACTTTTCAGTTTTCTTCTTTATCTTTTGGCAGTTTAGTTGATATGTGTCTAGGTGTGATCTTTTTGAATTTGTTGAGTTTCTAGGATGTATAATGTTTTTAATTAAATTTGAAAGTTTTAGCCATTTTTTTCTTCAAATATCCTTTGTACTCCCTTATATTTTTCCTCTCCATTTGGGACCACCATTATCCATATGTTGTTATACTCAATGGTATCTCACAGGTCTCTGAGAAAGTATTTTTCTTCAATATTTTTACTTTCTGTCCCTCAAACTAGATAATTTCAATTATCAATCTTAAAATTTATTGATGTTTTTCTTCTGTCTGTTCTCATTTGCTCTTGAGCTTTTTTAGCAAAAATTTTATTTCTGTTATTGTACTATTCAACTCCAACATTTCAATTTGATTTTTAAAAAATAACTTATGTATCTATTGATAATCTGCATTTGATTTGGCATTCTTATGTTTTTAGACATAGTGTCCTTCAACTCTTCAAACATATTTAAAATAGCTCAATAGATTACTTTGTCTAGTAAGCCCAACATCTGGATCTCTTCATGACTGTTTCTGCTGATTACTTTTTTGCATTCTCTATGGAGTCATGCTTTTTTTCTTTTTTCCTTTCATGTGCGTTATAATTTTTAATTGAAAACTAGACATTTTAAATGTGGTAATTCTATAAATCAGATAATCTTCCCTCCCCTTTTTTATGTTGCTGCTGGTTATAGTATTTGTTGTTGTTTGGTGACTTTTACTAACTAATTATTTGAAACTATTTGTGTTATGTGGCCACTGAAGTGTCTGTTTATTTTAGTTGCCAACTAATGATTTGAAGAGATTTCCTTAAATGCTTGTAACCAATAAATCATTCAGTCTTTGCTATGAGACTCTGTGTGTTTTGGGATACACGTTCAACACTCAGTACATAGTTGGATGCTCTACCTTAGTCTTTACTTCCTGCATGTGCAGAGCCTTAACATCAGCCTGACATGGAAGGTTAGTGGCTTTTAAAGTCTTTCCTTGCATGTATACAGCCCTATGTTTGTGTGCATAGCTTCTTACATTCCCAGGAAAATACTAGAGCTTTTAAAAACCTCATATGGATATCTTACTTTCTAACTTTTACTTTTATACCTTTAGTTAGTATGTTTATTGCTTCTCTCAGTATTATCCATTGCCTCAGGCAGCTATAAAGTTAAAACACTTGCTTGTAATTGTTTGCAACAAACCCAACCTAGGGCTGGGGATTTAGCTCAGTGGTGCTGCCACCTGCCTTGCAAGTGCAAAGTCCCCAGTTGAGTTGGATCCCCCGTACCAAAACAAAAACAAAACAAAACAAAAGCCCAAAAACAAACCCATCCCAGAGAAGCCTCTTTTGTAGCAGTGAGTCCTGAGTCAGGTCAAATACACCTAACTTGTCAGTGAGATCTTCCAGGTAACTACTAGACAACAGTTACCCCATGACATTATTTTGAGAACGAGGATTTGGAAGTTTCAGTATCACGCTGTTCTTCCCAGTGGGTGCTAGGCTGCATAGAATTGTAAGCTATCATTTTTCAAAGTAATGTTAAAATGAAGAGCAGGAGATGGGCAAGTTAAAATGCCACCAAGCTTGCTGTTTTTACTGAAATTTTTATTCATCCATCCATTCATTCACATTCACATGTACATACTCCCTGGGTTGCTGCACACCTTTGTCTATTTTCCAGAGTTCTGAAAGTTCATTCTGATGTTTTTCATTTTTACATTACTTTCATGGGCATGATTTTGGAGGTCTCTAATCTGCCATTTTTGCCGCTCATATTCCTAGCTTAAGTTTTAACTCCTCATTTTACTTGAAAATTTTGAGCCACTCAGCTTTTGACCAATCTTCCCTTCATGAAATGCCTTCTTTGCTGCCTCTATGGACACCCTTTTCCGTTCCACAGTGAACTGACTTCTCATTATTCTTTAGAAGCTGGTGTTCCTGAGAGCTCTGTCATTGGCTCTCTTATGGTTTCATTCCACATATCCTTTCTGGATAATCTCACCTATACCCATGACTTCAGTTGCCCTTTCTAGGACACAATTGTTAAATCAAAATTTCCAACCTAAATCTGTCTTTATCTCTGGACCTGAATATTCACTGTTTCTCAGAGATCTCTATTTCAGTGTCCTAAAGGCAAAGCAAACTCAGCACATCCCAAACTGAACTGATTATCTTATTCAAGATCAATTCTTCTTCCTATCTTTTCTCAGTAAGTATTCATCAATATTCAGTATATTTTTAATTTTTCTCTTTCTCTCACCCAGTAATAGTCATCATTGTCAAATTCTATTACTCTATTTCATAAATATCTCTAAAATTTGGCTACTTTTCCTTCCCTGTCCCTAAAGCTGCTTTCCTAGTTAAGATCCCAATTCATTCTTGCTTAAACTATTGTAATAATTTTTTGTCTTCCCATCTCTAGTCTTGTCCTGCTTGAGCACATTCTCTATACTGCAGGTATAATGTGCTTTCTAAAAAGCATATTTCATTATATTACTCCTTCACTGGGTAAAGAGTTGCTTTAATAATAGATATAAAACCATCTCTACCTTCAGCTCGGGGAGCTTTGGGTATAGTGAGAAATACAGATAAATAAGTGACTATCAGTCAGTGCTTACTAGAAAAACAAATTTAATGCAAGATATAGAAATATATAAAAATTCACAAGACTGGCTTACAGTGGCCACCCACAGAGTCAGGTGTGGAAGAGTGCAAAAGGCCTGTCTGTGCACTGGAGATCTGAAGGATCCGGTCAAAGGTCTGGAGCTCAGTGTAGTGTCCCATGCAAATCTGTATCAGGAGGGCAAAGAGTCTGAGCCAGAAGGCTGAAGCATCTGTGCTGGAGGATGAAGAGTCTGTGCTGGAAATCAGGAGACAACGTTCAAGGGGAAGGTAAAGACTGAGACTCCCCTGACGAAACAGAAGTGAGCCTTCCTTCTTTGTTTCCCTTTTATACCATTCTGGTGGTACGACCCTAGGATGGGTCTTCCATACCCAAAACTATGGGGATCCAATTTAGATGGTTGTTTCTTACCCAAGTTGACACAATCAGTTAACTATCACATTGAATTGACCAAATACAATTCTGAATCTGAGATAACCAGTGTAATGCATATAGGAGAGGTGGAGGCAGATACTCAACTAAGACTCAAAAATTTCAAAAGAATTTCAAGGAGATGATATGTAAGGTGAGAAGTACAGAAAGAATAGGAATTATTCAGATGAAGAGAGAAACAATATAGAGTATTCCAGGCTGTGAGCACATGTAAGAAGGTCTAGAGAAAGAATAGGATTGCAGTGAATGAAAGAAGTTCTGTTTGCCAGAAAACTTTAGGAGAGTAGTATGAAATAACCTGAGTAGGTAAGCTAAGGCCATATCACATGGATGTATGGCTCTTGTATGTCATATTGAGGACTCTATTTTAATCTCAGGGCTATTGGGAGCTATTGAAGTGATTTTTTTGTTGTTGGGAAGAAATATGATTGGATTTGCATATTATCAAGAGTACCCTTGCTAGAGTGGAGAAATAAAATGCTTTGAATCAGAGGGCTGAATTGGAATCAGTGTGACCAGTTAGGAAGCTCTTGCAGTAATCTGGGCAAAAGATGACATTGATATGGACTAGTATATGATATAACATATGGAATGGAGAAAAGTGATTTGAGAAGTGTTTTGGAAATAAAATTGACTTGTTATGTTGAATATGGAGGTTGAAGAAGAAGGAGAAGCTAAAGAAAATTATTTGCATTATTCATTTAAGCTATTTTGATAGCTACCTATTTAGAACATAGATATATATATATATATGTTTATAAGTAAGTATGTATGTATATTAGAGGCAAGAAAGTAGATGGTATTTTGTAGTTTTCTTTTTAAAAGGACCTATGCCCAATGTAAGTCTAAAGAACCAAGCTCCCTAAATAAATGCCTATTCACATGGTAAATTACTAACTGTGAGCCTAATGCTTGGGTTAACATATTAATTTCTGTGAACCTAATCTTGTATTTAAAATCAAGATTCAGAAATTAAAATCTGGTCACTGTTTTGATCAATATTTTTTTCAACTGAAAGCATAAAACTGTATTTTATAGAGTTGATTTCATTAACTTTCCTAGGCTATATAAGGTAGTTTCTATACTGGCATTTTTACTGTAAAGCAACTTATTTAAAACTTTTATAATTTTCTATCTGTAGGGTAGTGAAGGATCTCTAGGGCAAAGCCTTGTTGAATTTAGATTCAGTTTGATTTGGTCACTTTTTAATCATACAAATTTAATGTCTTCATGACTAACTTTTGCTACGTGATTGAAAAGAACACTTTTTTTTTTTTTTTTGGTACTGGGGATCGAACTCGGGTCCTTGCGCTTGTGCAGCAGGTGGCGAAACCACTGAGCTAAATCCCTGGCCCATTTTTTTTAAAGTCGTGTTGCCCAGTCTGGCCTCAAACTCATGAGTAGCTGGCATTATAGGTGTGTGTCACTGTGCCTCCTAAAAGCACACTCTGAAACATAGTGTTCTTTGAATTTGAAGACTGGTTTAAAAGTTTATTATTTCATCAATAGGTCATGAAAAGAGTCATTGATCATTTTTGTGGAAGAGGTATTGAAACTCATATCTTTGGACTTTCATATTCTTCTGCATGGACTTTTAAAAAATAATACACTTACAACCACTACTCCCCAAACTATTCTGGTATTTGTTGACTGAACATGTGGTTGGATACAGTACTGTTAAACAAAAGTGTCTTTCAGTTTAATTTAATAAAGATCATCATTTTTTTTTTTTAGACAGGATTTTACTATGTTACCCAGGTTGGCCTAGAACTTCTGGGTTTAAGCAATCCTCCTGCCTCAGTCTCCTTAGTGACTGGGATTATAAGTGCTTACCATTGTACTCAGCAACTATTTTTATTTTAGTAAAAAAGGAAAATTTAATATTAATCTTTTTCAAATGTTATAGAGGACATTTTAAATAATCATAATAAAAATGGGACATATGATTTCATTTTAATTGAAGAGAAAAATCCCTTGGGTCCAAAAGAGAAATCCTTCTATTCTGAGTTGCCTTTAAAAATCTTGAACCTGTCAGTGAAATCATATAGTCTACTAATAACATGCCTAAGGCTTATTGCCTTTTCTTGGGTAACAGTATCAGCAAATGATGTGCTCTATTGATTTTAATCACATTGCTTTTACAGTTCCATTGCAAGGTTTCAGAAACTCATCAAATAAATCTGTGGCTACAGATGCCTCCTTTCTTTGAAAATCTAATCATTTACATATTATTCCTTCTCAATCAGTTGTTAAGATATAATATAGACTAATAAGATTATGTATTTATTTCTGTGGGCTTGGCTAAGCTAAAATGTTCTCCTTGAGGTTGAGTACTTACATATTTGAAAATTAAGGTTATTATAAATGTGATAGTTATGTGTCTGGTAGCATTCAGAATCTACATAAAATTAGTTGCTTGTGGGGTACTTCACCAACCCTCTTCTGTTATAATTCATCTGCATGCATCTAGAACAAACTCCCATATGGTTGTATTCTAAGCTAGCAGTGAACTAATTAGATGGCAATTTGTATTTTGGAATCCATGCAGAACAATATTTGGATCACTAGGTTGAGAGATTGTCACTGATAAAATAATTTTCTGATGCAACTATCCATTGGGTTTTGGCAGAACTGTGCAACAAAATAAAAGCCTCCGTTTATTAAGAGCTTCAAATATATCAAGACCTCACATACCTTATATCCCTTCCCTATAACACTCCTGTCATGCCATATACATACATTGTGTATGAGAAAGCTGAGGTCAGATAGTTTAAGTGACTAGTGAGGAATTTGAGCCTTGGGCTAACACCAAAGCTTGGGTTCTTCTTGCCTTAGCAAGAGTATATGGATTTTATTTTTAAGTTTCTGTACACATAAAGGTGAGTAATTGTTTCAGATCAGTTCTGGGAGTTTAGTGCTCATATATTGTTTATAATTTTGGTATCTTTAGACTCTCAAATGGTAGAACATTTCTGTTTCTTTGGACTGATACAGTTTTATTGGTAATGGTGCTGCATTTTGAAATAGGTGTGTATTTGTGTGTGTAAAAATTAATATTTTATTTTATGAAAGTTAGAGTGGGAAGCTTCCTTTGGAACTTTTGTAACTTTGGTATAAATTATTTCTAAGCCATATATTTTATGGTATTGAAACACTGACTAAGTGAGTTTCTCATTAAAGTATAGTATACTCATATGGCATTAAATTTGAATTAATTTACTGGCTAGAGCCTATTTTTTATACTTTTGAAATTTTTAGTTTGTATTTTCAGCAGACATTGATACTCTGTGTTCCTCCTCATTCTGAGTTTCAACATACTTACTAGAAGATTTAGTGTTTGCTGTTTGCTGGTCACTCTTGTTCACTCACATATGTGGCTGACTAGTGTCAGGGTTGGACATGCCCACCTAAGAATATTGCGGTGTAGAGGACCTTTCTTTCTGGCAGCTTTCTTATGACCTGCCTTACTCCACTTGTCCTTTGTGCCTGGTTGAATCACTGTTTCTATTTTAGCAAAGATACTGTTGTTTAACTGTAATCTTTCTAGAAGAGCTTCTTCCCTTTTCTCATTTTTAACTGAGACGTAGCTTTCTTCCTTCTTTGTTTTTGCCGAGAACCACCTTCTTCCTCTGGATCCCCAGGCACTAGCCCTAGTTGGTGGTAGTGTTGCTAGAGGGCCTTTTCATGATTTGTGTATCTTGTGAACTCCAGCCCATTCTTTAAGACTTAGTTTGACTGTCACTTGCCCTATGGAATCTTCTTTGGCCGTTTCCTGAGCAAGTGAGTAATATTGATATTTAAAACAATAATATGTGCCAGACAAAATATTAGACATTTTACAAGTCTTATCTAGGTAATCTTACAACAGCTGTAAAAGACAGTTGCTATTACTGTATTATCTTTACGTTCTATATGAGAAAACAGAGCCAGTAAGTGGTACAGGTGGAATTAAAATCCTTGTCCCTTTCATTCCAAAAATTATGTTTCCCACTAAATCATGTGCCTTCCCTAGTCACTCCCTCTTTTGTATCATTTCTGTGCTTTGCACATACTTATTGACATCGTAATCCTTATTACTAAGGGTCATGTCTCGATAATCTCTTTAACCCTAGCACCCAGGATAACCCTTGATATATAATAGGTATTAAAATATTTGCTAGACACCTGCTATCAGAAAGTTAGATTCTCTCTTGGCCTGTTGTCCTGCTTGGACCTCTGGTATACTTTCTGCTTAATTCCCATTTGCCCTCTGGACAGTCTTCCTGACCAGCTTACAGAGCCCTTGTCAGGAAGTACCTCTTAACACGTTTTTGGGTAATGCTGGTGCTAGAGTCAGACTCTTTTTCTCTCCTATTCTGCAAACATTAGCAGCCATGTCATATTGATTCCCCAGGTATGATGTTCTAAGTGATTTTATTTTTCTGCAAGTTTTAGGTTTGAGTGCTCTGGGTAAATGGCTCATTACTAGGATGAAAAGAAATAGGCTCTTCCAGAAAAGAGCCATCCTTACTTGACATGATGTAGGTAGGGAGCCTATGTCTCACGTGATTCTCCCCCTCCTCTTCCTCCTCCTCCTCCTTCTCCCCTTTCTTCTTCTTCTTAATACATGGTCTCACTATGTAGTTCAGGATGGCCTCAAACTCATGGTGATCCTCTTGCCTCACCCTCCCAAGAGTTGCGATTACAGGCATATGCCACTATGCCCAACTTCCCATAATTCTTTTTTGGTCTTGGTTATGACATACATGTTTTATCATGAAAGAAATATGAACCAATTATTGCTAGTTGCACACTGCAAAAATAATGATATTTTGTTGAGTAGTAAGAATTATGACCAAAGTCTATAGTTGTGGGGGCCTTAGTAAGGCAAGCAGAAACGTTTGGGATTTGACAGTATGGTCCATCACTGAAATAAATACTTGTGTTCATATTCTTCTAGATTCCTGAAAACCAAACATCTTGACTAGAAGATAAATATGGTAGTGCGGTTATAACATCTAGTCAAAAAGAAAATTTCCAGCATCAGGTAGAAATTTAGCCTGGTTTGAGTCCACCTTGGTGTAGAGATTTTGGTGTTTTGCTACAAAATAGAGTAGGGGTTGGATTTTGGTGCAGTTGTTTTGTCCAGAAGATTCACAAATACATTCTGACTGTATTTGCATGTGAGGCCATTGGCTATCTAACCACCTGTGTGGCACATTATTTTTTTAAGTTCCAAAGTACTGTTTTTATCAATTGATGAGTCATTTTAAGTCAATAATCCTTATTTAATTTAGGTCTTTTGCTGGACATAATAACAAACTGAACAGGACATGGTTCACAGCTTGGAGGGGCCTCATAGACAAATAGGTTTTGCTATTGTTTTCTGTTTTATTAAATTAATTTCTCTGAAGCTTGAATCTGATGGTGTGTTGTTGTAGACTGTTTGGTGTTCCCTAATTTGCAGAGGTCTGACCACAAGGGGAAGTTGACTGGATTCCTCTGTTTGTGCTTTAGTCTTTGAATATGACCTTGAGGGTAAGAATGAATTTTCTCATAAGATACGAAACATCTGAGTTGGAGCCTTATGTGATCATTAATGTCAACTTGACTAAATTGAGAAATGCCCTGAGGATTCATTAAGTATGCTTCTGATGTGTCTGGGTGGGTTATGGAGGTGTGATCTTGTATATGATCCTTGGCCCCTCCCTCTCTGGTGCTGTTTTCTTTTTACGCTTCCTAAAAGCTATCAACTAAGCAGCTTTGCTTTGCCATGTCTTTCTACCATGATGTTTCTGTCTTCAACCCAGCCAGTTATGGACTAATTCTCCTGAAACTTTGAGCCAAATTAAACCTTTCTTCTTTTAAATTGTAGATGTTCAGTATTGTGTCACTGCAATAGGAAAGCTAACTAATACACACTATATCACAAATTTCCTAACTAATGGACAATTTCTGGCTTTGGAAAGTTTCTTTCAATACTCTTGGACAATCTGACATAGAGAACAGGTACTCTGAATGGCAATTTTTATATTAATATATTTTCACATTCTCTTAAATCTATTATCCTCTAATTTCATAAGGGGAAAGTAGGCTTTATTTCTTACAATATCTCCTGTTTAACTGTTTCTTTTATAGCCAGGGCCACTTCTCCTTAGTACATCCAGCCTTCACTTCATCTCTTTGCTCCATTTACTCCTCACTACCACAGACCTCCTGGTAAATTTTGATGAGGGCTTCCTTACAAGTGAAACTCTGTTAGTTGAGGTAAATTTGGGGCCTTCAACTTGTTTGACCTAATCTTTTATGTTAGGAAAGCAGTGATTCATTTTCATAGACTTTTAGGGCCAAAAGAGACCTCAAGATGTCCTGGTCAATGCTAAATCTCTTCTATGGCTTCCTTGCCAACTGACCTTCTATGTACCAGGAAAGGCCTGTACTGGTATAAAGCTCTCCAGGTTTAGTTATATATAGGAAAAGACATTGGATAACAACATTAAAGAATCAGAGAGCTTCTTGGTCTTATCAAGCTTCTTTGAACTAAATTTTCTTTATAACACTTTTGTTCTTAGGTTAAACTGTTAGTATAGTGACACACATAAGATTGTCCCTTTATATTGCAGCTTAATCAGTGGGAATGTTATGCAAATTAAAATAGGAAACAAAACTAATAGCACATATCAACTATTAAACATTTTTAAAAATTTCTGAAATAATGTAAATTTAAAATATGCTGTAAATCATTTAATAAGATAATACAGACTGATTCTCCTAATTGTGTCCTTAATGGAAATTATAAACAAATATTGGCCTTTAAAATATAAGACTATGACCTAGAAAGCTCATTTGGTTTCTCTTTAAGCTTAGTAAACAGTTATGAGCACATATAGTTAAAAAGTGAATATTCAGTATTCAGCGTGGTCTGATTATCTAATGTCAGACAATCCATAAGTTTTTTTTTTTCTTCACTTGAATAGAACACATTTTTGACTGAATTGACTGACTGTTTGGGTTCCTTGTAGACATAGTCTTAGCAAAGAAAACTAAAAAATTGTTTTTGTGGAAAAAAATTGTATCTAGTTTTATCTCATAAAACCATTCTTGTGTTTATTTTCTTGAGGAAATTGCTATAAGTATATTTTCTAGGACCAATATGTAAGAGACCTTTTTATGATTAAATAAAAGCTCAGAGATTTTCAGTATCAGAATTGTTCCATTGACTTGCCTTAGTTCTGAAAATAAAATGGAAATCGTTAGCCAAAGGAAAGCTCATGCATTAAATACTGATGTGATTTGAACTTATTTTATTTGCTTACATTATGTCTAATATCTATGTATGTCAAGTCTTTGGGGACACAAAGAAACATTACATCAGAAAGGTTTTTGGTTTTCTAATACATATTTTTATATCTAAAGCCCTGTTTAAACATAATTCCATGGTTTTATAGAAGAAGAGCTATTAATCTTTGTGCTTATATAAAGATAGGTTTGCAATACTTGATTAATTTTATGCCTCTAAACTATGAATGGCATCCTTTGGCTTGTTAGATAGTAGATTTATTTTAGCAATAAATCTTTTAAATTAATTCATTAATGAGAAAGAAATAAATGTGAGTAAACATTTGTTCTATTTTGTTTTTTTCTTAAGCTAAAATAATTAGAATTCAGCCAGCCAAAAAGAAGTTAAATTTGAAATCTAATTCTTGTCAAGAAATTTTGCATGTAACTATTCAACCTATTGTTTTAGAATTGCTGCGGTAAGAAAGTAGAACATTACTTTGGCAAATGTGGTAGTTGGCAGGCTGGAGAACAGAAATGAAACTCCTTAGTGAGTAATAGGAACTCCTATGCTTTCTGAATATAGCTACTGAAAATACCTCTAAGGCAATGGATAAATCAGAAAATGGGAACAAGAAAGTGTTTAGAAGTTTATGTCAGTGTCAGTGATGTCATGATGATGATTTATTGAGAATTGTTGAAAAAATAAAGGAAATGCTTTCTGAACAAAGCTAAGGAAAAAAGAACTGCTTTTAGATCCTTCAAAAGCCATTTTAAATGGAAAATTTATTCACTTATTTAATAAATTTTATTATATATCTTTGAGGTTTACAATATAGTTATAGAATTTATATAGGAAGTAGTTAGTATAGTGAAGCAGATTAATGTATTTATTATCTAACATAGTTACTTCTTTTGGGACAAGAGTAACTAAAACCTACCTGTTTAGGGCTGGGGATTTAGCTCAGTGGCACTGCTCACAAGTACAAGGTCCTGAGTTTGATCCCCAGTGCCAAAAAACCCCACAAAAACCCAAAAAACCAACATACCTGTTTAATAAAAGTCCCTAATACAATAGCATTTTTATTAACTTTAGCCTTCATGTTGTTGTACAATAGATCTCTAGGCTTGTTCATTCTACACAGCTGCTGTTTCGTATCCTTTGACTTACGTTTTTCCATTTCCTTTCCCCTCTCCCCTATGTTAACCACCATTTCATTCTCTGTCTTGTGTATTTGAGCTTTAAAAAAAACCCCTCACATGTAAATGAAATTATGCACGTTTCCTTTCTGTGTTTGGGTATTTCACTTAGCATAATGTTCCTTAGATCCATAGCAAATGGCAGTATCTCCTTTTTAGAGACTGAATTATATTCACATATCACATTTTCTTTATCCATGCTTTTGTCAATGGGGATTTAGATTGTTTCACATCTTGGCTACTGTAAGTAATGCCACAGTGAACAAGGAAGTGAAGCTATCTTTAGCAGGTCGTGACTCACTCTCTCCTCTCTGTCTCTCTCTCTCTCTGTCTCTCTCTCTAGCTAGAAAAAAATGAAGACAACAGCTTCATTTATAATAGCATTAAAAAAGAAAAAACATGAATAAATTTAGACAAAAGATTTGTACATTGAAAACTAAAAAACTTGATGAAAGAAATTAAAGAGGCAAAAACTACTGTAAATGGAAAGATATCCCATGTTCATGGAAGGGCAGAATTAATACTGTTAAAAATGTCCATGCTATCCAAAGCAGTATACAGATTTATCACAATTCCTGTCAAAATTCCAATGCCATTCTTCACAGAAATAGAAAGTTTCTAAAGTTTATATGGAACTATCAAGAAAAAAATCCTCAAGTAACCAAAATACTAGGAGAAAGAAAAGCAAAGTCAGAGTCATCACAATTCCTGATTTAAAATTGTATCACAAAGCTATAGTAATTAGTAATTAAAATAGTATCATAGTCACATGAAAAAAGGCATATGGACCAATGGAACAGAATAGAACCCAGAAATAAATCCAAACAAATATGGTGAACTAATTTTGGACAAGAACACCAAGATAACACAATGAGGAATGGGTAGACTTCTCAACAAATGGTCTTGAAAAAACTGGATTTCCATTTGCAGAAAAATGAAATTTGGCCCGATCTTACAGTATAAGATCTGATATATGATATCATCTCAAAATGTATGACAGATCTAAATGTAAGATCCCAAACCATGAAGCTTACAGCAGAGAACAGAGAAGAAAAGGTTGTTGACAGGGAATTTCTGAATACACCAGAAACTCAGGCTACAAAAATAAACAAATAGGACTACCTGAAACCAAAAACTTTCTGCATAACAAAGGAAACAACAAAATGAAAAGGCAACCTATGGACTGGGAAAAATAATTATAAACTACACATCTGATAAGTGGTTAATATATATATATATACACATGTTATATTAACTCAATAGCAGAAAAACAGAAATCAAATATCTAAAATCTTGTTAAAAAATCCTGTTGAAATTTGTATGTGTGTGTGTGTGTATGTGTGTGTGTGTGTAAAACTGGAAGGATATGGTAAGTATGCTTTTAGGAGTATTGTTTACAGTGTGGGAACTCAGTACAGTTTAAATAAACCTTTACATTATTAACAGTTCTTACAGTTTCTTATAAAAAGTGCCATAAAATAAGTATACTTAATGCATACATAGAATGATACCTTACACATCTGATGTGAAACATTTCTAAACCTGCAGTGAGAAAGTAGTATTTTTCCTAAACATAAAGGCTATTATTTGCAGATCTATTCCACTGCTCTGAGTCAGTGATGGTTACAGGCTTTATATTTAACTGGAAATGCAAAGCATTTTCTTCTAGGCTTGAAGTTAAATCATGTTGTAAAGTGTATATGGGTACATTCTGAGTTGTCTTTGTCCTGCTACATTTACTTTAAAAACAAGGGAAACCATTTGTAAGAGGTGTGTATATGTGCGCATGTGTTTGTTCAGTGGCATCAGACACATTATTTTCTCCCTCTGCCTGTTTGAAAGGTACTTTTTATGCACCTTTCCTAATGCTTGCCATTATGAATTTTAACAGAAAAGTTCTCCCCACTACTTTGATGAAAGATCATACGTATTGAGATGACTTGCCTATTATTTCTGTCTAAATAACCCTGGAATACCCAGTACCCATCACCTGGGATAAATACACATTTGACATTTAGGATTTTTGCATTTATTCACAAATGAAATTGGCCAATAAAATTTCTCCCCCTTTTTGGGAACCCTGCCATGTTAGCTAACTGAATAAAGTGAGCTACATGGCTTTGCATTGCTCTGCAAGTTTATACGGAAATCATCTGTTCACTGAAAGTGGAAAAGAGCTCCGCTATAAAACTTGCTGAGTGAAATAATAAGTGCTCTGAAGAGAAAGTAAGGTGAAAGAATTGAGTGAACACACTCTTTTGGATCAAGTGTATAGAAAGGGCATCTTAAATGAGAAGAGACCACAGTGAAGTGAGGGAGCAGGTCATGTTTGAGAGAAAAGCAACATAGGCAGAAGAAGCAGAGGGCAAAAATCTTCTTGCTTGGCAGAGTCAAGGAACAGTAAGGAGACTAGATATTGGGGGGCAAGTGGTAAGATATGAAATCTGAGAGGTCATGAGGAGTCAAGTTATGTAGGGCCTTATAGACAAAATTCAACAAAACTTGCATTTTTGTCATTTCTGTACATCTTAAATTTTGTTCCTTAACTTTTTCTATCTTTTTTATTTGACTGCCCTCTTAGCATATTTTTCTACTTTGTCATGATTTTAATAAAAGTTTAGGAACATAAGTTTTCTTTTAAGTACAGTTTTGCTACATGCCTTAACTTTCTAGGATGTAAATCATATGGTATCCCTATATCTGTAAGGGAACTCAACAAGCATAAGTTATTAATGAGCACATTGCTGCCCCAAACAAAATCAGGATTCTCGCAGTAGGGAAGAATGGGATAGTAAATATTGGATAAGCTACTAGCAATATCTCTCATAAAATCCTATGGGCCTGGCAGGCTTTCCGGGGGACTCATGTGTTATATATGTTGTCACCAAATATTACAAAATTGAAAGGTATCCAGTGTATTTTATGAAATTTTCCAGCATCTCATATCAAAACCCAACAAAGATGGCTGAACAGGAAAATTATAGACCAAGTTAATGTATGAATATAACTGTGAAAACTCAAAATACAAACATGCCAATTTTTCAGTACCTTAATGGAACCATCCATTATAAGTGCATAAGTTTCATAGTATAAATGCAAGAATACTTTAATATTAGGAAATATTTCAATACAATACGACATATCAGAAGATCCAATAAAATGTGATAATCAAAATAGATAAGGTCTTGGTAAAATATTGTTTGATTAAAAGACCGATCTTAAGACAATTAAGACCAGAAATATATTTCTTTAATGAAATAAAGATATTTAACATCCTATTCTGGCCAGGTTTATCCCAGTTTAAAGAATAGAAGTTTAGTCCAGATATCTCAAACCTTCTAACTCTTTGACTAGAATAATAGCTTTAAAGAGTGTCTGAAATAGCATGCCATAAAACCATAATAATGTGCTCCTAGTTACTTCTGCAAGTTTCTCAAGGTATTCCCTTCTCAGTACTGAAGAGTACATTCCTTCTTCCTTCCCCAGCTCAGATCATCCCAGAATGCCACTAGTTTGGTAGAATTCTGGGCATCCTGTTCTAGACCCAGGGTAAAATAGCATCCCCTTATTCCTATTTTTGCAATGTAAGTATAAAAATGAGATTACTTCTAATATTGCCTTTAAACTTTTAGAATTGGGTGGTTTCATGAAATCTTATTCCTTTGTGAAGTGTGTAATAAGAATGTACTCTGATAATAAATAGATTAAGGCTTTAAATTCTGAAACCACAGCATTTTGTGGGGAGAGGGGCAATATGGAGGATTGAAATGCTGACCCTTGCAATGAGCTACATCTCCGGCCCTTTTTGTTATTTTTTATTTGAGACAGGGTCTCACTAAATTACTAAATTGCCTAGGCTGGGTTTGAGATTGTAATTGTCTTGCCTCAGCCATCCAGAATGCTGGGATTATGGGCATGTGCCACCACACCCAATTGTAATGTATGTTTGTTGGATTCTCTTCCTTTGCATTTAATTTCTTGTTCTGCCCCATGGATTCATTCTGCTGGGCTTCCTGGGGTTGTGATCCTCATTGT
>NW_004624766.1:601698-619437 GCF_000247695.1 Heterocephalus glaber | reverse complement strand
CTATGTGTAGATTTTTTTTGATCAAGGCTAGTTGGAATCCTATATGCCTCACTTATCTGTATGTCAAGTTCTTTTCCCCTACTTGGGAAGTTTTCTGCTTTCACTTCTGTGAAGAGTTTTTTTATTTGTCTGCACTCTCTCCTGTTTCTTCATTCCCTCCGATCAGTCTTATGTCATTCTTCTTTGCATCATCTAGCAGCTGCTGGATTGATTTCTTATGTTCCCTCACAATTTTTAAGAAATTTTTCTTTTCCTGGTCACTAATTGCAATCTTATATTTTTTATCTGAAATTCTGTCCTCACAATGGCTCATTCTGCTTTCTAGACTTTCAGTGGAGTTTTTAATCTCCTGGAAATCTGTTTTATGGATTCCATTTGTTTCCCATTTTGAAATTCCATCATTTACCTCGGCTCCTCTCTAGATTTATTAATCATGTCTTTCACTGTGAGCACAATCTCTGCTGTTATCTGAGAAATTATTTCTGATTTCTCTTTTTCGAGATCCTCTTTTGTTGCCAGTTCATGGAGTCCAGGTGATTGAGTATCATTGTTCCATGTCATTTCCCTTTGGGTGTGCTTTAGGTGATCTGGAAGTCTGGTTTTGAGACTTGTTTTTGTGTCTTATCATTTTCATGAGTGTGAGGGCAGGGGTGTGTGTGTGCTGTTGGTGCTTGTGTGGCTCACCTCCTCTGAGCTGGGAGCAGTGGTATGGCAGCCTGGAAGCCCCTACCTCTGTGCTGGGAGTGGTGGTACAGTGGCCTGGAAGCCTCTTCCTGTGTGCTGGGAGCAGTGGTATGGTGGCCCAGAAGTCCCTTCCTCTGTGCTGGGAGTGGTGGTATGGTAGCCCGGAAGCCTGAGTTGTGATTTCTTTTGTCTCCAAATATTCTTTGAATAGTTTTGTTCTTTGTCTCTGTTTTAAGCAATTTGATTATGATGTGTCTTGATATAATCTTCCTCATGTTTCTTGTGCTTGGGGTTCATGGAGCCTTTTAAATCTGTGAATTTATGATATTCATCAAATTTAGGAAAGTTTTTTTTTTTTTTTTAATTTAGGAAATTTTTGACCATTATTTCCTCAAATACTTTTTGTTTCTCTGTTCCCCTTTGGGGACTCCAAGTACATATGAAAGATTGTGTGATAGTGTCCATAGTATGATGCTGCTCTGTTCACTTTTTTCACTGGTTTTTTTCCTTCTTTCATTGTGTATGATTTCTATTGCTGTGTCATCAGATTTAGTAATCTTCCATAATATTACATGTGCTATTAATCTCTTCCAGTGAAAGTTATATACATATATTTATATATTTTATAAAATTTTATATTTATTAAATATATATTACATGTATCTATCAATATACTCAATCCTTCCTACTTCCTGAATATAATTATAACTACAGCATTTAATGTATTTCTTCTGATTTTATCATGTATGTCATTTCTAAGTCAGTTTAAATTGACTAAATTGTCCTCTTCATTATTTTCCTGCTTTATATACTTGTTGATTTTTTTATTGGATGTTAGAGATTGTGAATTTTATTATTTTTGGTGTTGCATTTTTTATATTCTAAGTATTCTTGAGGTTTATTTTAGGCATATACAGTAGTTAAGTCACTGGTAAACACTTTGGTACTTTCAAAGCTTGCTATAATTTCTGTTAGGTGGTACAATCTTGATTATTCTAGAACTAATTTTTCCCTGCTACTGAGGTATGACCCTGCTGCGTACACATACTCTACCTAAAGTTCCATGAATTATGAGGTTTTTCATTCTGGCTAGTCTGTTCCTGGACATGTTCTCTCTGTTCTTTTTGTGTGGTTCTTTTCACAGCTTTGGAAAAAGACCATGTGCTGATTAATACTCTGCTAAGACTTGAAGTAAATCTGGAGTTTTCCCTCTTTGACACTGTCATGTGAATTTTAGTTGTCCTGGCTTTGTTGGACTCCCAATTCCACTTCCTCAAATTCATGGAGGCTTCTGGGGTCTGCGTGGATTCTCCTTCCCTGCCTGTGGTTTAGAAATTTTCTCCAGATAGGAAGCTAGGATAATCACAGGGTTTCTCTCCCTCCCTCCCTCCACCTCCCCCCACCCACTCTGATCACTATGTAGTCTGATATCCAATGTGTGAACATTGTTTTAGATATTTTGTCCAGTTCTTAGTTGTTTTCAGCAGAAGGATAAATCTAATCTGTTACTCCAGCATGGATACAAGTGGAAATCCCAGTCTAGAAGAGTTTGAATGCAAAGGAAACCATTACCTGTGATTGTCTTTTTGTGTGTATTGCTTATCCTTTTCATATAGGTCAGATATGCCCCTTTTACTCTATTAAATGCAAACAAATATCTAGTCTTTTCATTAAAGCCATCTTAAGGAAATTGCTGCCCAATTGATTATTTTAATACAGATCATTTAGTCTGGCTATGCTAAGGTTTCTTGTGAATCTAAATATTCTCCAGATCTATATGATTGTTCTTAGTAATTATAAACTTTGTTTTATAGGTTTTATGCTATAATTTTGATCAACTTACATATTTAAAATTGGCATCAATTTATATTATAACCACTGTTAATGCAACTTTTCCTTTCAAAGAGTTCGCTTACCATTTCATGTACCAATGATCTTATAGTGCTGCCAATGAAAAAATATGGCTCAGTTCAAAATCTTATGTGTGTGTTAGACTTTTGCAGATACTTTTGTAATTCTAAAATGGCCTGCATTTCAATGAATCAGGATTGTGAGTATAGGAAGAGAGGCTGTTAACCTCCTATTTCTGCTTTAAAGCTTACTGATTGAATACAGAAATTGTATTAACAGTAGTTATAAGAACAGAAATGGATCTCAAAATATTAATCACAAAAACCTAGCAGCAGAGGTTAGAATGGGGATATAGGAGTTAGTCTGTGCCTGACAGCAACACATATGAAGAAGACTTGCATTTTAGTTACCTGAATCTTTTTGACTGAATAGGTGACTTGACTGTTTTAATACCTAAAGAGATCTTAATATGCCTCAAAAGAAACGGCAAATGTGAAAGAGGCATTTCATCCATGCCTTCTCACCAGAATACCCAGTTAGCCAGTGAGTCCCACTGTTTACCTCTCCTAGGTGTTTTCACATCTTTTTTCTTGTTCCCTTTTTCGTCTCCATTCTGAGCCTCACATCTACTCCTATAAACAGAAGTCGGTATATGACAGCTTGTGAGCTAAATCTGGCTGCTGCACATTTTTGTATGGCCCATAAGCTGTACATTTTCAAATCTTTGAAAAAAGTGTAAAAGAGTAATATTTCATGACATGTGAAAGTTATATGAAACTCAAATTTCCAAGTCCATAAATAAAGTGTTGTTGTCTTGTTTATGGCTCCTTTCGTGCTGTGGCAGCAGAGCTGAGTAGTTGTGAAAGAGATTGTATGTCCTGCAAAGCTCATAATATTTACTCTTGGGTTTGGCCTTCATAGAAAAATTTTGCTGATCCCTGCTATACATTACCATTAGAGTATTCATTGAGAAATGCAAAACTGGTAATACTGTATAACTTCCTGTCTCCCAATTTGATAGCTTAAAAGTCTCCAGTGACTTGTTGCATATGGGAAAAGAAATCCATACGCTTTAGCATGATATCCAAGACCCTTTACAAGCTGGCACCAACCTGTTCTTAGCTTCACCCCTCACCACTCTACTCTTCCTTACTCTACTGAGCTTCCAGTGCTCCTGAGATGTTCGTCATTCTTTTAACCAGTGCTGTTTCAAGTTTTACAGTCCATTCCATGTACTCTGCCTTTTCTTTTACATTCTCTACCTGTAAATCTCTGTTCAGATATTGGCCCTGGCTTTAATGTCTCTCCTCAGTGAGCGTTCTTTAGGCAGAGGCTGCTCCTCCTCCATAATCCCATGGCATTTTGGGTCATTAGCATTTGGCACATGATATTGTCATTGTGACTATACTGTGAGTTTCTTGAGGGTAAAGGCTATGTTGCATACTTCTTTGTTCCTCTAGTATACAGGACCGTATCTTGCAGATACTGTCATTTTTAAATGAATAAATTAGTGCTAAGATTGTGATCATATATGTAATATATAACACTTTGAAGATTCTCAGATATATGATTTTTTTTCTCACTTTTAAATATATAATGTCAGAAAATGTACCTTGTGATGGAACTTTGTGAGGATGGAGAACTCAAAGAAATTTTGGATAGGAAAAGGCATTTCTCAGAGAATGAGACGAGGTGGATCATTCAAAGTCTTGCATCAGCTATTGTATATCTTCACAATAAGGGTAAGAAAGGACCATCACACTAACTGATTCTATGAATGCAGATAGCACTTTTGTTTAAAGGTAATTGTGTTTAGGAGTCATAGTTATATAAATAGTACTTGGTAATAAAGAAGATTTATTTATTATTTATTTTATATTTTCCTTTTATTTTTAGATATATTTTAATTAGAAACAAGGCAGGTATAAAGTTACATTGTATATGGACAAGTTGTGAACATTTTTACTGGAAGTTTGAAAAGCAGCTAATAGTATTAAATCAAAATTAGACAAATAACATTTATACTCTTTGTTTGGAGTTGGTACAAACATGTAATAATAAAAATAAAAATTCAAAAATAACAGAAATCAGAACAAGATTCTCCTTTTGCTCCCTCACATATTGATACGCAGCTTTTCCCATTACAGAATTCTTGGACCCAGCGGTCTCCTCCTTAAAAATCCTGCTTATGTTTTTCCATTATCTTCTATAGTGTTTAGGATTGGGGGAAGTTGACAACATTCTTATTTCTTTTGTAAGGAGCTTTTTAAATTTTGTTTGTTCATTTGTTTCTTAAATTGCATAGTAGATCCTCTTTCTGTGTTTGAAATTAAGACATTTCTAGGTGTTAATCCTAATTTTTTAAAGTTTTCTTTAGAATATAGTAATTGAACCCAGTCTCCAAACCAGTCTCCAGACTTTAAAGAAATGGCAAGTTTTCTTTAACTTGATTATTATTCCCAATAAATTCACTTTCTATTTAAGTTAAAAATTAGACAAATAAATAATAAAGGTGAAAACACTTGGATATTAACAGTATTAAAATATAAATCTAGGACAATGATGGAAAACTTCTTGACCTTTTAGAGCTTTCAATGGTACAAGTAGCCTGCTGTGGTACATGTACCATATGTTTGCCACCAATAGTCTAGACATTTTTTGTTTTTAGTAATTTTATACTTTATTTTTTAAAGAAGTTTTATGTTCACAGCAAAATTGAGCAGAAAATACAAGCTTTCTCTATACTGCCTGTTCGACCATATGCAGAGCCTTCCCCACTATCAAAGTTGCACACCAGAGTGGTACATTTATTGTTACTGATGAACCCACATTCATACATCACTATCACCCAAAGTCCATGGTTTACATTAGGATTCACTCTTGGTGATAAATATTCAATGGGTTTTTGACAAATATATGATGACATTTATCTACCATTATGGTATCATACAGAGTAGTTTCACAGTACTCTAAAATCCACATTTACAATTGATTCTATTATTCTAATATCTTTACTATTCTGGACTAACTGCTATTGGCTTTTTTCTTCAGATTATTTTGGATTACATGTGACTTTAGGATTTTCTCACTTTACAGATGAGGGAAATTTTTGTTCCAGAAAGGTACTGTGACATAGTTTGATGTGGCAGAGCTGGTACTGGAACCCTGTGGTTCCTTCAGCAGATACTTGCTAAGTACCTACTGCACTGTGACTGGTTCTTGAATTACAAAGATCAAACTATAAGGTCCTCACTCCTGAAGGAATTCAAGCTAATGAGTATGAAAAACAACTTCTAATCCAATATGCTAATTTCTCTAATGGAGAACCATCTAAAGTGTAAGGAGCACAGTGTTATAAGTACTCAGTTGATTTGCAAAGTCAGGAAAAATAATCAGAGGAAGTAATATTTGATCGGAAGAATACAAACACAGTGAAAAAAAGGGAGGGCTTTCTAGTCAGAAGGAAATAATTTTTGCAAAGGCTTAATATTGTGCTCATTAAATCCATAGTAAACTATCAATTTAGTATAATTCCAAACAACATCTTAATAGCATTTCCATGGAACTTTGATAAGAGTATTCTAAAATGGGTTAGAATAGCCAGACAACAGTGAAAAAGAACAACAGTGGAAGGAGCGGAGGTCTTGCTCTGCCTAGGATCAAAGCATATTATAAAGATGTATTAATTGAAATGTATGGAATTTATGTATGAAAAGAAGCAGAGCAATAGATGCAGTAATTCTAAAAACGAACCCTAGAATTGAGTAAGGAAACTATAAATTATTAGATATAATTGTCAGTCCAAAGCTCATTCAGCTAACTTTTCTAACTTATCTAGAGATAAGATTGCTAGGCATATGAACTGAATCGCGTTTGGCACATGATTATTTGCATGAACATCAAAATCTTACCTTAGCTTTTGCCTTGTTCAACTGGAGATTTTATGTGTTAGGATTTAGAAAAAAATTTTTTAACATATAAACAATAGGAAAATGTATGCTGATATTATAGAAAAATATACTGAAACATAGTTTGTATATATGTAGTCAAATTATGTTATAATTCTTATGTTAACAGTAACATATGCATAGAAGTAAAGAACTAATCCCCCTTTTGAAGTACTGAGGATCTGGGAAACCTTACTAGGCTCCTGACTAAGACCACCTCCTTCCTCCTGGGAACGCCCAGCCATGGCCAGGCTCCTCCTCCACACCATCAGGCCGCTCTTCACGGAGAGCATTGGTTGGGCCATAAGGGAAAGGGGGAAATGAGGGAGGCAAAGAAAATGGCTCCTTAAGGTTAGAAATGCAGGAAAGAGTGTTTAAGAGAACAGAACAAGGAAGAATTAATGCTTGGTCCCACTCAAATTTTTCAGCAGCAAGTATTAATCTGTTAAATATATTTACTATCCTATTTTTGTCCCCTTTATTTTCCATTACTCATTTCATTTGATTTATTGTTTATTTTCTTGGTAGATATAGTACATAGAGATCTAAAACTGGAAAACATAATGGTTAAAAGCAGCTTTATTGATGCAAACAATGAAATGAACTTAAATATAAAGGTAAGATATTAGAAATGATGGTAAATATTTGTCTTTACACAGTTTAATGGCAAAGTAGCAAAATGTATCTTTTTAGATACATTTTGGTGGATTTTGAGCAGGCAGAAAATGAGTGGTTTGTGCTAAAAATAAAAATGTCACAAAGGATGTTTTAACTGACAAAAATAATTTTACACGTTAAGTGGTGCAACTGAATGTATTTTTTAAAGTACGTATTCATTTGGATGGTTCTAAATCATTAGTTAATAGCAAGCAAACAGATGCTCTGAATTCTAATTAATTTCAAAATTATGCCTGGTAATTTAATGTAAATGTGTTACAGATTTAGAGAAAAACACACCTTGGCTGTGCTTTTGCTAATTAATGCTACAGTCTGTATTTCTCATTGAAAATTTTCCTGGGTATTAATATTTATGTCTTAAGCACAATTAATGTGCCAAGTGTTTATTCTTGAAGATTTTATTCAAATTAACTGTTCCTTAATGTCTAATAAATGATAGGAGTCATTATTTATTATTCAGCACTTTAATAATGACTGCTTTCAAAATATGTGAATGTGTTAATTTTGGAATGAAATGTTGCCGGTTAATAATTTCCTGTTGCAGAAGCTGAGTCATGATGTAATGTAAACAGGCTCAAGAGCATTGTTGGTTCACACAAGTGAATGTCCTTGAGTAGGTCCATGGTAAACTCCATGAGGAGAGGAATCGTGTTTGTCTTATTCACTCTTGGGACCTGGAGTAGTGCTTGAGACATAGAATATCCTTAATTAATATTTGCCAAGTGAAGAAATCGAGTGATCTCCAAAGAATTAAATTGGATTGTGAAACTTTTTGTATATTTGATATCAGTATAGATTTTCTGTAGAGAAATATATGCATCATAATGCTTCAAGTGGGATATTATGAAAAATCATGGAGAAATTGATCCATCTATTTAGAAAAATATTGATATCACACGTTAGCTAGGAACATTTTCTGATACTATAAGATATCAGAAATTTTGCAGTCAGTGTGGACCCAGAGACTGTATTTGTTTGTAGGATCAATAAATGTGCCTGTATTCCTGCTTTCAGCCCAAGGGTGTTCTACCTTGGGAGAGACAACCAAGGGCACACTCTAAATATTTAATAACCAAGTGTTTAATTACCAAGATTTAAAATGGAGCAGAGAGGCTGCAGTTGCAGCAGCAGACCTCCAGTGTATTTGTACTTATACTGTGGAATTGTGGGGTTTTTCTTGTTAACTTGCTTCTCATAGTTTTTAATAGTGAAGTAATTGTTTTAATTAGTGTGCTGTAGGATCACAAAGGAAATAACAGTCAAAAACAGATAGTATTTACCAATTACAAATAATTATTAAAAAAAAGAGGAGTTTCAGTGAGTACTGATAAAGGATAATTATTTTACATTTATAATGGCTCTTTAAACTGGAACATAACTTGAATATCAGAAAAATAGATAATAAACACACTAAGGTTAGAATACATTTTGTAATGAAAGAATTTTTTAAAAAAATTTTATGTAAAAAATGGTAAATGCCTTCTTTCAAGATACAACTTCCTATTTTGAATGGATGAATTTAATTAGAGGGCATGAACAGTCTACAAGCAAGGGTGTTCTCTCAAGATTTGAGAAGCCAAGCTTCTCTGTATTGAGTTTCTTCTCCACACAGAGAGGGAGTAGGGAGGGAAAGTCAAGGTTCTTGCTTGTAACACAAGGAAAGTCCCCATTCCAAGAACATCTGAGTAAATGCAGTTGCAATGGGTGACAGTTCTGTCTTCAGAATGACTGAGCTCAGGACAGGAAAATGGGTGACTGCATTTCTTCCCCTAGGTGACTGATTTTGGCTTAGCAGTGCAGAAGCATGGTAGGAGTGAAGCCATGCTGCAGGCCACCTGTGGGACTCCTATCTATATGGGTAAGTTAATATACTTAAAAAGATTGTTTTGTATGTATTAAAAAAAGTCAAACTAATAAAGTATTATAATTGAACAATTTGATTTTGCCATTATGACTTAATGGCTGTTGATGAGTTTTTTTTTTTTAACTTAGGTCAAATAATTTCAGTTGTTTTAGCATTTTTCTATGGTTCCTACTTTCAAGGATTTTTGTAAATTTTGTTGTTTCTCAAGGCTCGTCTTAGGTTATTTATAATTCTTAGGTGATCATACCCCAAACATTGTTTTAGTTGAATCATTCCAAAGTCATGTGTGTATTTTGGTTCTTTTCAATTTTTATTTAATTTCATTGTCATCAAACAGTTTTCATAAAGACTGCTGATTAAATATATTTTATAAACCACTATATTACATTTTTCTAAAAATGACTTTTAGAAGCTTTTATTAAAGTTTATTTAAATACTATAAAAGATGTTCAATTCACTGATTTTTTTCATATAATTACAGAGGTGTACAACCATTACCACAATCCAGTTTTAAAATAATCTTAGCCTAAAAAGTTCCCTCATGCTCATTTGTACTCAATCTCATTCCTATCCCAGCCCCAAGGAGCCATTAATCTTTCTAGATTTGCCTTTTTTTGAGTTTTGAAGGAGGTTTTGTTGTTGTTGTTGTTTTGGCCTCATTAGATTTTCCTCTTTTTTTGACATTTCTTATAGATGGAATCTTACAATATGTAGTCTTTTATGTCTGGCTTACTATCACTTAGCATAATGCTTTTGAGGTATATTCATGTTGCAGCATTTATCTGTAGTTTGTTCCTTTATATTTCTGAATAGTTATCCATTTTGTGAATATGCTTTATTTTATTTATCCACTTATTGTCTGATGGACATGTGGATTGTCTCCAGTTTGGGACTATTGTAAAAAATGCTGCTGTGAACATTTGTGCACAAGTCTTTGTGTGGATATGTGGTTTCATTTTTCTTGGGTAGCTATTTAAGAGTGAAATTGTTGAGTCATATGTTTAGTAAGTACAGTAGTAAACCTATATTTAAGTTTTTAAGGAACTATCAAGCTTATTTTCCAAAGTAACTGTTAACCATTCCATCAACAATATGTTCAGGTTCCAATTTTTTTACATTCTTGCAAAATGAGGGTTCCATTTTCTTCACATCCTTGATATTAACTGTCTTTTTAACTTCCTCAGTGAATGCATATTTATTGTACTTATTGAAATTATATTTCTCTTTAAATTTATTAATAAAATAATTACATTAATAGAGTTTTAAGTGTTAAGCCATCCTTAAATTTTTGGATTAAACCCCAGGTGGTTTAATATACTGCTTTATTCAGTTCACAACCACTTTATTTAGGAGCTTTGACTATAGTTTTCTTTGTTTTGTGCTGCCCTTGTCTTTTTCAATGTTAGAGTTATATTAACCTCATTTAAAGTTTTCAAAAATTTCACTATATGCTCATGAACCTTTAAATAATAGCTATTACCTATTGTTTGACATTTTTCCTTAAAATTTTTGGTCCCTTTACCCTTTGGAGGGTATGTTTCTGTTTTATTTAGATTATTCAGGTTTTCTACATCAATAATTCTGATAATTTGTTTCTCTAGAAAGTATCCATTTCATTGAGATTTTACATTTTGGGGGCATAAATATTCATATTGTATTTATTTATATTTTTTAAGATTTTTCTGTATGTCCTGGTTATAGCCTGGTTATAGTTATTAATTCCTAATATTTTGTAAGAAGTTAATATGATGTAGCATTAACAATATAGCCTCTGAAGTCACCTGGGCAACCTAGAAGTCGAGCTCTGTCTGTAGTTACTATATGGTTTTGTCAGTTTCTATTTCTGTATAATGGGGATTAAGTCATTCATTTATCAAAAATTTTGAGGATCTATGTTATGCCCAACACTTTTGTAGGTTTTGGAATACAATAGTTAATGAAACATAACAATATTTTGCCTTCATGGAGCTTAATATTCTAGTGGTATAAATAGTAAACAAGATAAAAGAATAAAATGTCTAATGTTAAAAAAACCTGCTGAGGACAAAAAATAAAACAAAGAAGAGGACATGAAATACTTATGATGATAATATCTTTCTTATTGGTTGATGAGAATTAAATTGAGAAAAAAATGTGTGTATAGGGCTTAACACAGTGCCTGGTACTTAGTGATCAATTTTAGTTCTTGTAATAATACTAACAATTTTTTAAATCCAATTTGCTACTTGTTAAGACAATTTATAGGCCTTTTCAATAACCAGCTCAATTTTCAGTTTTCTTATGTTCTTATGAATGCAATCTAAGGCTGTGTATATATCTATGAGCCTTTCTTTGACTTTCCTTTGCCATATAGTGTTCTAATTCTTGTTTATCTCTTACTACATTATAATTTTAGTTTTAGTCTTTTTTAATCCAGTAATTAATTCGAAGTAAATTTAGAATTTTTCCAGGTGATTGGGATGTGTTTGGTATGCAAATGCACGAGTGCTGGTTTTCCTAGCCTGCTTCCATTCACCTTTAAGAAATAGTTACTAAAATCATGTACCATCATAGGGCTTTATGTAAATGTAATTTACATAAAATAAAATGTACACATATTAAATGTAGTGTTCAGTGGGTTTGATAAATATATACACTTATGTGATCACCACCCCAGTGAAAATAAAGAGCATTTTTATCAGCACAGAAAATTCCTTTTTGACCCTTTCAGTCAATTCCGTGCACGGGTCCTAGTAACTACTGATGATTTCTATCACCAAACTCAGTTTTGCTTCTCTGGAAGGTTATATAAATTGAACCATACAGCATATACTCTTTTGTGTCTATGTTCTTTTTCTGTCCCACATAATGATTTTAAGACTTTATGCAAGTTGTCATATAAGTAGTGTATTCATTTTTATTGCTGAAGAGTATACATAGTTCTTTTTTTTTTTTTGCCTAGTTGATGGATAAAGTTTTTAAATTGTGTTATCTTATTTGGGAAAAGGCTACTTTAGATTCTGTTCATATCTTCTTGTTGGCAAAAGACATCTGGTCTGTAGTTACATGGGGAAAATATATCCAAGCACTCTGAGTTTTATGCCTGCTTATTAGTTGTCTACACTGATAACAAGTGAGAGAACAAGAGAGAAGACAGATGGTTTGTGGAGCTTTGCTGACTTCCTAAATGGCTCCTTGGCACAGTTATTCTGGCTTCTGCCTCCCTGAGGGCTGGGATGACAGTGCAAGTAGAAATGCCCCTGATAATTAAGAACACTCTGAAAAAGTGCAGACCGGGAATTCCTGGCCCCTGCTGTGTGATGCATCAATATGGCAAGGTTTCATTGATTCTAATCACAGAATTTACCCTTGTGATAGACACTAGGCCATGAAATAGCCTGCACTTTAATGATTCAATATTTAAAGATTTTTTAGTGGAGTTAAAGAATACAAGTATAGCGGTTATTTAAAGGAAACTATTAATTAGAAAATTTTCAATTGTTTGGAGACAAATTGTTGTTAATTATAGCTTAGTCTTTTCTTACGCTTATCCTTTGACTTCTTTTTGTTGCCTCTTTATTCCTTTAACAGGTACAGAAAAAAGGGGGAAATAAAATTATATTTGCCTTTTCTAGTTATTATAAAAAGGGGGTGTGTGTACATGTGGGGGGATTGAAACTTTTTTTAAAAAGATAAATGCATACATTTTTCATGGGAGGTATCCTGTAGCTGTGTGACTTTAGGCAGTCACTTAATATATATCAAACTTAAGGGCCAGGGATTTAGCCGCCTAAATGGTTCTGCCACCTGCTTCGCAAGTGCGCAGTCCCAAGTTTGATCCCCGGTAACCCCCCCAAATATATAATATTTATATAAACTTAGTTTTTTTAATGACAGAGGTAGTCAAATGCCTATGTACCCAACTTACAGGGTTACTAAATTCATACAAATAAAAATTTATGTAAAAGTACTTTGGGAATTTTAAAGTTCTATTGAAATATGTACATATACTTTGTTTATAACTGTTTTCTTCTTTATAAAGAAAGATATCTGATCCTTAGTTATAAAAGTAATAGGCATGTTTTTACAGTATCTTATGTGACTTTTAAAAAAAAGTTAGCCATTGTGAAAAGATCTAATCTTTACAAAATGTGCTACCTTAAAGTTGAAAGAATGGTGCCCCATTGAGAAGGTTGTTTCTGGGAACCCTATTATGAATACTTTCATAAATCAAGGAGCTCAGAGGGGAGCACAAACACTTGGGACCTAGTCCCACCCCATTTCTTGGCTTTTTGATCTGGTCTTGTCAAGGCTCTCTCTCTGTCTTGGAGTTTTCATTTAGAAAATGTGGAAAATAATTTCTATTCTGCCAAAGGAGTGTTGTGATGTTATTATTATTATTCTTTCACTAAAGAAATATATAACCATTTATCTTAGTTTCTCTGTGAATTCAGATTTTTACATGTTGGGCTTGTTTTAAGTTACATCTACTTAAGGCATATATTCAATTCTATTTGGGGAAAAGGGCTGAGATATTGTCTTCTACTATAACTACATAATCTTTGCAAAATCATTTCTTAGCAATTTCACAGGAATAAAGGGTAGACATTTAGTTATACAGTTTATGCCATTGTTCCATTAGAAGCTAAATGAGAGGAGTGAGGATACAGTGACATCAGTTGTTAAGGCCTGTACATTATTCATTTAACATCTGCTGTTGGTTCTTTTTTCCCTATGGGGGAATAAATTACAACACACCAGCACATTTTTCATGCTTTGTATTTAAGCATTTAAAAGTCATTTATTGTATTATTAATATTATTTTATTTCTACTTATTTGGCAGCACCTGAAGTTATCAATGCCCACGACTACAGCCAGCAATGTGACATTTGGAGCGTAGGTGTCATAATGTACATTTTGTAAGTAGTCTGCTAAATGTACAGTGGAAAATGAATGGATAGTTGCTAATACTAGAAAGACATGGATTTTAGATTAAAACTAAGTAATATATTTTTTAAAGTGATTTAAAAACCAACTGGGAAGTCATTCTAGAGTTCTGTTATTAGTTGTCAGATTCATCCCTTAGGTATTTTTAATACTATAAATTTATAGCTTCAGCTTTGCTTTTCATTGATCTATAAATGCAACAATATACTGTATGGTCAGAGCAAAGTGAAAAACTGTCCTTAGCACCTTCCTGATTCTTTGTTACAATCTAAAAGCTCCTTTGTATTTTCCCATGATATTCATTTGTAGCCCATCAGGTACTGCCACCTGGCCCTACAGCTGCCCATATTAACAGGACACATGTGGGGAGTAGGCACTAACTAGAGAGGGGCTTATTCAGGGTCTGGGGAGTGTTTTCTACTTCCCAGTTCTCTTAATGCTACTAAAAACCACAGCAATTCTTGTTTTTCCTTCTCTTTCACTCTTATGATCAATCAAATCCCAAGTCTTGTACATTTTTTCCTTTGAAATGTTCTGACCTATTCTTTCATTTCTCTTTGTAAACCTTTTCTAAACTATTCCATGGTCTTTTTGACTATTCTCCCTGTCTCTGGTTACCCTCCCCAGCTCATTGTTTACAGTGCTGTCAGGGTTACCTTTCTAAATCACAAATCTGATCATACTACTTCTTGAATAATTACTTTTTCTTACAGAAAACTATCGGAGGAATCCAGCATGGCACAGCTTAGCTTTCATGACCTGACTCTAATGTGACTTACCAGCCTTGGGCTAGGTGTGTCTTTCTGTATACCTTACTTCATTCTGTGACAACCCTAGGCCACTCCACTCTTCATTATCCAGACATACCCTGAATTGCATGCTATTGGTGTGTGTGCGCGCGCGTGTGCACGTGTGCATGTGTGTGCACTTTTGTGCTCTACAAACCTCCTTCCTGGGTGGACCCAACTCAAATATTAAAGCTTTTTATTTGCCTAACTCCTGTCCTACCTCAGCAGAGTTACTACATTTACTATATATTTGCCTTCCTACATTCCACGCAGGATTTAAGGCATCATAGAAAAATGCATGGAAAACAGTCATATTTAAATAAAAATGATAACATGGGAATATTTAGTCAGGAAGGTCTGCATATGTTCAGACTTTGATGTGTGAATGATAACACATTGTAAAATGAGTTTATGTTATACTATTATAATAGTATATATACTATGTCTAGTTTCCTATTCTAAGTTCCTGCAAAACAGATATCTTAGGTTATTCACCTTTGCATCCCTGGTATTTGATACACTAATAGGTGGATATTCAGTGCTCAGTAGGTTTGTTAAATTGAATTAAGTGAATTGCCTAAGAAGCATTCTGAAAAGTTAGTGACCATTGTTCTGCCTCTTGGTAAATATGAATATTTTTATGTTGATGCAACATTGGTTTTATGGTTATATTGAAGATTTCATGATGCACTACCTCATATCATTGGTTTCTAAATATTGACATCATAGTACTTAAATTTTCACAGTTCTGTGAAATGGAATACACAGGCAGTAGAAATTGGATGATGTGATTGTTGCTGTAACTCAACTGGTCAACATACATCATTGCTTAGATAGCATAAAATATAAATGTAGTCACAATATTTTTTATCATTGTTTTTTGCTGATTAGAATCACAGTACAAAAATTCTGAGTATCCATCTTTAAAATAACTCTGGAACTGCTCTTTTATATTTGTAAGACTTTATAGACAATACAAGTCTAATATAATATATATAATCAAATATTGCAAAATTCATGTGGTATTTGATGTCATCTTAGTTTGAATATGGTGTTAAGGAAAGTAAGTGAATTACAACTTTAAAATCTTTCTCTTAAAGATGTAATTCAAATTTTTCTGCTCCATAGTGTGTGGTTCCATATCATGATAACGGCATCTCCTTTTCTTTACAGTAGACTGTTAACTTAGCTAATCAGTGTGTATTCATTTATCTATCTGAGCCCAGTGGTGTTATAGATAATTTCCTTCACCAAGAGCACAAGCATATTACTTTCTCTAGGGGGGCTATTTTCTTGTTTATCAGTTATGTTGAATTCATTTCTACTTAATTGGACAGTGATAATATACTTTCTCAAGGTGAAATTAAAATAAATAAATATTCTTTATGGTTACTGTCCTCTGCTGTTTAGATTCCTATGCATGTATCAGAAAATAATAGGAAAGTTTTAAGAGGTATTTTTCATGTCTTGGATTCCTTTTCCTGGATGTGAGAGAAAATTGCTGTCATAAAATTCTGTATTCTGCTGATTGACCAACCATTAGATACATTTTGTGTAAATAAAATTGCAAAGGACAGAAAAAAAAGTGGAATTTAAAAATATAGCCCTTAAGCTATAGTTGCATGATCATCAGGCAATGCAGGGGCAGCTAAGAAATTGGTAGATGTGCATATCACTGGTTGATAACAGGCTCAATGAGCTGGGCTTTTGCTGGACTGCACTTTTTATAATAGATAGTAATTGTTCATAAGGCCATTTTTCTAGCTTTTTGTTTTCTATGGCTTTTTAAATTGCAGTTTTAAACTAAGCATTGGGAATGTAAGATGAGAGAAGGGAATATCAGAATGTGCTGGAGAAATAAAAAGTGTTAAGAGTTTGCTTAACAATTTGATAAATAATGATCTCCTCATAAGAACCTATGGGTAAATGAAAAACTTTGTTGTCCAGCCTACTTTGATGAACCGCTAGGATGAAAGTAACTTTATTCCCTGGGAAATCATCATCATCATCATCATGACCATGAAAAATTATTTATGAAATGTTGACTTATTGAGAAAATGTTCCTGAGTTAGGTTTTTAGACAACGTGAAAAATATAACTAAGGAAAATCAATAAAAAATATGTTAAAACAGTTGGAAGTCATCATACTAAGAATAGACAGCAGATTAGGAAGTGGAATGGAATTATGCCACTTCATTCTTTTAATAATAGAGTGCAAAAGTATCCCAAGAGTTGAAGAGTAGACATATAGGGTTGCCTCTGTGATGAGTCCAGCTCCAGCTTCTGTCTGGTTGGGTGCCCTCAGATATGGAGGTTAACAATGATGATGATGGGGTTAACATCTACTGAGAATTTAACTCAGCTTTTAAGCATATTCTTGTAGTTTGGGCTTAGATCACTTGTTGAGGCACTAGTTTCATAGGCTTGCCATGTTCTGTTAAAATATAGGTAGCGTCTTATTACAGAATTACAAACAGGCCCGTTTATACACACTGGTCATAGTTTTTTGTTTTTTTGAGGTTTTTTTGGTGCTGGGGATCGAACTTGGGTCCTTGCGCTTGTGCCCACTGCTCATAGTTTTGTTGATATTGGTTGTGTGTATTCTCAGCTTTCACCCTTTTGGACGGAGGGATCAAATCATCATCTCACTTTCCTTATCCTAACTTTCATTTTGTATACCGCTGTTAAAAGGTTGATGCCACTTTAATGGTTTTTTGGCTTTCACTCAAAGCATATAGAAATTTCCAGGGTTATTCTTATTTTGTTTTTATGATTAGTTACATTTATGTAGAATTTTACCATGGATAAAAGTCTCATGTGGTCATTTGAGTCTGATAATTCTCATTAGACTCTGACAACTCTTACATGTTTCCATAATTCTTTTTTTTTGGATTAAATTCTTTTATTGGTACATTGTAGGTATGCAACACAATTACATTTCTCATTGGGAATTGTACCTTTATATAATGCATCTTGGTTCTTATTTTTTCCCCATTCCTA
>NW_004624766.1:566770-586478 GCF_000247695.1 Heterocephalus glaber | reverse complement strand
TGGAAATAGAGTCTTTGCAAATAGGGAAGGGTGGAGGGGGTGAAGGGAGGGCAAGGGAAGGGGAAAAAAATAAGAACCAAGAGACTCATGTAATGGTGCAAAATCCCAATGATGAATGTAACTGTATTTTATACCTAAAATGTACCAAAAAAGTTAATGGTGGGGGGGGAATAGAAACAAGCCTTGCAGAATTAGTTTGGGCCAAGTAAAAGTAGGGAAAAAAGTACACCCTACAGTGTAAGAGTGGGCCACCATGCAAGAGAGAACACAGTGGCAAAGACTCAATGTAGACAGTCCTTTTTGTATCACCTACTACTCAGGGTGATGTCAGGCTTAGGCCATCCTATTGAAAACCTGCTCGAGTTCTTATGAGAAGCCCATGTGCAAGGCTGTAAGAACTGTTTTGCACATGTGCCCTGGGGATTTTATAATTAATAGGTCATGCCTACTTCCCCAGCCAGCTTTGCCATACCCTAATCTCCTGTCTCAGAAGTAATACATGATCTATAAAAGAAGGGGTAAACAAATTAGTGTTGGAGCTAGGGTAAAAAGGAGGATAATTCTAGGTAAGAAAAAATCACAAAAGCTTAAATAAAGACAAAAATATGAAGTATATTCAGAGACTAGTTAGTAGTTTTCTTTTTCTAGATCCATTAAAGTTATGTATAGGAATAGTGGGGAACTAAGCTGAAAAAGCATGTGGGAGCTATTTTGCTCTGGATCTCGACTAAGAATACATTAGACTCATTTGCCAGTGGGTTACTACTGAAAGTCAGTAAAGTGCCATGATCACAGCTGGGCTTCTGTGAATGATCTCTTTTGTCCTTCTTACCCTTGTAGATGACGTGAGTGGATTTAGATACTATGAAGGTTAAGATTAATTGTCAACATGATTGGCCTGGGAGGAACTGCCTAGGGCAGTACACTTTTGGGTGTGTCTGGGAGGGTCATGGAGGTGTGACCTTACTTTAAACTGACAAAAGCCATTCTGGACAAACCCATCCTATTAAATGGAGAAAAACTGAAACATTATCTCTAAGATCAAGAACAAGACAAGAGTATTCACTCTCACAACTCCTGTTCAATATAGTACTCACAACTTTAATCAGAGCAATTAGATTATAGAAAGAAATAAAGAGAATTTGAATAGGAAAGGAAGAAGTTAAACTATCCTTATTTGCATTATCATTTGCACAGATGATCTAAAAAATTCTACCAGAAGATTTAACTTCAGCAAAATGGCAGGATACAAAACACAAAAAAAATCAATAGCATTCCTGTATAGCAACAATGAACCCACTTAGAAAGAAATCAGGAAATAAATCTCATTCATAAAAAGTTCAAAAAAATTAAATATCTGGGAATTAATCTAGCCAAGTAAGTAACAGACCTCTATAATTAACACTACAGTGCTCTAAAAAAGAGATTGAAGAGGACATCAGAAAACTGAAAGACAGTTCCTGTTCTCGGATTGGCAGAACGAATATTGTCCAAATGGCCATATTACCAAAAATGACATATTGATTTAATACAATCCTAATCAAAATATCAATGGAATTTTTCACAGATTTAAAAAAAAGAATTCTAAAATGTATATGGAACTAGAAGAGAACCAGAATAGCAAAAGCCATCTGGAGCAACAAAAGCAAAGTAGGAGACATTACAATCCTGGACTTCAAGTTATACTACAAAGCTACAGTAATAAAAACAGCATGTTACTGCCATCAAAACAGACATGCAGATCAGTGGAATAGAATGGTAGATGCCAAAACAACTCCAGGCACATTCACCCATCTGATTTTTGACAAAGGGGCCAATAACAAATGCTGGAGAAAAGATAACCTCTTTAAAAAATGGTGCTGGGAAAACAGGTTATCCATGTGCTAAAGAATGACTCTAGATCTATATATTCCACCCTGTACTAAAGTTTGGAGATGCTGAGTAGAGAAGCCCTAGAATGCTACAAGCTGTGGACAGTGGAATATTCTGGTCACAACTCAGAAGACCAGAATGCTGAGAGAAATGCAAACAGTAAATACCAGACTGAGTAGGATTCATTTGGAACAAGAACTGTATTTGCAGTAGGACTTCAGACCATGTGTGTTGTCCTCTGCAAAAAACTTTCTCTACATTTTATTCATATCCTGACATTTTATGGGAGACTGAGGTGAAGGGTGACAGACTATTTTGGTGGGAGAAATTTCAAGGCAGCTCAATGTTCATTCAGGTTGTAACATGAGTACTGCTTGCTGCTTTTAGCAAGATCTACAGTGAGAAGTGGGATGGAAAAACCCATTTAAAAAGTCTTCAGTTATACCATAAAGGAAGTGCTTGAAAGTTTGAGTAGAGGATAGTATGGTTACTAAAAGATTAGCATTAAAAAGAACCCAAATACTTTGCATCAGGACAATATGAAAGATATCTTGAGAGCATCTCAGAAACCTGCAGGACTCCACTGATCACAGGCTCAAGGGTGCAAAACTGTGAAGCTTTCATTTGAGTAAAGAGCTGCTAGGCCTCTCCTGCTTGAGAAGAGTTGCCAAGGACATTGATTCTCTGAGATTCATTTCACAATGCTCAGCTATCCGGGCCCTCAGAGGCTTCAGCAGCCAAGATCTAAGAGAGTCCAGCTACTACTCAAGCTGGTAGCAGACTTTGGTGTCATCTACATGGTGCTGTATGAAGAATCCAAGAGTTGTGGGCTCAGGGAGGCTTCCACCCAGATTTCAGAAGGCCTGGGAGCTTACACAATGTGCCCCTGAAAGCACAATGAATAAAATTGTGAAAGTGAAGCCAAAAGTACAGTAGTGGTCCCAGGGACATGGAAAAATCATGAATGTGGAATATCTGAGGAAAAGTACATGCAGTGAGCAAAGCCACTCTACAAAACAGGCCACAAAGGCTGCAACCAGCAATGCCCTAGGGGTGTTGAAGACCTTTAGAGTTCACATCTTACCACAACTTGCCCCAGGTGCTGGACACGAGGCTACTGGAGTTACTGTTTGCCCTGCTAGGTTTCAGCTTGGTTTGGTCTCATTCCTTTCTATCTCTCTATTTCTCCCTTTTGGAATGGGAATGTTTACCTTGTGCCTTTGTATGTTGAAAGTGTTTAACCTTCTGTTTGATTTTTTTAGGGGCTAACAGCTAAGAAGCTGTCTTGAGTCTCAGAGGAGACTTTGGACTTGGATTTTTCAGCAATCCGGGAACTAGTAAAACTTTGGTGACTCTTAGAGATGGACTAAGTGCATTTTGCATAAATAGATGTGGATGAGACTTTTGAGGGCCGGGGCATTATATTATGGTTTAGATCTAGATATCCCCCAAAATTCTTCTGTGTTCAGATGCATATCTTTTGGAAGGTGATTGGATGATTGGGGTACTATACTCACCAGTGGACTCATACTGGTGAGGTTAGTGGCTGAGTAAGCTACTGGGAAGTGGGGCCTGGTTGGAGTAGGCAGGCCACTGGAGGTGTGATCTAGAAGGGTATAGGTCTCTCCCTGGCTCTTCTCTTTTCCCTCTGCTTCCTGGCTGCCATGTCATGAGCAGCTTTCCTCTGCCCAGACACTTCCACCATACCATTTTTGCACTGGAGCCAGCTGACTATGGACTGTAAGCCTGAGCCAAAATAAACCCCTCTTCCCTTCAAGTTGTTGGTTTGAGTATTTGTTCTGGAAATGAGAAAAATGACTAACATTCTCTGTATAATGTAATATAACAAAACTAGACCAAAACATTATAGAAAGGAGAACTATTTAGTTACTAATATAGGTATAAAACCTTAAACAAAATATTAGCACATTGGATCCAGTTATTTATATGAACAGATAATATATCATAACCAAGGTGAGTTCCCACCAAAAATACAATGATGGTTTAATTTCAGAGAAAAATCTATAACTTTTAATCCTCAAGAATTAATGTGAAACATTAAAGAAGAAAAGGCATGTGATAGTTTCAAAGGAAACAACTTGTAATAAAACTAAATTAATTCATAATCAGAAATAGAAGGAAACTTTCTTGATTAATTACAGCAAATATTCTGAATAGGAAATGTAAGAAGAATTTCCTTTGAAAGAAAGAATAGTCAAGGAAGTCAGCTTTCAATATTTTCCCCCATCTTTGTTAATCTTAGTCAAATTAAGCAAGGAAAAGAAATTAAAGATGTGAGATTTGAAAAGAAGAAATAAATTTTTTTACTTGTAATAATCTTCAGGTAATTTATTAGGAATAAGAAAGACTAAGAAAGATAGATAAGATTAATATACAGAAGGCAATTGTATTTCTGATTGCTACCAAATAGCATAGAAGATGTAATAAAAATGAAGCTATCATGTAAAACAGTCTCAAAGAATATATAAATCTAGGAATAATACAACATAAGATTGCACAACCTCTTTGGGGAAAGTTATAAAATTTTATCAAAAAGCATTTAAAATAAATTTAAAGATATGCTACAACATGGATCAGAAGACTTAATATAAAAAATTCCCCCATAACATTGTATAAACTTATGTAAATCCGATCAAACTCCATAAAGTTCCCTGACCATACAATTTATATGGAAGAGAAAAGGGTCAACAATAGCCAAGACATTTCTGAAGGTCTTGCTGTACCAGATATAAATTAAGAATTCTGAAGCTATGAATGAGAATGTGGTAATGGTGCTAGTAAGCACATTGGCTAATAGAATAAGAGGGTACAGACACATTAGTGTATATCTAGAACTTTTATGACAGTGGTGATACTGAAGATCAGTGGAATGAGTCTATTCAATAAATGGAGTGGGAGTAAATTGTTTATCTATATGGAAAAAATGAAACTGGATTCTAATCTCACACCATAGACAACAATCAATTCCAGAGGAATCATAGACAACTTAAAAACAAAAACTTTGAAACCTTCAATGGAAAAGAGTGGTGAATATCTTCTGAGATATGTAGGAAAAGATTTCATTGATAAGATACCAGAGGTATTAACTAACATAAAAGAAGTGATAGGTTAACTTGGCTATATTAATTTTGAGAACTTTTATTTGTAAAACAACACATTAGGGAAATCTGATAGTTTATAAACCAGGAGAAGGCTTTAACACAAATAACCAACAAGGGAGTAATGTAATGGAATTTATGTAACTATTGCCAGTCAATACAAAGAGGACAAACAACCTAGTACAAAAGGGCAAAGAAAGGACTAGACATTTCACAAAAGAGGACAAACATTTGGCTAATGAACATAAGATGAAATGTTTGACTTCATTAATGATCAGGGAAATACAAATCAAGACCGCAGTGAGTTAAACAATAAGCAAAGTCATCTAACAATACCAAATATTGGAAACAATGTGGATAAGAAATATCTTCTAGTCATTGCTGGTGAGAGTATTAATGGTGCAAGTGCTTTTGGGATTTGGCATTGTCAGGTAATGTTAACAATTCTCACACTCTACAGAAGGAATTTTACTTCCAAGAATACTCCAAAGAACTCTTATTTTTTTTTCTTTTTTCTTTTGTCCTGGGGATTGAGCCCTAGGCCTTCATATTGAGCTACAACCTCAGCCCTTTCTTTCTTCCTTCCTTCCTTCCTTCCTTTCTTTCTTTCTCTCTCTCTTCCTTCCTTCCTTTCTTCCTTCCTTCCTTCCTTCCTTTCTTTCTTTCTCTCTCTCTTCCTTCCTTCCTTCCTTTCTTTCTTTCCTTCCTTCCTTCCTTCTTTCTCTCCTCTCTCTCCCTCCCTCTCTTCCTTCCTTTCTCTCTTCCTTCCTTCCTTCCTTCTCTTTCTTTCCTCGCTCTCTCCCTCCCTCTCTTCCTTTCTCTCTCTCTCTCTCTCTCTCTCTCTCTCTCTCTCTCTCTCTCTCTCTCTTTCTGTCTGTCTTGATACAGAGTCAGGCTGGGCTCAAACTCTTGCCTTTTTTGCACTGAACTTCATCCTTAGCCTCTATCTATTTACCTATTTATCAATCTATCTATCACCTATCTATTTGTCTATCTATAATGTTGAGAGAGGGTCTGGTTAAGTCTCTAAGTTGCCCAGGTTGGGCTTGAACTCATGCCTCAGCCTCCCAGAGTGCTGAGATGAAGGGTATGGCCATCACTCCCACCACATGCATGTCATAAGACAGATGCAAGATTAATACAAGTGGAGTATTCTTTATCTGAAATCATTGGGTCCAGATGTGTTTCACATTTGGAATTTTTCCTCACATTTTAGAATATTTACATATACCCAATAAAATAGCTTAGGGATGGGACCCACGTCTAAACATGAAATCCATACCTTATGCACACAGTTTGAAGACAGCTTTATATAATATTTTTAGTGTACCTGCAGTTTGACTGCAACCTGTCACATGAGGTCAAGTATGAAATTTTCTACTTGGGGCATCATGTTGACACTTAAAAAGTTTCAGATTTTGGAACATGTTAGGGTTTGGGCTTCTGGATTAGGGATGCTCAGTTTGTAGAAGTATATAAAGGAGCAAAACTCCAGAATCAACTCAACTACCCTCTGGAGAATGAATACACTGTAGAATAGTCTAATACTAGAGTATTATATAGCAGTGAACCTGATTATGCTAATAATATCTACAAAACTATGAAATGTTTTAAAATTATAGTTTTGTGAAGATGTAATTTACTTACTGTAAAATACATAGATTTTAAGTGTTTAGTGTGATGAACTTTTGGTAACTATCATCCAGAGAAATATGTAGAACATTTCTGATCCCTTAAATTCCCAAGGTAATGAAAGAAATTTTCTGTTTCCCTTCAGAAGCTTTTTGTATTTTCAAATTTAAATCTTTGTTACATTCATGAATTAATTTTTATGCCTGTTGTAACATAGACGTCTAGGTTCATTTTTTGCTCTGCAAGTATATGCCATAGTTCTAGCAGTGCAGTTTTGAGTGGAAAAAAAGTACCAAGGCCTGATGCTCATTTTATGAAGTTAAAACACCTAAAGAAATATTTCTTTTTGAATACTTATAAAATGTGATAAAAATATAAAAGGAGAGCAAGCGAAATAAAATAGCAAGATTTTGGACAGCAGTCACCTCAGGTGGTAGAAGGTAGGAGGACAGAACAGGTCAAAAACATTGCACCAGATAGATGAGTGTGAGTATTATGTGTTTTCTAGTTTTCTTATTGTGCAATTATTTCATAGGTGTTTAATAAATTACAAATGAAAAAATAAAATAATGAATCTTTGCATGTATTAATGATAAAATATGTCATGAGGTGACAAGGATATCACTTCAGTCCCTATGCACTTGAGGTTCAATGAAATATATTTAAATTCTTATAATGAAATAAATCATAAAATTGATTTTTAACACTCTTCTGTCTGAAAATTTAATTAGGTCTCTGCTAGTCTGTTGTAAACAGAGAAACAAAACATCTCACTTCTAAAGGATTTTTTTACCTAGTCACTAAGTTCATTTGCTTCTGAACACCAAAACAAGAATTGTGGTTGTCCTTGGTCCTCCAGAGGTTGTTTTTTTTTTTTTTTTACATTTAAGTAAAATTCAAGGTGGGTGAGAGCTATGTTTTGTTTGTTTGTTTTATTGTGAAGTGGAAAAGCTTACTTTAAAATAAAACATGGAAAGTATTACTATAAATCCTTGCTCAAGAAGATGAGAGAAATTGAGGGTCTTGAAACCGATTCCCTGCAAGCTATCTCTGCCCACACATCCCTTGGAAAATCTTCATGTACAGCCAGGTGTTCATATACTCCAGTTTGACGAATGTTGCTTTGAAATGTATTGAGTTTGAAAGCTCAGCTACATCCCTAACTAGAAATTTTTGGCAGGCAGTTGGAAATGCACTTCTGGAATAAGGTAATTGAATTTCTTAGGCTCTTATAGGAGTGTCAACACCAGGCTTATCTACTCATGTTGTTGCCACACTTGTGAAAAAAAAAATCACTGGGATGACTTTGTTAGGAAAAACTTAAAAAAGGCCCCGCTACAGTTGCTTCCTTTTGTGTTTGCTACTACCTTGATATGCTGTTGCCTTGGCTCATAGAGGTTGTCAGGGCATGTTTGATGATTTCATTGAATGCTTTCAGTTTTTTGTCTGAAGTTTACATTATACCTTTTCTTACTGTAACTTGCATTATTAATCTGATAAAGGTAATAGTTGACATTATGCATGGTAGATGATTTAAATGATAAACAAAATAGGAAAAATACTTTTACTGCATTCCTTCTCACTAAAGATAATCACTAAGTATCTTATATATCTTTTCAAATACATTCTATAAAGTTTTATGTATACATATTACACAAATAGGTTCGCATTATGTAAACTATTTTTTTTCACCTAATATATAGGAAAGATTGTCTTTTTTAAAAAGAGCAACATTGTATCCCAAACTATAGATACACTATTATTTTGTAAATAGTCCTCTGTGAATATGGAACATTTAAATTAAGACTTTTTCTATTATAATCAGCAAATGTTCTTATAAATATATGTTTGCATCCTGTGTCAACATTATCTATAGGATAAATTCTAAATAATGAAATTACTAGTCAGAGAGAATATGCATTATGCATTTTATTAAATTATTGCTAATTTTTTCTCTCATAAGCAGCTAGTAAATAAAACTGCTTGTTTCCCCCACACCCTTATAATACTTGGTATTATCAAATTTAAATTTATGTCCACCTATTTTGTGAAAATTGGCACCTCATTGTTTGGATTTTATTTTGTGAAGTTGAATATCCTTTTATATGTTTTCCCAAAGTGTTCCCTTTTTATTGAAAAATTTACTCCTACTAATATTACAAAGTGAAGTATTATAGCTCTTTACAAAAATAGAAAATGACTATAAGCTAAAGATCCAAAATGTTCCCTTTAATTTTGCTTGTTTCATACCTTCTCACTCCCACTCATGCATATCACTCATTCACACATTAAAAATCCTTACTAAATATGTATTATTTATAAAACACTGATGGCAGTCTCTTTAAAAGTCAGATTTTGTTAGATGGGTCTGCATTTATGGAGCCTGTCTACTAAGGAATTAAATCCAAATCTTAGTATTTGACCAATGTTTCTCCATGAGTGGTTTTTCTAATTTTTCAAATTAAAATTGTCTCAACTATCTGTTGGTAAAATAAATTTGAATGTATTAATTAAAAGTCTGAGTGTCTACTTGTGACAGCCTCAGATTACCATATTGTTACTGCAGCCAACAAAAGGAGATCAGAGTGTAGTGTTTTAATGGTTAGGTGCCATATAAGCCCAGTGACTTCCCCAACAATTTTTCCCTATTTTTTTTGTTTGTTTGGTTAATTTATAATTTCTGTTAAACTAGAGAACTCACGACACATGGCTGTTGGCCATTAATTTTTTGGTTAGTCCAAGTATCTGGTGTGATTCCTCTTCCAGCCTCTAGCAAGCAAGAAGTTGGTGGTGTATTAAAGCATTTTAGGCAACAAGGACAGTGGAGACTCAGTACTGCAGAGTCCAGATCCAGACTGATATCACAAGTGAATAAAGGAGGCAGAGAGTTAAAATTTCCAAATAGTAAAGTGTTTTTGTGGTGATCATACTCCTATTTTTTGCTCTTTTCCCACAATCTCTTTGAAATGAGAAATAGGGCAATTTCCCTGAGGTCAAAGGCATTATAGTTTACTATGTAGAGTGTCAAACACCTAACTCTGGGGCACTGTATGTGTATATATGATCCAGGCATATGAAAGACTACTAGAGATGCAGACTCCAGATGATATAGGCAACCCTTACTTGGCATGATATTGCTGGAGAGTAAAAATGATAGTGCAGGCTGAAACTGTGCAATATGATCTTAATAGTGGGAAAATCTATATTAAAAACTATTGGTTGTAAATATATAGGAAAATAAAACAAAAGTAAATAGTATACCATAATCTAGAATATCAGAAACCTTATGAATTAAATTCTATTTTTTTAAAAAAATGTATCAAGATTAGTGTAAATAATGGTTGCTTTATTCTTGTCATATAGCTTACCATATAGAGGAAGCATCTGTTTTATGCCTTGGCAGATTTTCATACTACTTTATAGGTTTGGATCAGCTTCCAATATTTTATTCTTTCCACTTCCAATGTCATGAAGTATTTGTGAAAGTTCTTTAAACATAAAAGGGTGTGTTTGTGGGCATCACTTCCTCTGGAGCATCTTCATTTTTTCTGGAAGAAATACTTTTTTCAATTATATTGACAAGTCTGCCTCTACTAAGCTCCTGTGGCTGCATATCTAGACTTTGTAATAGCAGCATTGTTAACATTCCCACAGCCAGCCATTTCTTCTGGTATTCTCTTTACCTTTGATTCACATTTCACTGCTAGCATTATCATTTTTATTTCTTTGCTGAACTTTCATCTTTGTTGACCAATTCTCTGGGAGTCAAAGAGGCAACACACTGCATACCTAGCTAGTTATCTCTGTGAGAACTGAGCAACAGATGCCCAGTGTCTCCAGTGACCAGCAAACTGAAAGAATTAACATGATTGGTCGTTGATCATACATATCTGTTTGATTTGTGAACTGAAAGACTAGCAATGACGTTTGAACTTTATGCAGTGATAGTTAATATACCATGGTGACTGAAATTTGAATTCTGCTATTGGGGAATTTATGCTTATTTAACTAAATCAAGATAACTGAAATTTATGCACATCAAGACTTTGCAAAGCAAGGACTATCTAAATAAATAGGCATTTACATTGAACTGATTGCATAGGAGTTCTGTAGGAGGTATAATTTTGTTGGGCATGATAATTGCAGGTTTAACTCATTACTAAAGCTTCTTAGAGGAAACTTACAGAACATAAGCATAACTTTGCTTTTTATGTCAGGATAAGTTAGACTGTACAGTGGCAACAAATGCCCCCTCCCCCAAATCTCAGTGTTCCTAGTACCTTCCATTGTAAATTGGCTACGAGGAGGAGTGGGGCTCTGTTTCACTTTATCCTTATTCAGGAACCCAGGCTACAGGAGGCACCGTCTCTTCGATTTTGTAATTACCAAAGTAGGAATTGGGAACACAATGAATTGGACACTATCTCTTAAAGTTTCTATCTAGAAGTGATATATAGCATTTCCAATCATATTTCACTGGCTAAAGTAAGTCACATGGTCATGTCCCAAAGCGGCAGAGAAGTGAAATTCTATCATTTGCCTAGAAGGAAGAAATGTTGGATGAGTAGCATTAGTGATGACTGTAGTATCTAAGAGTTTACCTGGGAAAAGCATATCAGGGCACGCAAGGCCACTGAGGACTGAGATTGCAGGCATAGATATGTCAGATTATCTCTCTGCTAGTAAAAGATAATCAAGTTGAGGGAAAACTGTGTGTGTCTGCATTCTAGAAGCCTGGATACTGGGAGTTTATGACATTAGATTTAGAAGTTATGGTGAAGCTAAGAAGTGGGTCAAGCTGTGCTCATTCAGATGAGAGCTCTGAGACTGTCTGCTATTCTAGATGACTTCAACCCTCTTCTGGTTGCTGTCTCTGAGCCTCCATCTGTGCTTTACTTGAGTTTAAGTTGAATGTATCTTTGGCAGTTCTGAGGTCTGTGACACAGATGATTCTTAATTTGAGCCTTGAAGGGAATGTAGGCTGTGGCTTGGCAGAAGGGAATGGCAAAGGCATTCTGAAGTAAGGGCACAGAGGATGAATGAGTGCAGTCAGTTTAAGGGAGACTCAGATGCTATGAAAGTGTCAAGAATATTGACCATCTTAAAATAGGGTAAGATAGAAGAACCAAAGGGAATTAATCACATCATGATTCTCATTTGTTATTACCATCCCATACCTAATGTGTGTCTGTCTTTAACTATCCAACATATTTAACTCTATAAACCCTCAAAGGTGTATTAGGGTAGCTGTACTTATAGTACCTTGTCTCATAGATTTCTGCATCATTTATGCTTAACACCAATCTACCTACATACAAGATTAATTTAGAATTACTTCATTGATGTGCCTAAACTTAAACTTTTCATTTTAATCTAAACATGATCCAAATTTCTTGCCTAATTTTCTCTAATAGGCTGAGATGTGAACAAAAATATTTAAGACATATTTAGTCATGTAGGACTAGTCACAAGGTTAATACAAAATGAGTAAATTTGGTCTGATATAGTCATATCTGGGATAAGAACAGTATACTGGCTTGATTATAATCAGATGACCACATTACAAGGGCTTTGAAATCAAATACTGACGTTCTTAAACATGTTGTTTAATCAACTGAATTTAAATGTTTTCATCTAGACTTACCGTTAACATTAGACCCACTAGCCTTTGGACAACTTCCTCTATTCCAGCCTCCCTATCAGTTTCTAAGAAAAATACCATAAGAGGTCTTTGGCTTCCAGGGTCATGAAGTATTTGCCAGAGTATCACTCAATGCGGTGTCCTTTAAGAAAGCATACTATATAGTTCTTTCAAGACTGACTATTCCCCCTCTGAACTTTGACATTGTGTAAGTGATGTTGTGCAAGAGGTGTGACCCATGTCAGGATGGGGAATGTGCTCCAGTGGGCATCAGTTTTGCATTATTTGGCACTGTAATTTTTCCATATGGCTATCACTGAATTTTGAAGACTATATTGCTAAAAGAGTAAGAGTCTTTTCAATTATCTAAGCCATTTATAACACCAAAATCTATTGTTAACATTAGGGCAATACACTTTCTTCAGTGAGACCAACAAATGTATTAGAAATGATGAAAGAATGGAAAAATAACCCAGAAAGTGACGAGGAAAACAAGAAAGAGGAGAAGAATAATCAGTTCCGTCAAGAAAAGTTGGAATATCACCAGCAACGCAGAAATGTCCCTGCTGTCAATGACACTTCAGGTGAAAAGGAGGAAAACCCAGCAAAACAAGTAGGAAAAACAATTGTTTCACTTATCCAAACCCTAAAATACCCTTCACGACATTGGGAACATTTTTTGCAGCTCTTTTTGTTGTTAATTTGTAACAAAAGACCTGCATCATAGAAGCAAATAAAGTTCTTTTTGCCTCATAGGTTGTCATAGTTTAGAAACATGGCCTGAATGTTTAAAATCAGTTATCATGGAGAGCAGGGGTGTGAAAACTTTTTTTGTAAGGGCACAAATACAGGTTGAACATCACTATGGGATACTTAATCTGTAAAGCTTGTGGGCTATAATAGCCTTTGTTATAACTGCTCACCTCTGATGGCATAGTATGAAAACTGCCATAGACAACAAATGAGCATGACCATGTTCCGAGTAAACTTTAAAAAATATATATAAACAGATGGCATGCCAGATTTGGCTCATGGGTCCAAATGAATCAGTTCTGTACTTTACCAGGCTTTAGAATTTGGAATTGCTTACCTAGAAAAAGATAATTATTACATTGCCTAATTATTTCTAATTTTATGACAATCAAAACTCTTTATATAGGTTTACTATTTTACTTTATTAGACCTGAGTATAGTTCTATTTTTTTGATAAATATAATTTTGTTAACATTTTTATTAGCATTAATCCTAGATTATGGTCTATTAACTGGATATCCTGGTAAAGTTTGCCCAAATTACCACACCTCCATTTTTTCTGTTTGTAGAAATTAATTTGGTAGTTTTTCTCCTTGGGTCCTGAAATTTAATGAATATATTTTAGCTTTTATTTAAAATAAGTGTCCTGCCAGTAGGTTGTGTTCTCCTCAAGACATCCCAGACTGCTTTGAAGAGTGGCTCCTTGTCAATTGCCTGCAGCCTGGAGACAGGCAGTGTGAAGAGATACTGACAGGGCGAACCCTGAAGCAGGCCCAGCAAAGTGTAGCGCATGCTACAAACCTTGTCTGAAATTTGCAGAAGGGGACCTGGTAGTCTATTGGCTGATTTTGACTTACTGTTTGGGAGTTTTTTCATCACTAGATAGTAAATGTCTAGATAATAAGCTTAACATGATTTATATATTTTAAAATAATTGTACTTTTACCATAACACAAGTGTAAGCTTCTTGAATTCCCTTCTTATTGTCTAGTCTGGTAACAACTTCTGTATTACTTAGTTGTGTGTAATTTATATTTTCTTTAAAAACAGTATCCTAAAACTCCATGTTCGCATTTTATTTCCCTGTACCAGGCAGGGATCGAACTCAGGACCTTGCATTTGCCAGGCAGGCACGGCACCATTGAGCTAAATCCCCAGCCCTATGTTTGCGTTTCTTGTTGAACATAGTTGGCAGATTTTTGTTACCGACTTGGCAACATACATCTACATAAGCACATGAATATACACATATACATCCACATATACATTAAACACACTGCACTCATTTTACACAAGCATCTACACAGATATATGTATGTACAAACACACAAAAATGCTTGGGTATACACATTCTTTTTTGTAGTCCTGGATTATATCTATGTTTGTCATGGAATCTGACATAAAATACCCCTGTGAACCAAAGGTCTTCCATTGCTGTTATCCCTTCCCCATCTTCCCAGACTTCCTGCAAATTACAAAGTAATGTGACTTACACTGTTCTTAATTACTTCAACTAGGAAACAGAAAAATTAGAATTTGAATTATTTATGGATGCTATAACTATAGCCAGTGGCTTGAAAATGTAAGAATATAAAAATTTTAAGAATATAGGTTGAAAACTTTAGAATACAGATCTTAAGAATATATTTTTTTACCCACAGGAAGGATTTTGTCTATAATCAGGGCTTACTAGCAATGGAAAAGGCTGGGCTAAGGGTACCAAACCCCTACTGCCAGTCACTGAAAGTATTCAAGGAGGCTTTGGAAAGCTGCTTGTTGCAAATGCTAAAGTGGGAATTCCTGCAAGATGAGTAGGAATTTGCGTTCATTGTTCTCTAAAGAATTTTGCCTTGCTTAGATTTGGGCCATGGTATCTTGGGGGAATATTTTGAATTGTTGGGGAATTTTTCTGAAAAGTGTTGACCCTTTAAAAAAAACATTTCCCATGTGTCTAAACACATGGATTCTAATAATTTTTAATATATTATTTTAATAATTGTATTGGATTAAGTTTATGTTAAATTAGTTCTGGTGTTTTAGTCTTCATTAACAATAAACTGTGGAATATAAAATTTCTGAAATGAATGCAATAGTATCACTAAGGTGGCTGAATAGATGGTCCCAGCCACCCCCTCCCCAATACACATAGATCAGCTAGCACCTATCCATCAAAAATAATACCTTGATTAAATCCTCAAAACATGGGAATAAGACCTGTGTGCTCCACAGAACTGAATAAAGATTTGCATTGATAGGGTAAGAAAAACAGTCTTGCTTTGGACTACATCACCCCTCTTCCTCTTCCAAGGGGACAAAGTATCACATAGAGAGAAATCTCAAGGCCCACAGCTTCTACAGAGGAAAAGAGAACACTGGAAGCAGTTACCTGGCTTCTCTAGCCTTCTGAAATGTTCTTGAGGAGCCCATTCTCTTCTCAACTTATGAGGAATTTAGGGAAAACTGCACAGCTAAACTACCCAGGGCCAGATAGAAACAAAGAAAGAGGTAGAGACCACAGAGACCAGCACATCATGTTTAGTGAAAACACAGCACACCTGCCAGCAGTGGCCCTTGATGAGCTACTAGCTACAAATATAACCCATTGGCAAAGCTGATCTGAAAGAAGTGTGACCACCTCTCTCCTAGCTCTTGGGTTCTGGTTTTGGGGCAAAAAAGATTGAAGCCAACAAAACAGCAAGCAGCAAGGGGTGGGGAATGACCAAACATGTTTATTAGAAAAAGGTCCTTGCTTGTTGGGGAGGGGTTTCCATAGTGGAAAACTATAGATGTTTAAGTACATTGGCCTTTTATACAGTTTTAGAGATCAGTTAATGTGACACAAAGCAGGGATGCTCTGGGTAGACCTTTGATGTCCACTAGTCAGTTTGCTTAAGTTAATTATTCTGGCCCTCTGGTATGTTAACTCACTTAGGCCTTGACTTTTAGTTTACTTTAAGTTAACTATTCAGGACCTGTGTCCTATCTGCTTAACTTTTCCTGTCTCCTTGCTTCAGAAGCACTTCCCAGAAGAGGTAGGTACTTAGTGTGAATCTCTAGATGATCTCTTCCCAAGTATAACCTTACTCTGTAAACTGAGACTGCCCAGGGAAGGAGAACATCCCCACAGCAAATCCTGAAAACTAACATGCCACCCTTGGAGTTTAAATAGTGTTTCTTGTTGCCACAAAGAACACTTCCAGACCCTGCCTAGAGCGGAATTAGACCAGCAAATAATGAGGCACAGTTTTGCCACACCTGGAAGTTTAGGGCTTTCTGCAAAGACACCTGTAGAACTGCCCAGGGAGGGATACTACCAAAACTGTGAATTACAACCACTAATAGGCACTGGCTCTGCTATACCTGGGAGTTTAGACAGTGTTCCTCCTGGCCTCAGAGACCACTTATAGAACCCACCCAGGGAGGAACAAGACCAACACCACGCTAAGAAGCACATCTTGTGGCCCAAGTGGATTAGTGGCAATTGCAGTGCCTACCTGGGAGCTCAGCCTAACAGCAGAGCACAACTAGTGGTCTTGCCAGATAGAGGAACAAAACCAGTTGCCACACCTCAATGGAGAAAAAAGGCAAGCAGCCTAGCTTCCTAGAGACCCTGAAAGCAAGCTTTGGTGGCCTAAGGACTTTACCAATTATGAGATATGCTTAGTAAGCCCCATAGTAACCACACAAAAAAATCGATAATAGGTATATTAGGAAGACAGTAAAAGTGGAAGAAATGTACAAAGGTCTACCAAAAAGGACAAATGAAGCAATAAAATGGCAGTAATAAGTTCCTTCCTTTCAATAATTACCTTAAATATAAATGGATTAAGATCTCCAATTAAAAGGTCGATGGCAGAATGGATAAAAATCAAGACTTTGACTGTGAGAGGCTCTCTTCACCAGTAAGGACACACACAGACTACAAGTAAATGGATGAAGAAAGATCTTCTATGCAAATGGAACTAAAACAGAGAAGGTGTAGCTATATTTCTAGCAGATAAAGTAGACTTCAAGTTAAAAACTATAAAAAGAGACCCAGAAAGGAGCTGCACAGGTGCACAAACTTCAGCCAGAGGCCCGCCATTCCAACCATAAGTGCACACAGATCCCAGGGAGCAGCTCTGCATACCAGCCAGGGCTGCACCCCGACCCCAGAGGCTCAGGCACACCTGCCCAAGCCAAAGGCCCATCCAGAAAAGAGCTGCACAGGTGCACAGGGTTCAGCCAGAGACCCTCCATACCATCAGCCACCGCCAAGGGCCTGCCTGGAAAAGAGCTACACAGGCATGCAAGCAACAGCCAGAGGCTTGTCCCGATACCATTGATAAGTGTGTGGAGACCCTAGCCAGAAGCCTGCACAGACAACATGAACTGGGGTATACAGCTCCCAGCCAAGGCCCTCCCAGATAATAGCTACATAGGGGCCCCAGTGAGAGGTACACCTAGATAACATCCCAAGTGTGCACAGGCCTCACCCAAAAGCGCCCCCAGACAACAGGTTAGCTCAGGGATCCAGAAGGCCACCACTCTGAACCCAGGAATTGGTGTACTGGGGAGCAGCAGAGTAAAGGCTGCTCAGTGGCTTGCTGAGAATTGAAGACCACTGGGTGAGCAAAAGGTTACCTCAACAAAGGCACAGGGTGAGCCAGGGATTTAGCTCAGTGGTTTTGCCGCCTGCTGTGCATGCGCAAGGACCCGAGTTTGATCCCCGGTATCAAACAAACAAACAAAAGTAACAGGGTGCATCTGTTGAAATGAGAAGACACATAAATAAGTCTCAAAACCAGACTTCCAGATCACCTAAGACAACTGTAAAGGGCAACAAGATGGAACAATCTGGTACTCAACCACCTGGAATATTTGAACTGGCAACAAAAGAGGACCTGGAAAAGTGAAATCAGAAATAATTTCTCAGACAACAGCAGAGGTTGTGCCCATAGTACAAGACATGATTAATAAATCTAGAGAGGACACAGATTAAAAAAAATAGAGGAGCTGAGGAACATGATGGAATCCCAACATAGGAAACAAATGGAATCCACAAAACAGTTGCAAACAGATTTCCAGGAGATTAAAAACTCCATTGACAGTTTATGCAGCAGAATAAGCCAATGCAAGGATAGAATTCAGATATAGAAGATAGGATTGCAATTAGTGACCAGGAAAAGAAAAATTTCATAAAAATAGTAAGGGACCACAAGAAATCAATCCAGCAACTGCTAGATGATGCAAAGGAGAATCACATCAGACTGATAGGGGTCAATGAATAAATAGGAGAGAGTGCAGATGAAATAAAAAAACTGTTTACAGAAGTAATGGCAGAAAACTTCCCAAATAAGGGAAAAGAACTTGAAATACAGATAAGTAGGCGTATAGGACTCCAACCAGCCTTGATCAAAAAAATCTACACATAGGCATGTAATAGTTAAGATTCCAGAAACCCAACAGAAGAACAAAATTCTACAAGCAGTGAGAGAAAAGAAACAAATCACATACAAAGGAAGGCCCATCAGAATCACAGCAGACTTCTCTACACAAACCCACAAGGCAAGAAAAGCCTGGAGTGATGTATTTCAAGCCCTAAAGGAAAACAGCCTTCAACCCAGATTGATGTAGCCTGTAAAATTGTCTTTCAAAATTGATGGAGAAATAAGATACTTTCGTGACAAAGTGCACCTTAGGAACTTCATGAATATCAAACCAGGACTCCAAAAAATTTTGCACAATATCCTAGGAACAGACAATGAGGATCACAATCCCAGGAAACCCTGCAGAATGAATCCATCAGGCACGACAAGAAATTAAAAGCAAAGGGGGAGAATCAAACAAAAAAAAAAGTCACGATAAGGATAAGTCAGTACATATCAGTTATAACCATCAATGTTAATGGTCTCAATTCACCAATCAAAAGAAATAGACTGGCAGAATGGGTCAGGAAGCAAGATACAACAGTATGCTACACACAAGAAATCCACTTAATTCAAAAAGAAGCTCATAAACTGAAAGTTAAAGGGTGGAAAACAATACTCCATGTGACAGGAACACACAAAAAAAGCAGGAGTAACTATCCTCTTTGCAGATCAAGTGGATTTCAAACCAACACTGATTAAGAGAGACAAAGAGGGACACTACATCCTTGTAAAGGGAACAATTCAATAGGAAGAGATGACAATCATAAATATCTATGCACCAAACACAAGTGCACCCAACTATATAAAACAAATACTAAGGGCTGTGAAAAATCAAATAAGCACTGATACAGTTGTAGTGGGGGGCCTCAATACCCCACTGTCACAGATAGATCAACTAGACAAAAAATAAACAACAAAATACTAGAACTCAATCAAAATCTTGAACAAATGAAACTAACAGACATTTACAGAGTGTTCCACTCCACAAAAATCAGAATACACATTCTTTTCAGCTACACACGTGTTGTTCTCCAAAATAGACCTCATACTACCTCATAGAATGTGTTTCAGTAAGTGCAAAAGAGTTGAAGTTATCCCCTGTATATTATCAGACCATAGTGCGATGAAATTGGAGATCCATAGGAAAAGAAACTGGAAACATTTCATAAACACATGGAAATTGAACAACACACTTCTGAATAACCACTGGGTCACAGAGGAAATTAAAGAAGAAATCAGACAGTTCCTGCAATTAAATGACAATGACATTACAACATATC
>NW_004624766.1:449267-546837 GCF_000247695.1 Heterocephalus glaber | reverse complement strand
TTCTTTCTTTCTTTCTTTCTTTCTTTCTTTCTTTCTTTCTTTCTTTCTTTCTTTCTTTCTTTCTTTCTTTCTTTCTTTCTTTCTTTCTTTTGTGCCAGGGATCAAGCTACATCCCCAGCTCTGTCATTCAGTTTCTTGATTGTGGTGTTGATTATATACAGGTCTATGGATTTGTCAAAATCCCTTAAACTGTACACTTGAGATGTGTTTATTCTACTGTATATAAATTATACCCTAGCTACAGAGAAATTTACATCTTTCTCTAATTTGCAGGTTAGATTTTATTTTCATTTGCTCCACACAAGACCCAGACCTTTGTGTGGATAACATTGTAAAAGAAGTCTGTGTATTTGGAAATTGATTTCTCTTCCCCTTCCTTTACTTTTCTGTCCTTCTTCCTTCTGAAAACTACAGGAACCTGAGATAAGGTGAGTGAGCATTGCGAGCAAAACTATAGCAGATAACTTGTATCAGAATTTTCTCATTTGGACCTCGTGAAGGCCTGTAATTTGAATGTGTGGCTCTAGAAGTGGTTGCTATGGTGATAAACCACTTTACTTAAATAGCATGTATTTTACTCAAAATTCAGAGAAATGGTAACAGTTTCTAGTAATCATGCACTGGTATTAACTTGCAGGCATATGCCTAGAGCTTACAGGTTTTGCATCCATTATCACCAGATTAGTTCATCAGGTTAAAGTTATGCCAGGGAATAATGAAATATATATATTTAGCTCAACTTCTTGTTACATATCAACCCTTGCACACATGGAAACCACTCTTAAAGATTATTAATATGAGCTGAAGAAATCAGGCCAAGAGTACTGAATTACAAAAAGGTAAAACTGGAGGGAACTTTGTAATGTCATCTTCTCCATCATTCTGTATCCACTTGATGACTTCAGCTGTCCCAAATGGTAAGAATTTGTCAACAGTGAGAAACATCTGAAATGCTGTTTGGGGCAGACCTTGGAGTGATGCTCTGACAGACTGCAGCGCTCAGAGATGATATCTAGCTCCATAGTACTGAATCTACCTCCTTCATTCTAGTGTGTGTGTGTGTGCATGTGTGTACGTGCGCACATGCATGTGTGTACGTGCGCACATGCATGTGTGCACGTGCGTGTGTGCATACTGGTATTCTTTATCTTTTTAGACTGAAGACCTCTCATATAAAGAAAGCTCCACCCTGCAATCATATTAGTAGCCTGTCTGTGGATCTTCTCTAGTCTCTTTTTATCTTTTCAGGCTAGTTGCAGTGTTTCTGGTATGAATTCCTCATGGTTTTGTGTAAGGATAGAATTTCTTTCTCCGGATATCTAACATTTCTTTCTGATGATAGTGAGGTTTTCCTGCCCATGGTGCAGGGGTACTTCGGGTGCAGTATCTTCTTTAAAGTCCATAGTGATTTTTCGGTCCTCTTGTGGACTGACAAATAGAAGGTCAATAGTCTCATGATGATCATTTAGGATCTTTTCCCCAGAACTGAGCACTGAAATTCCTTCATCATTTTCCCCCTTTGTACAGTCTTGTGGGAGCTCTTCTCATTCTATTTGTCTTTCATGACCTGTAAGATCTCATAGCTTTGTCAATTTCACTTTCATTTCTCTGTCCTATTACTTATAAAACTATAAAATTGCATCAGTGACAGCACAGATCCCTGAGGAATTCTACCAGCAATGATAGAGGAAAAGGAGAAACCCAAAACTTAGATAATCTATAACCTAACAAGAGAAATCCCTGAAAAATTAAGATTTGTTCACAGTCTTAGCAAAAACCTAGAAGTTGGAATTTTCCTTGGCATTTTATGTTCCAAGGAAGTGGGAGGCTTGGCTGTTTGTCAAGAAAACTACCGCTTGACCTAAAAGGCACATGGTGGCCGTTTTGCATCTGTGCTCTGCCAGCACCCGAAAATGGTTTCAATGAGGGATGCTCTAAAGGGGAGTCTCAGACTCTTCTGAAAACTATTAGGATTCAGTTTCAGTTTTTAAACAAAGGCATGCTAATTATAATGCATCTGCAAGTGAACAAAGAGAAATGCTAAGGCACACACACGCACACATCCACATCCACACAGTGTTCCCCAAGTTAAATCCATATACTCAGAAGCTCCTAAGCATTTGCAGTTAACATTTACATAAAGGTAAGTGTATTTGCGTTGACATTACTAAAGAGTGAAAGAATAAATATTGTGATTTGTTTCACTACAGCTAGTTTTAGGCCAATTTTGAGGCTTACTTAAAATATGGTTGTCTGTATTAGTTTTACCATATATTAAACACTAAATTGACAAAGAAATAAGAAATGAGGCACCTTTATATGCTGAGGGTAAGAATATTAATTGGTGCAACTTCAATGGAAGGTAATATGATATCGTTCAAAATTATAAATTCCTTTTGACCCAGAAATCCTACCTCTAAATTTGTATATCCTGTAGATACAGTGACACATGTGCAAAATGACGCAAGTCCAAGACCATTCACAGACATTATTTGTACTAGTACAAGACTGGAAATAACTCAAATGTCCATCGTGAAAGGACTGGCTAGATAGAACAGTTAAACAAGGGAATTACCACCCAGCCAGAAAGAAGAATGAGCACTCTTTTTACGAATTAATCTTCTAGAAGATCATTAATTTAAATAATCAAGGTGTAAAGGGTGCTTAGTGGGCTACCATTTGTGTAAAAAGAGTGAAAGAGAGCATATAGAGAAATGGATTAACTTGAACCTTATGAAATTGCCATTACTAGACTGTTTTTGACCTGTAGCTAATGGCAGTGACAACTAATTCCATTCGATTGCACTTGTTTGCATGCAGACATGTGAAGTCTCTCTAGAAATGAATACTGTAAATTGACAACTTGTGATGAGGAGAGCTGAGTTAACTAGGGGCAAGGAGATTTTGAACATTGTAACCACGAAGTTGTGGATATGTACAGCCTATTTTTAAAATTGCTAAATTTATAAATAAATAAATGTGACTTGAGGAATTAGATTTTCTCATCTTGCTACATAATGAAAGAAATATCATGTTTCTGTACCAAAGTAATGAAACACTTGATTTAGCTTGGCTTTTCCTTCCACTTTTTCAGAAAATTCTGAGAATTAAAACATTGTATCCAAGAAGAAAAATCAGAGCCTTAGGAGTTTTTTAGGGAAAAAGTCTACACTACTATCCCTACTCATAAAGACTATTTCTGAGTATTTCTTCCTAGGGACTGCAACTTCTGAGTCTACTTTAAGGACTCAAGTACATTAACAAAAGGAACAATGGATAAGAATTAAGCGGTCATGAACATGAGCACATTAAAAAGAAAATGACTGAAGCTCTATTCCTATTTTATAGAATTGTAGTGAACATGTTGAAAACTATTCTCTCAGCTACTTGGATAGTAACTCAGAATCCAAATGGAAATATCGAGAGAGAGAGAGAGAGAGAGAGAGGGAGAGAGAGAGAGGCAGACTTAGATTCAACCTTTCATAAGATTTGCATGTAAAATTCATTAAATTCTATGAACTAAAATTTCCAAATAGGTCCCATGACTTAGAGACCAAAACTGTACTACAGAAAGCAGCTTGTCCTCAGGCAGATATCAGAGCATCAGGGATTTTGTATCCTCACCCTATTGATGAGCATAGAAGTTTTCAGTAAGAGGACACAACCTGTATTAATGAATGGTAAAGAATTTTAAATATTTTCCACTTCTTGAAAGAACACAAAGGAACAACCCAGTTTTCTTCAAGGAGAAAAGGTAGCAAATGGATCATTTTACATTTTTAAATTTTAAATTAATTTTTCAGATAGAAAATGCCTGTTAACCTATTCAAGAATCAGAATACAAAGTCAGATATGAATGAATATAAAGTCAGACTATAAAGTCTGAATATAAAGTCAGATATGAATGACCCTCTCTGACATGCACACATTTAAGGGCTGTCTGTAACTATCAAGCATCAAGTAGAGCTTCTTCTTGAAATACAGCTACCAAAAGTGTAAATGACCTGAAGCTTTGCTGTAGCCCTGGGAAGTCATTAATTCATTGAGCAAATCTATATTAATTGTCTATGTCTATGAAACATACTCATTTTATCACAAGAACTTGAGGAATCAAAGAAAACCGGATTAGTTTTACATTATGTGTAATCTTCTCACATTCTTTGAAAATTGTTAACCAGATTATTAATTCAAGTGTACACTTTCAGTAAACCAGAGTACTAAATTTGCAAGCCCTTGCCTTGATCATTCTGTGTAGTGACAGCTGGCTGGGTCTATTCTTTGTGCCTTGGTCCTGTCTAGTTTCATAGGTCGCCTGGGATGTTCTATGCTCTTTTAGAACTCTTCACTTACCTTCATTTAGTTAAAAGTGATCACTTTAAAAATAAACCTAAGGGGCCGGGGATTTAGCTCAGTGGTTTTGCCGCCTGCTGCACAAGTGCAAGGACCCTAGTTCAAGCCCTGGCACCAAAAAAAACAAAAAGAAGAAGAAGAAAAAATAAACCTAAAGTCAAAGTGGACCCTGCTTTCCTCATGACAGCAGGATTCAAGACCGTTCCCTTCTCTCCTGTGGAGTGGGGAGACCTGAGAATGTACAGTTTTCTGTTAAAATCCTTCTGCTTGTACTCTCATGGTCTTCCCCTCAGTTCATTCTCATAATCACCCCTTAAAGTAAACATGTGCATACTATTTTGCACCCTTTACCAGTGAGAGATTCAGGCTCAAATAGGTCTACAGACCTGGCTGAGTGTTGTGACTGGGAATAAAAGCCAGTCCCTGGAATGATGCAGAATGGTAGGAATGTGAGTGGACAGTTTGCGGCAGCTATAGACCCACATTAGAGTATTCACATTGTACCTGTCAGGGTATCGATATATCTGAGCATATCTGGAAATCTGAAAGATGAAATGAGTACAATTGTGTCCAAGAGGACTTTCCTGTGTAGACATTACTGAAACGCTTCTTGTCATGTTTTGCATGACAGAGGGTTGAAATTGAGCCTGAACAGTTTGTTCCACTCCAGACACTAAATCAGTCAGTACTTTCAAGGTGCTGAAGGAGGAGTGTGTGTGTGTGTGTGTGTGTTCACATTTAATAATAATTTCACAGTGTGATGAGTGTGTATCCCAAGTCTAGAGAGTGTTCCAACTTGCCAGCCTTGGACAGCATTGTAGTTCCTTGTTTATTTGAGTTCATGTGTTTTTTTGTGTGTCTGAAAATGAACTAGGCCTTTTCTTTTATATTTAGCCCACTGCTTATGAAAAGAAATTGCCTGCAACCAGTAAGAAGGCAGATACAAATGACTTTGACACGTGCTGTTCAAGTTCCACATCTAGCAAACTCCTTCCACCTGCACTCAAGGGAGAAGTACAGAAAAGTTCTGTGACTCCAAGCCAAGGAGGAGCAACCAAATCCACTGCTAAATCCACTGCCCTGTTTCGAAGCAAAAAAACCCCCTAATGTTCCCTCCAGTTCTGAACAAACAGTACAAAAACAAACTGCTCTTTCTAGTGCTAAAGGGGGAGTTTAGGAGGGGAAAGAACAGTGCTACACTGAGCTTTCGGCCTTTAGGTCCGCCAAGCCCTGCCTTGGTCTGCACCAGTTTAAAATTGAAGCCAGTTATCTCCAAAGCAGCATAAACTGTATGGAGTATTAAAGCACAGCCACCAACAGGCAGGATGGCTGTGCAGCTAAAATCAACCCAAGATGTATCTAAGGCTTGTTTAGGGGGCAGATGCCCTTAATGCAAGGCTGTGGCAATACTGCTCAGTTTTATTTCAAATTCTTAGGTTTAGGCACAGTTATTTATAGGGGAAAACAAGAGGTCAAATATGGTAATGGAGGTTTCAAATAATTATGTGTGCTTTGCACTAGAAGACTTTGTTAGAAAATTACAAATAACCTTCCCATAGGCATTATGGTGAAAGTGCTTCAATCCTTTGCATGTGTTCTTGTAACTTTAAGTTGCTATGGATTGTTTAAGACAACTTATTTTAAGCATAGAAAAATAAGACATTTTGTAACTGCTTACCATTAACTTGCTGCTAAATTCCCAGTGTATTGATTCAATCAATAAAGATCAGATGTTGCCTATACATGTTCATTTTGTGTTAATGAGAGATGAATATGTTTAGGTCCACTAAGCCCTTATTCATTACAAGGCCTGCCTATTGCTGCAATGGTAGCACATATCTCTGGGGAAGGGCTTGAGGCTGGATAGAGGAAAAATACATCATTTCTCTTAGTATTGTGGGTATCTCCTTTCCACCTAGCTAAGCAGTTTTGCATTGGATGTTAAACTGGATAAATTAATGCTTCTGTGGACTTTCTAAACAAATTTTAAAGAACAATTTGCACTTGCTTTTATAAAAATAACCTCATTTCATGTCACACACCCCCATCCCCCATGGGATTGACAGTCAGGCCTCCAGAGTGACCCACACCTGGCCAGCTGAGCAAGCACTAGTTGCACATAAATCCACTTAGTGGCCAGAGGAAGTACGTGTGCTTCTTGTGATTAATTTAGGAGACACTGTTGATTCTTAATGAGTCAGAGATATCACTGAGACCTATGTCACCATGGCTGAGGGGTTCTGCCAGTATTTTCTTCGTGCCAAACATGTCTAGTGTGTATTTTCTAAATTTTATTTTAAAATTAGAGTTGACCATAGCTTCTTCAAGATCTTTCTCCTTTTTTATTATTTCCAGTCCTATCAGTAGCCCAGACAATATCTCCTGAGTTGAAGGTATTCTCTCGGGCTGTGATGAGCTGGTCCCTGAGGAGTGTGTCCAGTCCATATGCTGAGAATCTGGCTCACTGTCTAAGCAGAGCGCAGCTGTCCCCAGAAACAGTCTTGAGGCCATGGTCCGGCCACCTCTGGTAGGAAGGGACCCAAGGCCAGATGGAGAGCTGGACGCTGGTCTCCGTGCAGAAAAGCCAAACAAAAGAGTGGCTTTGATTCTGGGCCTGAAATGGAATATGCCTTGTATTCAAAATGCCCTTCCTTTTACAGTGATTGGCTCTTTTGTGATTAACGCTTGTAAATCAAGTGCTATTCTCATTTCTCTTGGCCCTAAATTAGAATTCTGCCACTAATCTTGAGCAAAGGTCTAGAACTAGCCACCTACTGAGAGTCGACGTAATTTTATAACATTTTAAAGTTGCACATTTTCCTACCACACACCAGGGAAGGTTTCTATTATAAGGTGCATTCTCTTAGCTCCCCAATAATAGAAGGTATTCTATCACGTACTTTCACATTATTTGTATAGAATCATTCTGATAAGAAATTTAGCTTACTTTAGTTTCTAGAGAGAATATCCGTGTTATTTCTGTGTGCTGTTTGTTTGTATGAAATACACTTAGACCAGGCCATCTCTAAAGTTTTCCAGCTGATACACCTCTTTAATTGCTGGAAGTGTGCAGCCTTCTCTCTCCATGTACTCCATGGCTGTGAAAAAGCAGCCCTTCCATTTCAGATTGGCTTTTGACAACCAACACCAATTTTTCTGATGCCTCCTGTTCCCCGCAGCTGGGCTTTGCCATGAAGTGGAGGGACACACACTGTCTAGGGTAGTACAGAGCAGGTGTTATTTCCAAGGAATACAAATGCTGATCAACACTTCGACTGGAATAGCAGGTAAGTCAAGGCAGAAGGAGTATGGGGAAAAAAAAGGAACACAGGCTTGGAGCTTGGGGACAAGCTCTTCTGAGGAGCAGAGCCGATGATATTTGAGAAGAAAGGAAAACGATTGAGTTGGGAAAGCAAGATGAAAACACAGGGTATTCCATAAAACTGAATGCCAGGGCACAGTTGCCAAACCTGGAAACAGAGTCAGAGGGCGGAAGTGTTGCTCCTAAAACAGTTTGTCGCTCCAGGCGAGTCTGAGGTAAAATTAGCCCCTCTGTGGCCTCTTCACAAGCAAAGCTAAAGACAGGCTTAAAAACAAAGGTCCTGGGAAAGGGAAGCGGGGAGAGGCTGTGATTTGAAGAGTTGGCCATGGAACAGTCCTTACATTTTGATCAAGTAGGAATGTTATATGGTGTTTGGGGGAGTGGGAGAAAAAAATAAAAACATTTTGTGCTTATCACTGCAATGCTTTGTTTAAATAATTCTATTTGACTCCAAAATGTAAGTTCCAGGTTAGACAGATCAAAAGCAGCCAGTCTTGAAAATGAAGCTTTTTAAATTCCAGCCCTGCTGTTGGAATAGAGAATAAAGGCTTTGTTCAAACATGCATTCCCAGCAGTAAGCAAGGCTTTGAAATTGGCCAGGGAAGTTGTGTCCTATAATGGCTGTGCTTGGCTGGAGACCAAGAAGCTGTGGCCTCTGGGAAATGACCCTGGGCTGGATGTTTTCCATCTGCCCCTCCAGGACCCCTCTGCCTGTTCTGCCCTCTCCACTCAGAGGCTGATCTACAGGGACTGTATTATCAGGCGCCCCCTGGCCCCTGGATTTGTTGGGATTCTGTCAGTGGAGGCACTGACAGGAGGTCAGAGGGTGGGAGAGCAAGGTCCAGGCATTGGTTCCCCCGGTGCCTCCCACTCTGGGCTGCCAGGGTTTTGCTGTACCCTCCTTTTCTGGCCCAGGCTCCCCTTACCTCTTCACTTAGCTATGTCCCTGGCTTCTTCAGGCCAAGACTAGGGTTAATGCCCTGGGGTGCTGCATCTTCCGCTGTGGGTTTCCCTAGGCCCTCTCAGTCCCTTTATAAATTCTCTCATTGAACTCTCTCCTGCCCCACCTGAACGTACATATGTCTTCTGCTGCCACTCAAAGTGACCAGACCCTTCCCTTGTGAGCTCTGCACTGTTCTTGACCCAGGACAGTTGGTCTCTGATTGCCAGGCTATCAAATTACAGGAAAACGAGGAGCCCAGAACCTAAATGAGCTCCTCCTGCATACATGATGTGCTTGGTTGCGTGTTCTCTGGGGACTGGAGGGAGTACAGGGACAGCCTCTGGCATTGGAACCCAGAGGGAACAAGGTAAATCCAGCATTGCCCAGCTAAATCTGAAATTGGAAAAGGTCTAAACCCAGAAGTTTTCCATGTAGGTCTTAAATTCCAACCTTGGCTTTGGGAGCCTAAAGAAAGCAGTGGGCTAGAAGCCCACAGCCTGGGTTGTGAGCGGCCCCTCTGTCTTCCGGTTTCCGATGAAGGCCATGGAGAGGCTTCCTGGGGACCTGTGTGCAGGACAGGAGCTTGGGCAGCCTGAAGACATGGAGTCTCCCTGGGCTTCGCCTTTGTTCATCTCTAGAAGCACTCAAATCACTTTACGAAACATTTTAAAGTAAAATTCCCACTATTGGAATGTTTCACATAGTTCAGCGTTGCTCTTCAGGATCCTGTATTTTTCTGAGTCAGCTGGCTGTGAACTGATTTTGATTTCTGTTCAGTGTATTGTTATCACTTAATTCTCCTTGATGAACCAATTCTCTTTGCCTTTGTTCTTCAAAGGAAGGCCCTATTCAGTGGACGCCTTGCATTTTGTGTGTGCTACTAGCATAATCAACTCAACTCTGTTCTGTGTCAGTCTTCTACATTTCCCTAAATTACCAAAAGTTATTCCCAGCAGGAGTGGCCCTTCAGCCTCTGGCCCAGCAGTGGCACCCAGTTGGCAGTGTGACCCTGGAAATCCAAATTGGTCCACTGCAGGTTACCGTTGCAGTCTCAGAGACCTTCCCCTGACTGCTGCCTGTCAGTTACATTAGCTGCAGTCTGGGACACAGGGTGCAGAAGACCTTAATGTACCCCCCCCACCCCAGGTCTCTGGCCTGGCTCCAGGACAGGGCCACAGATGCAGTGCAGCCCCCTCACTGCTGCACAGACTTCAGCGTGACCCCTGTCCCTCTCCTGGTGAGATTCTGCAGCTACTTCACACCCTATCCATGCTATTGATACCAGGGTTCCAAAGGTCCTCTGCCCTTGGGGATCTAAAACACAGTCTTTCTTTCCAGGCAAGCTATGGTTTAGGAAAAGTCTTCTTCATCTGCACAGAAAGTTGCTTCCATTCCCAGGAGCAATTGCAACCTCAGAGAGGCAGCATTTCCAGCCCGCTCAAGGGACAAGGGTGCAACAAAAGATGCAGTGCCACTGACTTCCTAGGGCTCTGAGGAAGCAACCCTGGTGGGGAGGTGCCAACTGGTATACCAGGGCCCTGGCATTGGTTTACATTGAGTTTACTTGACACCATAGTCTTCCTGTAAGCTGTATTTCAGGCTCTATTAGAGTTAGGGGTCTTTTATTTAAGCCCTCTCTGGAGTTGTGATGTAATAATAGCAGCAGCATTTACACAGCACTTACCATGTGCCAGACATCATGCTAAGTATTTTACATGTCTTGATTCTTTAATCCTTATAACCTGTGAACTTGGTACTATTATTATCTCTATAGAGGAACAAATTGAGGCACAGAGAGATTAAGAATTCAAAGTCACATAGCCAAGTGGTAGCAGAACCAGGAGTTAAACCCAGCTACCAGGCTTGAGTTTGTCCCTGTGGCACTGCACGCCTCTCTCTTTCCTCCTCTTTGGGCCTGAAACATCGATAAAGTTTGATCCCAGAATTCCAAAAGGCTGAGGAGCTCCTGGACACATTTCTCTCTTCTAGCAAGTGGTGATTTTGGCAAGTTTGGGGCTTGAAGTTTGAAATGGTACTGGGATAAATTTGAGTAAACAGGGAAACTGCATTCTGAAGGATGTAGCATGATAAATATAATTTTCAGTGTTTTCTGGCCAAAGAAAGAGGCTCCATTGCCTCCTCAGACCACAGGGACAGTCCTTCCTGTGTAGACCCAGTGGACTATGTTTACCAGGAGCCAGGTGTTGCATTCCCATCACAGGGCACTGGGGGTTAAGAATCGCTGTTTTGGCTTCCTGTGTTTCTTCATCAGATGGCATGGGCAGCTGTGTGGCTGAGGAGGTGGAGCTCAGAGGTCCACTGCTGGAGCTGTTCTCTGTTCTCTTGCTTGTGTGGCTCTAGCTTTTGCCATCACTCCTGCTTTAGGATAATGTTCAGCTCAGGGATGTTTTCCTCTGCCCTACTGACATCCTCCCAGCTCAGGAGCACACATGGTGCCTGCAGGCCCAGGCCCATTCGTGGTGCCCAACAGGGGAGACTTCCGCTCTGGAACAAATCCAGCACCACCGTGGTACCCTCCCTCCCACTTGTCTATCTCTCAGTTGTCACTGGCTCATTGGTGCTGGGAGAAAAAATTCTTCTGCATTCTTACTTCAGATCCTCGTTGCTGGTTTGGAACTTTAGAAGGAAGGGCTTCTAATGGGAAAGCTCCTAAATAAATACAGTGAAATGGGTAATTTTTCACAAGAGTTGTTATCCTTCCAGAAGCAGGTGCTTGGTGTTAACTTTGCTTCCTTTTCTCCAGCAGTACAGAAACTTAGCACGAGACCTTAGCCATTCAGCTACTTCAGATTCTTGTCAACTTTCTACTCACTGTTGTTTTGTACCAGTCCCTGACCGTGAAACATTACTGTGTACCCTGACCCGTGTTCAATTTTATCAGGAGTGTCTTTCCTACACTATGTCCTGTTGCTTGGAGGGAAACAACATGGTGACCACTGCCACATACTCTTCCTCCAGGGTGACCGGTATCAGGCCCTGGGGCACCAGCATGAAGGACAGAGCTGCACAGATGATGTTCACCAAGTAGAATTAGATTGAGAGACTCAGTCACCCTTTCAAGAAATACTTATTTACCATCTATTGTGATAGGCAGTGGATATAAAATGATGTGAAACAGAGTCAAGATGGTTGCCCTTAAAGGGCTGGTAGTCTTAGAGGTACAGGAACAGAAGATAGCAATCTATACAAATATGTGAAAAAGATTCTGTTGTGATTAGATCTAGGAACAAAATGTACATAACATTGTAATAGAAATACCAAGGTAGATACTTGGGGAGAGCCTTTCTTAGGAAGCTTGAAAACTAAAGAAGAGCCAATCGTGTGAAGAACCAGAGGAGGAATGTTTTAGGCAGAGGAAACAGAGAAAGAGCTTGATGGGTTCCAGGACTTGGACCAAAGGCCAGGAAGGGGAAGTGGGGAGGCCCTGCAGGTCCTTAGGGACTGCATTTATTCTAATAATAAATAATGGCACTGAGAAGCCATCATCAGGCTCTCAGCTGGGGATGACATCTGATCATGTGTTTAAAGCACTTCTCTGTCTTCTGTGTAAGGAATGACTTAAAGAGGAGCAAAAGGGGAAGAAGGAGATGGTTAGAAGACATCAAGTGAGGTGGTGGCAGAGAAGATGGAGAGAAATGGGGTTCTATGAAATATCTGTTGGAGATAGAATTGATGGCATCCAGTGATGGATTAGACAGGGACTAAGAATAACTTTTGGCTTCAGTACCAGTTTGGTGCTAGTCTCGCTTGCTGGGAAGACCAATTCGGAGGTCAGCACGGTAATGAAGACTTCTACCTGGCCCCATGAAGTTTGAGATGCCTAGCTGACCTCAAATTAGAGATGGCTGCCTGAGATGGATGTGAAGGCTGGAGTGGGCTGAGATGAATGGAAAGAAAAGAGGGCTAGGTCTTGGGGTGTGAAGAGAGACCCGAAGTCCATAGTGAAATGGTGTGCTGGGGCTTCTGACACTTAACAGGGCTCCCAGAGCACCAGACACTCAAGGGCTTGGCAGTGACTATTCTTCAGCAAGAACAAAGAGGAGAATAGTGTGAGTATGGCACGAAACACCTTTTGGAGAAATATCTCTGGGAAATGTGACCAAACTGCCTTCTAGTTTGATTAATTGAACAGGAATGGTGACAGGTAACAAGCCCTCAGGAGCTAAACCATAACGCCACAGCCTCCCATCAGCAATAAATTAGAAGAGGGTGGATCACATACTTTCTCCAAATGCGAACTTGCAGGATCACGGGCCATCAGAACTGTGTGTTCAGGTACCTGCTCCCCAGGGTCCCCAATGAACTTTCACCACCACGACATGCTTCTGGGTCTAGGGCTGCCCACCTCTCAGGGCAGGTGAATTCCACTCCTAAAACTCACAAATGCTAGAAAATTCTGCACATTACCTGACATCTGCTCCTCCCTGGCCCCTCTGGAGCCATGTAAAGGCTGTTTCTGCTCAGACATTTTCCAGGCCCTCCAGACTAGTCCATCTGGGTCTTTCTCCAAGGGTGCCCTGTACCCCAGTATGGAGTGCCATGCCTCTGTCATGTGGCCCCTCATGTTCCTATTAACAAGGATTTGTGGCAATTTGGCTTGAGTTTACTAGGACAGGCTTTAATGACAATGTGTCCCTGAAGCATCCTTATTTTCCTATCAATGTCCTTCTGGCGAACTCCCAGTGACCACTAAAGAGCCCTTTCTCAGTGTGATGCCTGCACAAGTGACACAGAGTATGTTGATGTGCCTGGGTTAGAGCCCTGAGATTACCGAGGAAGACAGACTCATTTTCCTTAAGTGTCTGTCTTGCTAATTATGCACTGAACTATACGGAGAGGGGAGAAGACACAGAGTGAATTACAGGCCTGCTTGCCAAAGGATGCATTAGTGGCCTGGCCACTGCAGGAGGGGCAGTGAGAAGAAGACGGGCCCAGCCACCTTGGATGGCACCTGTCCCCCCTCCAACAGGGCAAACATGAGTTGCCTGTGTCAGTGCGTCCTGGGCGTCCTGCCTCCCATCTGCAGGTACATTAACATCTATGCCTGAATGGAATGGCTCCGGGCCCTGCGGCAAGCGTAGCAGGAACCTGAGTGGTGTTTCAGCAGAGTCTGAGCTGTACCCAAACATCTCAGACTTCCCAGGAGTGCTCACCATGTCCTTGGAGCAGAAGCTCAGAGGTGACCCTCAAACCCAATGTTGCTTCTGATGTTTTTGCCCTTCACTTTTGCACCTCCATTCTCTAACATTGTTAGCAGAAGCCCCAGTCCTTACCTACCATGAAGAGGGAAAGAGGAGGGCAGGGAGACCCTCAGCGGGCTGGATTTCTTGGCATACCCTTCACCAATCACGTGAAGGTCCCCAACACTGCCTTCAGGTGTTCAGGGATTTAAAATGGGGTGTGTTTTAACTAGCCAGTTTGGGGTTTGTCTGAGATAAAGATCTGCAATTACCCCCAACGAGACAACAAGGACAGCGGCATCAACCCCAGGACAGCTTACTGGTCAGTCTTAGTCTACCAGGACACCACCTCTGACTTCTAGTTTTTGCTTTGTATGTGACATGGTTGGAGGAAAATGGAGGATTTTACAAGGTGCAAAGGGGCACAGTCAGGTCACTGGTGTTGATTCATGAATACATTTAATCAGGAAATGGGACAACCAGGAGGAGAGAACCAGGGAAACCATTTAGAGTCTGCTTCCAAGGTCAGAGGAGACTTTCTGCCCCATCAGACTGTTAGAACTTCAGGTTTCAGGTGACACCGGGGACTGTAGGTGCCAATAGGCACAGCCAGAAGATGTGATCTCCTTCTGTGAAAGAAATGCAGACTCAAAGGCTTCCAGGCAGGGCTTTACTGCAAGTGTTGCTCCACTTGCAGAGATGAGAGCTGATGAAGAAAGGCACAGGACAGATGGAGCAAGGAGAGCTCTGAGAGTCAAACTCTGTCGCCAGCTTCCTGCTTTCTCCTGGCTCAGGCTGAAGGTTCTCAATAATATTCCCCATCCTCCAAATGCACATGTGAACGTGTGCATGTGCACCTGCTGACCCTCACTGCTGCAGGTACAGATCACAACCCGTCCACTTGACATGCTTAGATTCACATGAACTGGCATTTGCTTCTGCTCCTCCTTCCCAGGACCCAGGATGCCGAGGCTCCACCAAGATCCCTGTCTTCGGGGCCCCACCCTGCTGGGTGGAGCTCACAGTGGGGTCAGGGTGAGAAGCACAGCTCCAAGGGCTCCTGCCCGTGCTGCCTCTTTGGAACATGCAGAAAGTGGCTGTCTCAGGAAGGAGGGAAGGAAGCACTGAATACATTTGTCTTCCAGAAGTGTGGAAGTCTAAGTGGCCCGAGTGGCTAGGGATTAGGCCATGTTTTCCAAGCTGGGTTTCCCAACTCTCTGGACAAGAACTGATGAACCCCAAAGCTCACCTATCTGCTTCCACCACTGTCAAAAAGTAGTTTGCAAATAAATAAGTTGAGGAGAGCATGCTACTGGCAGTTTAGGAGCTGCTTATATGCTATTAAAGAATAAAAGCTTAAACACATTATAAAACAATTCTCTGTGAACTTGAAAACCAACTAGTAGTTCTATTATTTCCCCGTGCTGGTGTATTATTAGTTCCTTATGTAACAAACACAAGAGGAACATCACCAATAATGAGTTTCTTTCTGTACAAGCAATGGGGAGTGGTGAAAAATATGTACCTGAGAGGTAGCATAGGATGCAAATGTTTTATGTGTGAACCGACTTGAATGTTGGTCTTAAATGCTCTGAGAAGAAAAGTTATACCTTGGAAATCCTGTTGTTACAGATAAGTGCTACTACACATGGTAGAGTTGACCGACAAGCAGCTAAATTGATAATGATGAAACTACATTAATAGGAGCCTGTAGTTAAAAGGCAGAATAGCAGCTAATTAAAACCTCAACCACTCAGGATAGCTGCCTTCAGACTCTTCAAGTGTCATTCACAGGGAACTCTGTCCTAAATGAGTGCTTCCAGATGTCTTAGGAGGGCTTGGCAATGCAAACGTGTTAGTAAATTTAGTCTAGGACAATATTGTTAAAATTAACGTATAATACCAGTACTCTGGGATGCTGGGGCAGGAGGATTGTAAGTTTGAGGGCGGGCCAGACAATTTAACAACTTAACAAGAACTTGCCTCAAAACTAAGAAATAAAAAAGGGAGCTCAATGAAAAGACTCTGGGTTCAATTCCTAATACTGAAAAAAATTTACTGTCTGAAAATGTTATTTGTTAAAAGTCCACCTAGGAAGGGAAACACACTTGCTTGCAAAATAATTTATGATGGGTCCCTGGCCTAAAAGATGAGAGGCCCACAGGACTGAATCTGGGTGGAGCGTGAGGGAGAGAAAGGCGTAGGAGAATGGGTTAGAAGTCAAGAGGAGAACTTGGGATGCTGAAATCCTCCATTTATAATGTGACCTCTCTGTGTAAAGGTCCCTGTTATAGGCTGAATGTTTGTGCCCCCCATTCCTGTTTTGAAGCTTCAAATCCCGTTGTGACTGGGGCCAGCCATTTATGGAGGTAATTAAGGTTAAGTGAGGTCCTAAGGGTGGGCTGGCTCTATTTCTTTCTTTCTTTTTTTTTTTTTTAATTCTTTTATTGGTACATTGTAGGTATACAACACAATTACATTTCTCATTGGGAATTGTACCTTTACATGATGCATCTTGGTTCTTATTTTTTCCCCATTCCTAGCCCTCCCTTCAAGGCTCTATTTCAGTTGGATTAGTGTCCTTATAAAAAGATACCAAGAGCTCTCCTATGGGTTCCCCCATCCCATGTCAAGACACAGTGAGAAGACAGCCATCTGCACACTAGGAAAAGGCCCCTCACCAGAAGCAGAACCCTGTGGTCCTTGATCTTGGACTTCTAACCTACAGAACGGTGAGAAAATACAAGATGTGATTTTAAATTGTATTTAAAAATATAGTGGATAGTTAAAAATATTGTTTTGATCAGAAAACACATTGCCATTACAGATATTCCTTGCTAATTGAACTGCTTATTTAGCAACTATTTGGACTTACGACTCAGCTGCTCAGACTTGCCACTCATTTTTTTTTTGTACAGTTCTGTTCATCTTGTTTATAGAGCCTCAAGGTCTTTTTTGTACAGTATACCTTATTTATACAGTACTATAAATTTTACTGATTGTACTACTTAGTACTATAGTTTTATGTGCTGTTTTACATTACAGCACTGCATGTAAGTTACACAAATAAAGTAAAGTCATCCAATGGACTTTCCTTTGACCATTTCTTTGTTCTGAACATTGTAATGGACATACTATATACAATTCCTCATTTAATGACCAATTCATTTAACGACCTAGTCGCAGGAGTGTCTGTAATGCCTCTCAAAATACTCCTCCCTGCTTCAAACACATGTAATCCCAGCATTCTTGCCACTTTCTGAAGCAATTCTAGAAGTCCTCCTTTGTGAATGTCTTTAGTTGCACTGTCATGGCTGCCTCCCTGCCTAAATTGATTCAAAACGTTTATTTTTTTGTGGTTATTTTGACTTTGGGGAAGATCCAGAAGTCACACAGCCCCAGCTCTGGTGAATAAGATAGAGGAGGACACATTGTATAATGCTTTTATTTGACATAAATTGCCATAAACATTTGATCAGTAAGTGGTGATCAAAAACTATGATGGATGCTTAAATTTTTTTAATTACAGTAAAACACACCTTGCCATTGATTCCCCTCAAAACATTTCCCCTTGCTTCAGACACATCCCCTCATTTTTGGCAATGTGTCTTTTACAGTAATAAATTTTTAAAAATTTAAACATTCACTGTATGTTTCAATCAGCCCTTTTAAAGTGCTATTGTTTAAGCTGCCTGATCTGTGGCAATTTGTTATGGCACCTTGAGCAGAAGACAATTCCCTGTCTCCACAGATCCTCTACCTCCTAGCAGAGCAAGTGCCTGAGGCAGGAAAGGGGGCAGCGCTGTGGCTCTCAGAGGGCCCTGGGTGGGCTTAGGAGGACCTCAGGGCAGTGAGGGGTGAAGGAGCCCAGAGGCAAAGGGAAGCACTGGAAAGTTAGCCAGGGACTCGGAACCAGCCAGAGCTCTGGACTCCCACAGGCTTGGAGGCAGCAGAGCTAGACTGAGAGTCAGGGCCTCTCCCAGGAGCTGCTCCCGATGTTTCCCTAACTGGTTCTGGGAAGGAGGCTGGAGAAGAAGGAAGACAGGAAAGAACAGGACTGGAAGTGAGAGGCAGGGGGAGCCTCCAGGCCCCCAAAGCTGCTACCAGAGCTCCCTCTTTGGGATCCACTGCCCCAGGAAGATTTCAGCTCAGATTTTTCAGCTCAGTATAAGCCGTGCTCTTCTAGGGGTTCTGCCCTCAATATGAGGCCTCAGTCCTGTGGCCTCCTGGGAAAGTTCTGCTTATGGGTGGGTCTGTCCTGGTGGCAGCAGAGCCAGTGTCACCTGTTAATCTGCTGAAGGTGGTAGGGTCATCTGCCTCCCCCCACCCCCAGGGGAGGCTGCCTCCTGCCATTCCCTCCTTTTCTTCCATCATCCTCTTCCCATCCATGCCTGGGTCCAGCCCGGCCCTTACACTGCCACTGTTTCCATGTCTTCCCTTTATCATTTTATTGAGTGAATGGTTTATGGCCTGCTCCCCTCAGCTCCTAGGCCATCTGCCAGCATCATCCTGTGCCTTAATCCAGGGCTTCTTAGAAGGGATGGGGGGGTGATGTGTCACAAAGTTGCCCGGGCAGCTTTCTCTCCATGGAGTCTCCCCCATCAAAAGTATGACTTTGCATCCCCTTTCACTAAGACCTAGCCCTTGCGTCTGGGCTGTCCTTGTGACTTACTGTGGCCACTGGAGTCCTGTGGCTGGGACATGGACCAGGTCTGAGCTTAAGCTTCTGGAGGTCTCATGGGCCTCCACTCAGTGTTGCTGTGAGAACAGGCCAGACTGGCTTGTGGGGGGAGAGGAGGGATCGTGTGGCACGGAGCCCAGTTGTCCCAGCCAAGGCTGCAGTTATATGAGAAGACCCAGCCAGGTCAGGGGCACCCACACACGCCAGATTTGGGTCTGTTCTACGGGGCCCCGGGGAAGGGACAGTGGGCTCTCAGTCAGTGGAAGCATTCACTCTGCAGGCCAACCTGGGTGACAGATTCCATACCTGCAGCAGCTTAGCCCCACAGAAGTGTTTCCCTCACAGTTCAGGAGGCCAGGGTCCAATCCAGGTGCTTGCTGAGTCACTGTCTCTCTGAGGCCTTCAGGGCAGGCCTCTTCCTTCCTCCCCCTGGTTCCAGGGGCTCCCTGTGTTCCTTGGCTTGTGGTGGCATCACACAGCCTTTCCCCTGTGTCTCTGTGTGTTCTCTCGTCTTCTTGGAAAGATTCCAGTCATTAGATATTGGAATCACGCTACATCTAGGAGGATTTCATCTTGATCCTTAGCTAAGTGTTATCTGCTTCCAAATAAGGTCACATTCTGAGGCTCCAAGTGGACAGGGGGCAGACACGATTCAGGGGTCCATCCCTTCCCCACCCTTGCTCCCTGACTACAAAAATCTAGCTTTCCACAAAAATTCAGAAGCCAAGTCACCAAGCAGGCCTCCCTGGGCTTCCCACCCTCTTGAAGCTCCCCTCAGCCCCCTTTAGGTTAGAAGAGCCAGTCAGCTTCAGCTTGCCATGGTGCTAATTAGTGTATGTCAACTGGATTTTCTGATTATAAATAAATAAGGAGAGAGAGAGAGGAAGAAGAAGAGGAGGAGGAAAAGGAGGAAGAAGAGTGAGAGAAAGGAAGGAAGATGGAGAGAGAGAGAGAACTCAAACACTACAAAGAAAGTGTAAAATGAAACTTTAAAAAATCATCTGAGATGTCACTGTGCAGAGATAACTGTTACTGTGTCAGTGACTTCAAAAGATCCATTTCTTGTGCTTTCTTTTTCTCACTCTCTCAGTGAATATAATTTTACAGAAATGTTATATTATAAATACCCTTCAGTAACCTGCAGTTTTGGCAAAGTTCTGTGTAAGTGTCGTTTTCCCACGGCAGTCAATCCAGGTCCACACCCCTGGTATTCTGGGGCCGCCCAGTAGCACTGACAGGCTGTCCAGGGCTCAGGATAAACAGCTCTGTGATAGATCTTCTGCACAGTGCTCCTTTGAGTGATTCCCTCCTTTCCATCAGTTCCTGAACTTTGAGGTAAAAGGGCATGCACATACCTTTCTCCTCTGGATCTGGCTGCCCCACATCCTAGGCTGGCTGGGACTTGCTTGGAGCGTGGAATGTGCCCCATCCAAGAGGAATGGGAAGTCACTTGCAAGCCGGGAAACAGGACCAACCAGACTGGGCTCCTTGAGGGCAAGCCGGGCTCCCATCAACGGGGGCAGCCACCTGGCCCTCAGGCAGGGCTTCAGAACTGCAGTGGACTGAGACATTTAAAAACACCTGGAAATGACTGACATGTGCTAATTTCTCCTTTAGTGTTCACAATGAGGTTCTGTTAATTAAGAAGAGCCAGAGCCCAGGGGAGGCAGCCGACCAGGCGTTCTGGTGCCTGCCCATCCTTCAGCTTCTGGGGGTAAGGAGAAGCCGGGGCGTAGCCTGACCTTTAGGGTACAGGCCTGGAACGGCCTGCCCTCAAGGGGCCTCCCTGGCCAGGAGGCAGCATCGTGCAAGGGATGGACAGCAGCTCTAGGCTTCAGTAGCTGAAAGCTCTTGAGGAGGCTGGGGACACATGAGGCCTGCATGGGGGGTTAGGGTCTCCCATTTCTACAGGCTGGGTTGGAGGGGCAGGTGGACAGCATCCTTCCCTCATAGCTGAGGGAGAAAACGCAGCTGAGCAGAGGATTGCAAGGCAGTCCACTTCCCTGGGTGACGGGGAGGGGGAGCCCAGTCTCCCCTTGCTGGCTGGAGGGGAAGAAGGATCACAAGACCATGCTGCTCCAGGCACCACCCTCCAATTGCTTCACCTCAGGCTCCCTTCCCTCCTCTCCACCACCCCTAAGAAGCTGGGCTGAGCCAGACAGATGACACCAGGAGACAGCGCAGGCGTGGGTGGGCACGCGCGTGTACATGTGTGAGTGTACGCAGGTGTGCCTGGGTGGTGACGAGTGTGTCCACAGTTGTCTGGTCTACAAACGTGGTGTGCAAATGTGTGCTTGGGGATGCTGTGGATGTAAGTGTTGGTTCCAGTCCTGACCGCACCGGCACTGAAGCTATGTGTCTTTGGACAAAGCCTCTCCCTTCTCTAAAACTCATTTTCCTCATTTGTACAGTGGAAAGAGGACAGTACCCACTTATCTGTGAAGATGATATAAATGTGTGTGATGTACTTAGAACATTCCCAGCCATGTGTAAGTGCAATGGAAGTGCTTATTTTCTTATTTTGCTCAAGCAGTTTTTTTCTCCTGGAATTTCCTTCCCTCCTCTACTACTCCATTTGATTGCTAAACTCCTATTCATCCTTCAAGACCCAGCAGAAGGTTGGGAGTCATCAGGTCCATGTTGCAGAATAAGAACATGTCTTTAGAATCTTATGCTCAAGGGCAGAACCTCCGTCCCTAAAGCAGAGAGGAGACTCTGGGCCTCTAACTCACAGACACATACATACAAATAAACACACATCGCTCTAGGCTTGTGCACATGCACAGTGTTGTAGAAACAGTGCACCCCCGGGTTCCCACACAATCTGCAGGGGGTGTCCTCAGCATTCACAGAGGTAGGACTCATATCGATGACCTTTGCTCACACACACAATACACACTGGTTTAAACTCTCCATCATGAACAAACTGAATATAGAGACATAACTTCTATACACCTGCTTTGTACACAGATGAGGCACACAGGTAGGACACATATCCAGTACTTTCAACATAAACACAAAATTTACACTTTATACACATAAATACTTCATGTATATCCAAGGCAGGCACATATGTGTACACACGTAATGTCCTCTATACACAAGACAATGCAGGGTAATGAACACACGTGCATGCACACATGTGGACACACCGTACAGCCTAAATTCGAGGTCCCAGATTCTCCCACGCCACACAGACAGGCCTGTAACTGTCATCCTGGGGAGATCACCCTGAGCCAGTCCCCCCCCCTTTCACCTTCAGCGCTGAAGGCTGCATTGGACCCACAGATGGGGAATTAATTGGTGTCATTAACATGTGGCAATGGTAATGACTTCCCATCGATCCCGGTGGCAGATGTATGGCTGCCCTGAGGTGGAGCTGGGAGCTCAGGATTGGGGTCCAATCTCCCCACAGTGCCCTGATCTTTGGCGGCCACACCAGCAGCCCCTGTTCTTCCATGCAAAACTTGGTGAGACTCCACCTTTCGGCCTTCTTCACGGAGCACAGAGAAGGAAGGGAAGTGGAAATCCAGGGGACATAAGCAACTTGCCAGTGGTCACCTGGCCTGCCGAGATCCCCAGCACTCTGGACCTCCCACTGGGCCCCTCTCCACTCTTCCTCCTGTTCTCTTTTTCCTGTCCCTTCCCCTTCTGTGGGGAGTCACTCTGTCCCTCCTTGTCCACCAGGCACTAAGCATCTCCCTGGGGCTGACTGTTCACCTCTGTCCTCTGTCCCTTGGGGCTTCTCAGGAGGTGGAGAAGCTTGGCTGTGGGAAGCCTGCTGGGCTGCTGGGACAAGGATGCAGTCCAGAGTGGTCTGGGGAGGACAGACAGGCCAGCAAGCTCCTGCCTGCCCCCAGCAGCCTCCCTGGTGGCCTCCCACAGACCCTGCTGGGGTCCCTCTTCCAGTGGTCCGCAGCACTGGCTGCACCCCAGCCCTTCCCACGGGGTCTGTCCGCTTCCCCGTCACGCGGCTGGACTTCATCCAACTGCTCTTTGCAGCCACTTCAGACTCAGCTCAGAACAGACAAATAGCGGTGCCTGATGGGTGTTGAATAGATGGAGATGAACTGAGACAGAGAGGTGGACAGAAAGGCAGAGACCAGAGCTGGAGGGACAAGTGGCCAGGAGTGTTGGGGAGATCCAGCGCCAGCCTGAGGGAGGGGGGTCACGCAGTCCCCAAGGGCTTGGCCTGTCTCCCGGTGATGGGGAGTCCGGCACCCTGGCCCTCTAGAGAGCTCAGGGTCCATCTTCCTCTCTGGGAGCCAGGCTCCCCCCTCTGTCTGGTCCCTCAAGAGGGGAGCCCAGGAGGGGTAGCTGTGAGGTGGCCTGAGAAGTGGCAGCATGCAGGCGTGGCAGGGAGGGGACATTTTTGTGGAATCTGAGGGATAGGATCCAGACACCAAGGAGCCAGGCACAGATGCGGAAGTGAGCTCTTTCCTAGCAGCCCCCTGAAGCCCGGCCTGGGTCGGGCCCCTGGGGACACCCCTAGACTGCCTGGCTGCACTGAATTTGTTACTGTCACTGCATTTCCAGGGCTTCTAATGAGCTGCTAATGAGCTGTCAGCTAATTATGAGAATTGAATGGGGCAGCCAGGCTGAGCCGAGATTTTGCTAAGAGCTTCTGGGTACCAGGAGGAGGAAAGGTTCCCACCAGCTGCCTTCAGGTGGGAGGGAGGTTTTTGCCCTGCAAACTCACTCAGAGAGCTCCAGCAGCCCCGAGTAAAGGCGAGCTCCAGCCCCACGTCTGGAGAGGTGTGGTGCCCAGGGCAGCTTCGGGGAGGCAATCTGGCTTCATAGGGTGGCTGAGGAGCCGAGGTCTGATCCCCTGTGTGACCTTGGGAGAGTCTCCTGGGGTCTAGGGTCAGTCTTTCTATCTGCAATGTGAATCTGGAGGAGGAGAAGGGCCAAACCAGGCCATCTCTGCAGGCCTGCCCTCCATCTCAGCCCAGTCATGACTCAGTTTACAGACTGGCTCAAGTGGCTCCGGCTCTATGAGGGTGGGGCTTGCCACATGGAATAACTAGTGAGCCCAAGTAGAAAAATCTTTGGCCAACAGAAATGAATGCATGTCTTGATAAAGACAGGTGCAAGAATATTCATAGCAGTTTTATTCATAATAGAGCTAAACTGAAAACAGAAGACTATCCCTCAACAGAAGAAGAAGAAGAAGGGATAAAGAAATTGTGACATTAGGCAATGGAGTAGTACACAGCAGTGAAAAAGAAACTGATTATTATTACATGGGCCGTCTTTAGTTTATGTGGTTGTAATAAGCATGAATTTCAGTTACTACAGCTTAGCTAAATAATACTTCTTCCCCAGGAAGACATTCAAATGTCAGTCACAACAGTGCATTGTTAAGCTGAGTAATGGGATGAGGCACAAACTTCCCTGCCAGATCTTCAGTCTACAGGTTTTATGTAAATGGCAGATGTCCATCAAGAGCTGTGACCAGTGACGTCAATCCGTTCGAAGTCTGCCAGGGATTGGACACTGAGCATCTGCTCTTCGTTTCACACACGACAGCAAAGTGTGTTGTTGTGCTGCCTCCTTATCTCCAAGTTAGAAACCCTTGTGACTTTTACAACAACTCACTAATGGAAAGAATGACTTAGTTAACAGAGATGAAAATGCAGTCAAGAAATGAGAGCTGGGCACGCCCTACCGAGGTCCTGAGTCACACGGAAGACACCGAGTCACCCCACTGCAGGCAGCCACCTGATTCCACATTACCAAGGCGCAGAGGACACCAGACCACCAGAACAAGGTACTGAGTCCCACTGTTCCCGGCCCAGAGGTAGGGGCTTCTGAGCTGTCGTCCCACTGCTCCTGGTCCAGAAGAAGGGGCTTCCCGGTCACCATCCCTCCCGCTGCTCCCAGCCCAGAGGAAAGGGCTTTTGGGCCACCTTCTGTCCTGCTGCTCCTGGCCCAGAGGAAGGGGCTTCCGGGACACCATCCTTCCCACCGCTCCTGGCCCAGAGGGAGGGGCTTTTGAGCCGCCTTCCCACTGCTCCTGGTCCAGAGGAAGGGGCTTCCCAGCCACCATCCCTCCCGCTGCTCCCAGCCCACAGGAAAGGGCTTTTGGGTCACCATCCCTACCGCTGCTCCCGGCCCCTGTCCCACCTCACCCAGCTCAGAGGAGGTAATCCGTGCAGGCGCTAACAGCCCCCCCGCCCCAGTCGAAATGAGAAAACACGTAAATAAGTCTCAAAACCAGACTTGCAGATCACCTACAGCAACCCCAAAGGGAAATGAGATGGAACCCTCTGATACTCAACCACCTGGACCCACTGAACTGGCAACAAAAGGGGACCTGGAAAAAATGAAATCAGAAATAATTTCTCAGATAACAGGAGAAATTGTGCCCTTAGTGCAAGACATGATTAATAAATCTAGAGAGGAGCTGAGGGACATGATGGAATCCCAACATAAGAAACAAATGGAATCCATAAAACAGATGCAAATAGATTTCCAGGAAATGAAAAACTCCATTGAAAGTCTACACAGCAGAATGAGCCAGTGTGAGGACAGAATTTCAGGTATAGAAGATAAGATTGCAATTAGTGACCAGGAAAAGAAATGAGAGCTGATTGCGGGGAGCAAAATTGGAATAAAAGGCACACAGAGTTGCCAGAGAACAGCTGGCTGTGGGGATGCGGGTGCTGCATCTCATTGCACTCTTGTGGCAAAGGAGCGAGAGACACGAGTGAGTGCAACATAGAGGGAGAAGCTGTCCCACAGAAAATGACACTCACAAAACACTTTCCTGGCGTTTTTGGAGATAACTCACCACGCCGAACACACGCGGGATAAAATGTTGGCAGCTGACCCAGACGTAGCACACAGTGTGGCAATTTGCCGTGGAAAAGCAGAAAAGCCCACGCCGTAACTCACACAACAAGCACTGCTCCGGCCGCTCTTACCTTGTTCTGTTTTGTTTTTACAAAGATACAGACACTTTAATTCTTAATGATTCTGGTGTTTCAAATTGCAAAGCACTAAAGAAGTATTCGTATTACCATTTTAAAATTTAATTATACATTTATAACCCACTGGAACAGAGTTTTCGTGTTTTTAAGATTTAAAAGTCACAAAGCAATCATAATTTCTCCCACTGATTATGAAGTTCACTCTGTGTGATTTCAAGCTGCACAACCGTCCACAGCCCACACCACTGCCCCCCCAAAATGAGGACCGCGGGTACCCGCAGTAGCATGGATGAATCTCGCCGACCCAGTGCGGAGGGAGAAAAGTCAGGCACCAAAGGTACATACTTTATAAGTCTGAAGCAGACAAATAAATTTATGCAGGTTATGTTATATACATGTACCGACTCCCTGTGAGGGATGTTATCATTATGTACTGCAAACATGTACCAGTACAACAATAAAAAGTGAGGGAAAAAAGTTCATGAAGGCTATTTAGGGTGCTGATATATTCTACATCTTGCTTTGGGTGGTGGAGATTTCAGGTTTGTATTTATTCATTACCCAAAAAAAGTCTTCAAGCTGTATACTTGAGATACGTACATTTTACTGTATGTAAGATATTCCTAAATGCATAATTGTTTCGCAATGATGAGGATTGAATACAGGGCCTCACTTGCTAGACAAGCGCTCTATCGCTGAGCTACAGTCCCAGTCTAATATATATTTTTAAAAGTGGAAAAATTCTGTGAACGCCTTGGGGTGTTATATGGCCCAATCCTCTGTTAGGTATGACTGGCCTTTTCCTCCTTCAGACTTTTTCCTCACCTGTCTTCTGTAATTCCTCTCTCCTGGCTTTTCTCTTTTCTCTCTGGCTGCTCTTTTGTCCCCTGCACCTGGCTTCTACGTGTTGCTCTTCCCCTTCTCTCCTGCCACTGGCGGGGCTTGTCCTACCTGAGGATGTCCGCCACCTTGGAGCTCAAGCTCACCTGGAGCCCTGCACCCTCACTGTGTCACTCACATGAGGTCAGTAGTTGATTCTGCCACTCCATCTGCTTCTCTCATCCTGGAAGGAAGAAAGGGAAGGTGGAAAGGAGGGAGAGAGGGAGCCTTGGAAGGCATTGTGCGGGGCAGGAGGGTCTCAGGGAGGATTTAGGCCTGATCCCAGCCCTAGAGAAGTGACACTGCATTAACACCTCCCCAGCCACCCAACACGTCTCCCTGACAGAGTCTGAAACTCCACACTATTAGCCTCAAATGGCATTTTGAAATGGCTTTCTTTTTGGGACGAACCCCAAAGACATTGCTAAGATTTACATTTTCAAATATATGCTGACCTTTTTTTCCTCTTTCTTTGAGTTCATTTGTCATCAGTGTATAATTGAATCAATATATTTCCTGATCAGCCCCAAGATTGAATAAGGTCACGGGGAGCCGCATGTGGGCATTAGACATCATTATTTCACTCTGAATGAGCAGCCATGGCACAGAGCATTCCGGGCACCAAATGAAATTCTATTAGATTCTATTACACTTTTACAATTATAGAGATGTTCCAATATTACAAGGGGAAATGAAGTCATAATAAAAAAGCCCAGAGGTGTATTACAGAGAAATGGGCACACTATTTTTCTAGTTAAAATCTTGATGGAAGGAGCTCAACTGGCTTTCACTTGCCGAGATGTGACCTTGCCCTGCCCAAGCCTATGCTGGCTGGGAACCATCAGCACCAGACTCCCGATGCCAGGTTGTCCTCTGGAGTCAAGTTGACTCAGCTCCTGGGGCCCTGGGCAGCACAGTCCACAGAAGATGTCACAGGTGGGCGACAGAGGCTGCCCCAGCATTGAGCCACCCTGGGAGAGCATCCCAGAACACGTAGGAGCCAGCATGTGAGAGGTGGCATTAGCATCCAGGGGATGAGTGGCCACTTTGCTGACCCCTTCCTATAGAATGAGGTATCCAGCCATGACATGGGGCACATCAGCACTTTGGGGTGCCCACTCCCTACCTTGGAGCACCCCTACATCCACTGTGCTATGATGGGTGTGGGCTGCCACTGTCCTGACCCCTCCCAGAAGAGATCCCCCAGCCCTGGGGCAGAGGAGACAGGCCAGAGGGCAGTCTGCCGGGGCTCCCTGGAGGAGTAGAGCAGACAAACCAGGCCTTGAAAGGCTGGGAGGATTTGGGAATAGGGATAGGGCTAGGGATGAGACGAGAGCCCTGAAATTCACCAGGAGGGGAGACCCGTGTGAGAGGGGCCTGGTGGTTGGGAGGAGCCTGGTACTCGGTCAGGGACAAGGGTGAGGAGGGCAGTGAGGAAGCTGGAGGGAGGGTGGAGGGATGGGGCCTGGAGAAGGGGCCTGACCTCAGTTTCTAGCCCGAGAAGGGTGAGTATCTATGGCCATCTGAGGGCTGGAGGGCTCTGGTCAGCCCTGAGGCGGTGGCTGCCCAGGAGGAGCTGGCTGTGAGGGGGAAAGAAGACTGGAGGCTGGATAACTGCCCATAGAGAGACACAACAGGGAGCCCAAGGAGGGAGGCTCAGGAGGGACCTGGGGCCAGGTGAGGCTCAGACACCAGGTAGAGCCCTAGCTATCACGGGAAGAGGACAGCAACAGGGCCTCTGGGGAACAGATGAGGATCCCTTGGGCCTTGCCAGACACTGCTGTCTGGAGGATAGGTGGATGGATTTTCAGGTTTTCCAAGCCTCGAGAATGGATAGGAAAATGCATCAGTACTTTTTGTTTCCCTCTCCCTCAAGAAGGTGTGTATTTTCCCATCCACAGACACTGGGCTTGGCTGTGTGTGGTAAGCAGAATTCTACAGATGTCCCATAAGATCCCTGACGCTAGTTATTCAGTGAAACTTCAATCTGGGTGCTGCTGTGGAAAGGTCTTGCCCATGTAACTAAAGTCCCCCATCAGCTGAGCTTACGATGCAGAGATCATCGGTTTGAGCCCATCGGGTGAGCTCTTTAAAAACAGAGTAGTTTCTCTGGATAGTAGCAGAAAGGAAAGTCAGAAAGATTCAAAGCACAAGAAGGATTTTTTTAGGTAGTGTTTGTGGCTTAAAGATGGAGGAACCACAGGGCGAGGAATGAGGGTGGCCGGGAAGCTGGGGGCCCTGCTTCAGTACTCTGGGGACATGGGCAGCCCTGCAGTGGCAGGAATGAGCTTGGAAAAGGAGTCCCAGCTCCAGATGAAACACAACCTTTTGACACCTTGATTCTAAGCCTGGGCAGAGAACCCATTACATGGGGCTTCTACGCACTAGCACATGGGCGTTTTTTGAAACCAGTAAGTAGATAGTAATTTCTTACGCAGCAACAGAAAACTGATACACCCTGGAACTTCTCTTGAACGGCGAAAGTCTGAAGAGCACATGCCCAGGGAGATGTGACTCCTTTGCTGGTCTGGAGGAGCAGTCCTGGACCCAGCAGAGCCCTGCAGCCCTGTGCTGCAGACCTGCCTCCTGCAGAGGAGTCAGCAAGAAAATAAACACTGTGGCAGTAGGCCCTGCTGGGCCTTTCCCTGGGGGTGCTTTGTCATGTGGTGATGTCGCAGGAGCATTACAGACACCTTCATGTGAGCAGCAGCCAGGAGCAGGCTGGGACAGGGGAATCTGTGCAGGGATTCTGAACAGCCCCTGGCTGGGGTGACCCCGGGAGGCACAGGCCTGTCTGAGTATTCAGTGTTCTCGTAGCCACCCGGGGTATCTGTACGCCCCTTGTATCAGCATCGCTTCCTGAAGTCACCATGCACCGCCAGCAGTCTCCGTGGGGAGGGCTCCTCTAGTGGAGCCCTCTGGCCTTTTCCTTGCTGCTAGGGACATCCTTGCCTCTGCCCAGCCAAACTCTGCCAGCACAGACCCTGTATTCCAAAAGTGGTGGGTTCTTTTCTCTCCACAGCCCAGGCAGCTCCAGCTGGCCTCTGGCCTTCAGACTTTCCAGGAAAGTTTCTAGTACCTGTCCTAGAACTCACTGTGTTCCCTCAAGAACCCCTGTGCTTGCCAGGAAACACTTTAACAACACTGGGGGACTGGAGGGCAGAGGAGAAACACGGAACTACCTGATCTTTCCAGAGAAACTTTCACTCCCAAATCACTGGTCTCTGGCTTCGCTCCCCTGCCGATGGTGAGCGAGTGGCTGGGTGAGGGCCCAGGACCAGGAAGGGCCGGTGTGGGCATCTTCTTAGCAAGCCAGGCCCAGGCTACTCAGCGTCTCCCTTAGAATTTGAGCATCTGAGTTTCTGTTTTGCCAGCTTTGAGCCTTAGCCAAGACAGAGACATCTCTCTCCTCTTCGAAGATTTACTTTGAAATAACCTCAACTTCACAGAAACGTGGCAAATCTAGTACACATAATAGTCTTGTCCACTGAGCCACTTGATAATAAGGTGGCTTGGGAAGCCACATAGCCCCCCATCCATGCTTCAGTGTTTTCCCTTCACTACATTCTCCTTCAATACGGCAGCAGCACCTGCAAAGTGTCATAGATACACAACTGTCGCCTTCAGATCCCTCTCAAGTTTCTCTGGTTATTCCCATGATGTCCTGTGTAGCAAAAGGATCAACTTTTTGGATGATGTGTCTCACTTAGTTGTCATGTTTCTTTATTCTCCTTCAATATGGGACCACACTTTTCCTTGCACTTTTGAGATGACAGGTCAGTGTTTGGTAGAATGTCCTCAATCTGAGTCAGTCTAACTTTTCACAGGATCCGATTCGGGTTGCACTGGGGGCAGGGCTGTGGCTGTGGCTTGCCTCCCTCCTTCTCCTCAGGGTACAAGGTGCTGTCTGCAGGCATCCCCACTGTAAAATTACCTTTTCCTTTGTAATTAATAACTATGTTGGGAAGGTCTTTGAGACAGCAAATATACCATCCCTCATTAAAATTTCAATTATTAATTCATGTCAGTCTGGATTCATGGCTTCTTATTATTTTCAGGTTATAAATGGCTAAAAATTATTATTTATTTTGATGTTCAAATTGCCCCAGACTTGGGCAGTGGGAGCCCCTTCAGGCTGGCATCATGTCCTTTTGACATGTTCCCATTATTCTTTGCATACCTACTCACTTTGGGGACAGTAAGGTGTCCCAGGCTCATCTTCTGCTTTTCTGCCCCAGCCCTGGGATCAGCCGTTCCTCAAAGCCCTGGGTCATTGAGTGGACAAGTACATTTAGAATCCAGGAGCTGGGGGGCGGGGTACGCTTCTGCTTTTGGGTGTTGCTGCTCAGTGGACTGAGCTAGGGAGTGTGTGAACGTGGATCTCCTGACCCAGAGATCACATTCACATCTATCTTTTTGTTCTGCCTAATCTATCTCTGCAGATGTGCCTCAACTTAAGATGGGTTACGTCCTGTTCCCTGCTTCTGCCCAGCCCAGCTCCAGAGAGTCTTGTACTGAAGATTACCAGGCAGGGAAAGAATCAAAATTCAAACTATGGTTTTTACTGAGTGCTCATCCCTTTTTCATTACCATAAAGCTGAAAAAGTTATAGTTGGGGATGGTCTGTGTATTGAAAGCCACGAGTTCACATTGATACCTAGAATTATAATCCTGAGTTCCTTCTCTGGAAGGATCAGATTTTGGATTGTGTATATCACATGATTCAAAAGAGTCTTCTTTGCCTTGTGGTCACTCCCTTCCTCTATGGAGAGAAACATGGACCCTATTAGCTTTATTTATGAATTGGATCAAGCCCTGAGTGTGCTCAGCCCCCTGGCTGCTCCAGCCACCCACACGGGTGCCCTCCTCACCCCTTCTGCTCTGCCCACCATGGTGGACACCCCTGTCCAGCTCAGGATCTGGGCCACCATGGCCCCCTGACCTCTGCTGCAAACACTGACCTTGCTTGACTTCCCCCAGTAGTTTTGGATAAAATTTTTCATAAAAAGAAGGAAAAGAAAAGAGGAAAAGTGAAAATCTCTTCTGCACTCCACCTCACCGGTCTGGGATGGGAGGCCACCCTCTTTGCTGCTGGCCCCACAAGGCACTGGTTTTTGCAGACCCTGGGGTGTGAGACCAGTGAGTGGCTTTGCTTGTGCTCAGTCTCCTCGTCTGTGAGATGGAGATGAGCAGAGCACACTTTGGCCCCTGCAACCTGGCTGGAGTCGACCTGAACTCAGCCAGTGCCTGCCGGTGCCCCACCCACCAATGCGCCCAAGTCAGGACAGGGCTATTGGCTCCAAAGGGTTTCTCAGCTTCTTCAGGTGTGGTCAGGTGGGGTCCTGGCTCATTCCGTGGGGCTGAGCTGCCCTCCCTTGGGTTTGGCTCAGCCCTGATGTCTGCTGGTGTGGGTCTTCCCTGTTGACTCAGGAGGGGACCCTGCTCAGCATGGCTTTGTGACCACTTGCAGGCAGGCCGCCTGTGATTTGTAGAGAACGGAGAAGGCTGCATCTGATGGCAGCCCTGTCATAATGGAAGACCTGTGAGCAGAGTCTGCGGAATCAAGAGAAGGCTTCTTTGAGCCAGATCTAGGAAAAAAGGGTGAGTGACATCAAGAGCCTGGCTGAGGAGGGGACTGATGTCCCTAAGGCCATACAGGCTGGGCCCTGGGAAGCTAGATTTCAGAAGCTGAGCCCACTGCCTAACATTTTCTGCCATCCATTCCCATGAATCTGCAGACATTTTCTGTGTCCCCTAAAGTCTTCAAGCCTTTAGAGGTTACAGACCTGGCGGGACCCCAGCTTCCAGGGTCAGTGTGCATGGCTCAGGTGTGACTAGGCAGGTGTCCCTCTGAAGACTGTAACTCCCCGAAGTGCCTGTGGAACTCCTGGAGGAAGGTTGCAGGCTTCCTCTTCCTTCTTGAGCCCTCTCCTTTGGGGGAGAGGTCTCGGCAGGAGGCCCCTCAGGTGTCGGGCTGGCCCTGGACACCAGCCCTTGCCCCGTCCTCAGTCCTGAGCCCAGGTTTTGGCTGTGCAGAGGTCTGGAGCTCCAGGCTAATTGTGAATTAGGAGCCCAATTATGCCCGCCACAATTGGCTCCACACTGGCTCCTCTTCCCGACAGACATGTATATTAATAGTTGGCACTTATTGAACCAAATATGAATATTCATCTTCATTTATATTTCAAGGCCTTTCCTCCTGGAGGCCCGCAGGGCTGTGACCAGCTCCAGCCCCATCACGGTGCTGACAGCTCTTACTCCTGGGCCCTGACTCCTGGCTGGAGGGCCTGGGGCGGGCTCCCAGCTGTCCACAAACACTCATTAGGGGGGCCCGGACCCAGCGAGCTGCAGAGAATGTGTAATCGTGCTGTGCGCTGCTAATTAGGGAGCTGATGGGGCATTGAGGGCGAGAGGACAAATTCTTTAAACAGAGGACGGGAAACTTGAAGAGCTGTAATTACTTGGAGCAGAGTTCATTTCAGAACTTGGGAGCCAATGAGTCTGATGACAGCCCTGCTTGGAGGAGGGTGGAGAGAAGGCGGGAGCAGCCGGCCAGGGGCACCAGGCGGGGGGTCTGGAGTGGGGGGGCGGGCTGGGGTGGGGCTGCGCCTCCACCTTTATTTTGTTTAATGCCTTCCGGCTGTGTGACCTCCCCCACCAAGGGGGCCACTTCCTCTGCCACAGAAGCCAATTTGGGGTCAGGCGCCTCAGCGCCAGAGGGCTTCCCTGGCATCCTGGGGGTGCTAGGTGCTTCCAGCTCTACCGAAGGCCTAATAGGCCGGGTGATGGTCACTGACAGCCACACTGCCTTAAACAGTGGATGGGATATGGCCCAGCTCTCTGACGGCTGATGCCCCTCTTCCTCAGAGTCTGCAGAGATGAGGGACCTCAGGCTCCCCAGACTGGGGCTGGTGGGAAGAAGACAAGGTTAGGGCTCTTTCCAGTGCAGTCCACACAATCTCCCCTGTGTCCCTCAAGTCTTCAGTCCTTTAGAGGAAGTGTTGACTCCCTGGGCTTCTCCTGGTTCAAATCTGCCTTCCCAGTTCTGATGTCCCTTCCGTCCACCAGGGGTCTCCTTTAAATCTGTCTGGAATCCCACCCTTCTCTCTTGGGAAAACCTCTGTCCTCCCTCCCCAGTTAGGGTCTCTCAGCAGCTTAGGGCCCCTAGTCCTGTCCCTCCTGTATCCCTGTATTGGTGGGTGGAGAGGACAGGATCAGGGGACAGCTTGTCATTCCTCAGAGGCTCAACCAACTGTGAATCTACACAAGATTTTTCTCTCTTCTGCCTACAGCTGTGTTGTCCAATCTTACAGCCACTGACCCTATGTGGCTATTTAATGAATGAAATAAAATCACAAGTTTGGTTCCTCACTCACATTAGCCACGTTTTTATGCACAATAGTTACATGCCGCTGCCATAAGCCGGATCTGAACACATGTGGCCTGCCAAGCTTGCAGTACAGCGCCCAGCCCAGAACCTACAGGACTCTTCTCTCAAGGGCCCTTGGGGCCTCAGAGCACTAGCTACCTTCGGGGGAGCAGGGGCAAGGGCTCTGTGCAAAAGGTGGCAGAAAGACCCCCCCTACCCACCCACCCACACACACACAGCTGCCTCCCGCTCAAGCCTTAGGAGCTGCAATTAGCTGCTGCAGCAGGCTTGAGCCTGGAGCCCAAAGTTCTCTCCTCCGAGAGCCACAGCTCCCAGCAGCTTTGTGCCTTTCCCTGCAAGAAGAGATGAGAAGCAAGCACTCAGGCTGCTCTCGGCTGGCTCGTCCCTAGGCATGAAGTCTGTGCCCAGTCCTGCCAGGGTGGGCTTCCAATTATGGAAGTGAAGCTTTAGCACGCAGGGACCGGCGTCCAGCCAGCAGCCCACCTGACCCACTCCCCACTAATGAGGGACTATTTGATACGGAGCATGCTCTGCAGAGCTCCCCTTAATTCTGCTGGCCCCAGGTGATGCTCCTCAGAAGGGCCTCAGGCCTTTGCCCCAGCAAGTTTGAAACCATCTGGAGTCCAGACTTTTTTCGTAGCCCTGGAGGAGACTGCTGGCACAGAATGCTCAAGTGTGGGTGTTTCAGGGATGTGTCTCTGTGTGGATTGGCCCCCCTGAGGACTGAATTCAGGGCCTTTGGTACATCCTCAACCCTTTTGAGACAGGGTCTTGCTAAATTGCTAAGTTGCTGAGGCTGGTCTTGAATTTGCAAACCTCCTGCCTCCGCCTCTCAAAGTGCTGACATTACAGATGTGTCCCACCACACCTGGCTTCTTTGTGAGGTTTTAGAGACATGTGTTCTAGAGTGCGGGTCTGCCAAAAACCGAAGGCTTCTGGCTCTGGGTGTGAGAATGTGATGCTCCCTTCAGCTGCACACAGGGATGAGAAAGGAAGATGAAGGTGAGCTTGGAGGAGGGCGGGGGGTGGGGATTCCCGGAGGCAGTACAGGCAAAGCCTGGCAGGGGCCATTCCTCACCAATATCACCTCATCTTTGGAGCTGGTCCACATGGAGAAAGTGTTTGGAAGGTGGGCGGTGGGGGGTGGGGTGGTGGTGGCGGTTTGCAGCTGCCTTCTCTTGGCATGTTGCTCTTCGGTTTACAAAGGGGCTTCCTCTTGATTGTCTCTACAACCTTCGTGGACATGCAGGGTAGGACTGTCATTCTCATTGTGCAGAAGGGAACTCATCTGTGTAGTGCCACACTGTCACGGACCTCGTGGAGCCTGACCCTGTCTCTTCACTCTGCTGCACAGGCCTCCACCACCGGGCAGAAGTGCCTGGCTGCAGGTAGGGGTGCAGAGCTTCACTTTGCTCCAGGACAGACACTGCGACAGCGGTCACACTTGGCCTCAGTAGACCTGGACTTGGGGCTGTGGGTCATATTGTACTTCACTGTAGGAAAACTAGCTCATTTGATTTTGAGTTATCTCAATGCAACCTTAAAAATGACTCCAGAAGTATGCCATGCGGCTTCGAGGGTAAAAGGGTACCCTGGGACCCCCAGGACTCCTCCAAGGAGGCCCCTGCACCAGAGGCAGCCAAAAGCAATAGGGAAAGGAGAGTTTGGGATGTAGATTAACACATGGGAAGGATTTCATTTTGGTTGTCAATTGCTCTGTAGGACCTCAGGAGAAGAATGTGAAGTTCAGATTTGGGGGGCTTTTTCTATCACTGCTTAGCTAAGCTTCCACAGCATCTTTTCTGTGGGGTTCGTCAGGTGATTTAGCCTGCACAGTGCGGCTGATTGTACCTTGAGATGGTGAATTTTTGGCCTAAGGATGTAGATGGCTGGGTCTATTATTGTCCTGTCCTAACCTATTTCGGGGGCTATGGGGATGGGGGTGTGCAGCAGTGCTCCCTCAGGTCCAGAAGAGGGCCTTCAGGAGCTGGGGACAGAGCTGTAGGGTGGGCTGCTGCTGGTCCAGAGGGAGGCAGCTGTGTCCCTGCTGGACAGAGCAGAAGCTGAGAGAGACAGAACCTGAGGGTCTGGAGAAGGAAATGGTTCACTCTGCCTTCCCAAGTCACATCTCCCTGTCTTTCCAGCTCCTCCCATGGGGGCCTCGCAGGGCCAGAGGAACAGCCCTAGCAGGTGTATGGCCTCTTGGTGACCCAGGCAGGTCATGAGCCCTGAGTCCTGTGGCCATCTCTCCTCTGCTCATCCCTCTGGGTCCAGGCTGGTGTGAAGAGACCCCAGAACATCCCCCAGGGTCCCTTTCATCGGGGCCCACCTGGAGCTACTGAGGCTACCCTTATATTTAGGGGAGTGATAGGCCCTGGTAGGGACCTTGAGTGACAGTTCCATGTTCCAGTAAGAGCACTCTGGGAGAGGATATTGGGCATTCATCCAGCTGTCAATCAAATGAGCTCTGCTAGGGCCGGAGATTTAGCTCAGTGGTTCTGCCACTTGCCTTGAAAGCGCAAGGACCTGAGTTCGATCCCCAGTACCAAAAAACTAACTAACTAAATAAACATCTTTAGCAAAATTATTGGGCCGGGGATTTAGCTCAGTGGTTTCTCCGCCTGCTGTGCAAGCACAAGGACCTGAGTTCGATCCCCGGTACCAAAAAAAAAAAAAAAATGAGCTCTGTTATTCTGCTATTGCTCCCTAGGGTCCCTGCTGGCAAGGTGGTGGTGTGCGGGGTGGGATGCGGGCACTCCTGGGTCTCTGGCAGAAAAACTCTGTAATAGCACCAAAACCTCACCCTCAACCTAGAATGGTTATTAACATATTAATTAATATTTAAAAACTCATTATGCCTTGATGATGGCTTCCTTAATCTGCTTTTATATTAATTGCAGCCACCCAGGAGCAATAACCATACTTATGTGGCAAAATGGAGTCGTTCTACTTAATTACCGAGGAGGTTTTACAGGCAGTCTTCAAAGCCCACAAACAATCAGAGAGTTGATGGGTTGTCTTCTTTCAAATTGGATGCTGTGATGGCTAGAAGGTTTTTCTGATATTGAGATAAAAATCTCCCCATCAGCACCCTTTCCCTCCTTCCCCATTAAGCCTGCCTGGAGCACCTGGTCTCCTAGCTTTGGGGCCGAGGAGGGCCATCCTGAGGCTGTGCACCTTGGGCTTGCCAGCCCCAGACAGTACTGCAGGCCAAGCTCCCCAGCCTGACAACACTCTTCTCTTCATGGCAGGTTCTGCCTCTGAGCTCCAGGCTGATGCCCTGCAGCTCTCTCCTTGGTGGTCTCAGTCTTCTGGGTAGTGAGTGGAGAGCTTTCGACCTTTGCGGTTACCCGGAGTGATCCTGCTGGGCTCCGGCTGCAGCGTCCACCTTCCCTGGCACCTGTAAGTCTGTTTCTGAACCATGTTTCCCTCAGATGCATCCAGATCTACATGGGTCACAGAGCCACTCCCCACCGGCTTTGGCCCTGCCCTGGGTCCTGTGAGCCAGGAGGTGGCTCATGTTCAGTCTGCTGGGACAGAGGCCACAGTGCGCCTGCTTGTTATCTTTCCTGCCTGTCTGGGCAGGTGTCAGTCCTGTCTCTGAGCATGCAGGTTATTTAGGATTTTGGTCATCTTGGGGTGGGGCTGAAGGCATGGTGCTGCAGGGAGCCCCGGGGTGTTGCTCCACCTGTCTCCTTCAGTGGAGGGATGATGCAGGGCCCAATAGGCCCAGTGTGAGATAAACCCAGGAGACCAGCAGAGAATCACTGACAGCATCTGCAAAGCAATCGCACACCTAGGGCTTCCCTGCTTGGACCTCGCCCCGAGGAAGCCCAAGGGGCAGGGACAGAGTCAAATGGTGTCGAGTGATAGAACCAGCTTCTTGTGCTTTAGAAATGATGAGGAAGTGACAGGCAGGGAAATTGGTGACTCCCTCTCACGGTGCTGATAACACTGAGCTCATCCACCATCCACGAAGGCACAGCCAGAACCGTTCAGAGCACCAGCGGCTCGAAGGGGTTTCTCGCAGCCCTCAGGCCAGGGCAGGCAGAGGCTGTTGGCCACTGGATCCCCAGAGTGGTCCTGATGAAGCTGTACACACATCCGGCCAAGCTGGATGTCGGGGCCAAGGTCTCAGGGTGAGAGCATTAAAAGTAGGAGCCGGGGCAGAGTAAGGGGTGCAGTTTGGTCCGAGGTCAGTGAGGATATGTTTTAGGGTAAGGCTGGATCAGGTCAGAGGTCAAGGGAGGCTGCCAGCTGAACCTAGGAGACAGGTTATGATGAGAGAATAGAATTGGTGTTTGGCTTTGGAGGGAAGGTATTCTTTGATAGATGGGGGTAGAATTGGGTGTTATGTGTACCTCAGGGCATGGGGCTCCTCATTTAGGTAATACTTACTTAGTATCTTGTCTGGGGGGCTACACAGAAGATGGGAATGTTATTCCCAGGTGTCAGCTCAGGAATCCTTAGGTTCCCTCCCCTTCTTTCCAGCCCAGTGTTTGTTCTATGCTCTCCTCCCCTGTCCTTGTCCCAGGCCCCTCTTCTGTACAACTTCCTGGGCCAGGGATGCTAGGGGCTGATAACCCCATGGAAATCCCGGAGCCCAGAGGCCCCCAGTCATTTGATTGTACCAGCATGGGCAGCTTGTCACTTCCCTCTTCTCTTCCCCTCTCTGCCCACAGTCACACCAGCCCTGGCCAGCAGCTCTGCTGCAAACTGTCCTCGGCTCTGGTGGAGGTTCTTCTGTGACCAGCCATGATACTCCTGTCTTTGCTCACCCTTCCTGAACTGCGTGGCCCAGGCTCTCCCTTCCCCTTGGAACACCAGGCCATTCTCAGAGGCTTCTAGTACAAGACGAGCATGGCACGGAGAAGACCAACGTCTGTCCTGGGCAGAGTTGAGATATACGTGTGTCTGGGCCCCATTCCTGTCCACTGTGCATCCCGGTAGGGGGGTGGGAGCGCAGGCTGCAGAGTTTCTCTGGCCTGCACCCAAATCCTTCTCTACCACGTAACCACTGGATGGCCTTCAGTAAGTCACTTGGCTCCACTAAGCCTCAGTTTCCCCATCTCTAAAGTGGGAGTGCTATGGGGCAGTGCAATTTTGAGGATTCAGTGAGATACTGCATGTGAAGTACCACGCACACAATAGGCGCTCACCAGGCAGCTGTCCTCTTGCCCTTACCTGTGGGCAAGCACAGTTCCTGGAAGGAGGGGCAGGCTAATCCTGTGGAGAGGAGTCGGGAGTGAAACTGTCCTTCCCACTCGTCCTTCATGGGTGCAAGGGAGCTGTGCTTTCACCCTCCAAGCCCCGTCAGTCACCGGCCAAGGCCCACCCTGGGGACATTGCTCCAGATGCCTGGCTCCACAGAGTGGAGAGGTCGTTACAGAGTGGAGAGGTCGTTGCAGAGATGCTTGTAAGGTGCTCAGAGCAGTGTGGACACCAAAGCCGGAAGGAGCTCACAGAAATGGTGGAGATGATGTGAGGAGACCTGAGAAGAGCACCCCTAGCGCCTGCTGTGATGATTTTGACTATGGGGTCCAGTGTGTGAGGCCTGGGGTGGCTGCCAGCTCAGGCAGGAATGAGCTAACTCCATACTGGACAGACACAGATACTGGGAGCCAGGCCTCCAAAGAACAGATGGTTCTCCAAGGAGGGAGAATTGGAAAATAACAACAATGAGAGTAGCTAACACTCGCATATCACTCCCTACACCAGGCACTATTAGAGGTAATTTAGTACAACAATCCCATGAGGTAGAGGCTATTGCTTTCCCCAATTCACGGATGAAGAAAATGAGACCTGGCTAAGCAACCAACATGCCTGAGGCCACACAAGTAGAAGGGGACACGAGCAGCAAGACTCACCAGAGAGAAAACAGAGGGCATCAGCAGCAAGAGTCAAATCCCCCGAGTGGCTGTGTAGCAAGAGCATGCTCTATGGCTGGTGGGGAGCTGGCCTGGACCCAGCTCAGTCTGTAGAGGCCCTGGGATGCTGGATTAAGTGACTCACTCAGGGCCACACACCTGGTAAATTAAAGGGATGATGGTGCTAAATGGAATCATGTGGCTTTCTCCTATTTCTTGTGACCCCACCCCAATCCATGCTCACCCACTGCTCTGGACCAGAGGTACCAGCTGTTTGAGGGATGCTCACGGTGGTGAGATGCAAGGCTGAGGCAGACTCGGCAGGCAGACTCCTGATGGATACATCACTAGTCAGGCTTAGTTGAGAAAGGTTTTCTACGTTCCTAGAGCCCCTTTTACACAACTGAGTCAGGCTTATTGGACTCAGGTCTTAAAGCTTTACCACAAGTCATAGCATACAGAAGGTAGAGGGCGAAACACACAGGAAGCCCCTCAGACAGGAAGAGGAAGTGGAGCAGGAAGGGAGGCAAAGGCTAGAAGCCCAGGAGGAGTTGAGTCCATTGCCCAGATAGGTTTGGGCCTTGCCAGCGAGTGGAGTTGCCCTCTGTCCTCTCAGGACCCAGACAAGGAACAAGGTCAGCTCCTCAGTGAAGCTTCCAGCTCCCCAAGGGTCCGGCAGGATGCACCACCCAGGCAGTGTCTGGAAATGGCAGTAGGAGGGAGGGGTAGTCTAGGTGTGTGAGCCAAAGGGCAGCCTCATACGGCCTCCACACACTTGTGCACTCAGGCACGGGAGGAGAAAGCACTGTATTCCCGGGCCTTGAAGGGGCCCCAGGGAAAGTGACGATCAATTCAGAGGTCTGAGGTCTGGTCAGGGGCTGGAGGCTGCAGAATGTTAGTGCTGTTTGTCAAGTACTGATTATGATTTCTCTCCCCTTCCTGGCACGGGGTAAGGCTAAGCTTCTGCTCCATCATGGGGCCACATGACAAGTTTCTGGCCAAAGCACTGTGGGTAGAAATGACACGAGCCACTTCCAGGGTGGAGCATTTCAAACTGCTGACAGGAAGTCTTCCGAGGCACCTCCTTCCCTCTGCTGCATCAGCCTGGGGCCTGGAGTGAAGACAATGACAACATGGGACAGAGTCCACAGCTGACTTATGCTGAGGTGTAACGTGGACAAGAAGCAAACTTTTGTCGAATGTCATGGTAGTGGTGGTGGTTGGGGTTGTCATCACAGCATAACCTGGCTGATATGTGGCAGATACAGACTTCATGACCTGGGCTTGGAGTGGGTTCAGGACTCAGCACTTCAGTGGGTACCAGGAGTGGTCCAACTACACTGCCCGAGACCAGTGAAGGCCAAAGGACAACTTGTGGCCCTGACACATTTTCCCCACCACCATGAGCAACACGAGCTGCCCCTGCAGGTGGCTGCCAACCTAGGAAGAAGGAAGTAGAATGAAGCTGTATTGAAAGGAGAAACCATCCTCAAGGGGAGTTTGAATCTGAAGGACTGAGTATTTAGGCTCAAGATGCTGAGTTAACCTGAAAGAGACAGTTTTCACCTGGAAAAGGCTGAACTCTCTTTAATTGGCAAGTGAAAGTGTTTCTTCTACTCTTTCCCCAGTCATCGGGGAGAACACAAGCTCAAGAACAAGATGAGATGAATTATAGAAAACAAAGGTCTGATTTTACATAGACCTGAATATATAAAATTTTGCAACTTTGTGCACGACAAACTCAGTTGGGTCTGATTCCAGAGTCTGAGCCTGTTTGCCCCTTCCTTTCCCCATCTATCTTGCCTCCATCTTGTCCTCAGATAGCTCCTGTTCCCCCTAAGTGCTGCCCCCATGGGGCTCCAAGGGGCCATGCATGCGTCTGGCTGAGAATTATGATGCCAAGAAAGATGAGCGCTGGGGGGGGGGGGGTAGCAAGACAAAAGGAGGCCCTTCCAGGTGGGTGATAAGTCCTTTGTTCCAGAAATAAAGAGACCTAGGACAAGATGAGACAGTTCCATGGGGTCGCAGAGCCAGCAAGGGCCATGCGGAGCCTCAAGGTAGATGCAGGGCTTCCCCCGAAACTATCCTGCCTTCCTTTCTATTGGACTCTATCTCAGAATAGCACACCACCACGTGCCACCAAAGCCCATCCCTCTAACCTGGGTCACCCTTGATCCCTCTTCCCACTCACAGTCCCCACATTTTGTCCCCAGCCCTCTGGCTGTGACTAGGTACTTGACTCCCAAGGGCTACCGTGTCTCCCTGCCCCAGGAGGCTGATGCCATGGACTGCCTTCATGTTGTCATTATTCTTCCCTAGCTCCCCACCCCAGCATGGTCACCAGAGGTTTACTGTGTCCCTCAGCTGAAGGGCAACACTATCTGTGTGATATTACTTGATCCCCTCTTGGGTTCCAGGTTCTGTTCCCCCCCCATATCCTCTCTGGTTTAGAATAGTAGTGGCTCTACACTGTTCCTACCTCTAGAGTACAATGTCAATCTTTACCATTCTTCTTCTCCTTCTCCTTCTCCTTCCTCTTCTTCACTTTTTGGTACCAGGGATCAAACTTGGGACCTTGTGCTTATAGGCAGGTGGTGGAACTACTGAGCTAAATCCCCGGCCCTACCATTCCTCTTAAGTCTGGTCACACCTGGGCAAATAGTCCATTGATGAAACTCCTCTCGTAGTGTTCAGTTTGATGGTGCCACCTGTTTTCTGCCAGGATGTGACACACAGAAGAAGGATTTCAATAGGGAATGAACATAATAAATCTAAAGCTTGAAGATCAAACACTAGTGCACAGTTGTCCCTTGATGCTTTTGAGGAAGCTGTAATTAACTCTTACTTCCTAAGTCCATCTACAAGGACCATTGCTCTCCATTTTCACTGCCTCTTTCCTGGGAGAGCTCTCTGGTGCCTTATTCTGCCCATCTTGTCTTCTCAGTCTCCTGGTCTCTAGTCTTTCCCCCTCCTCCCCTTCAGAATGATCCTCCTGTGTCTGAAGCTCCGTCTCACCCCTACATATGTGCAGCCCTCCAGTACATCGGTGGAGCCCAGCCTCCTTAGCCTAGCTCATGGGGACCCCCAGCTCTCCTTTCAGCGACTTTAGTCTAACTTGGGGCTGTTGGGTCCAACCTGAGGGTCTTGGCCAGGCAGGGGCTAGGCAGCCCCAGAGGCACATGGGAGTGGAAAAGCCCAGGAGCTGAGAGAGGGTCAGAGGCTGCCGGTGGTGCCCGGGAGGACCTGCCCCTTTCAGGATGCTCCTATGGAGCAACATGGCCTTGGCGGGCAGGGATCAGAGCCCCCCCCCCACCTCCAGAGGTATCAGGAAACCATGGGATCTGACCCCACTCCTAGGAAAAGAGGTTTGTAATAACACAGATACAGATTCAAGGGCTCCTTTCCACACCCTAGAAGGAAGCAACATCCAAACCCTATGAGCATAAAATGTAGTAGGCCCTCTGCAGGTGGAGGATACATCCTAAGGCCCCTAGTAAGTGCCTGAAATCTCATATAGTACCAAACCCCACATATATGTACCATATTTTCTTTTATATACCCTGCAATATTGTCACATAACACCAGTGTTAGTCTGTCCTTCCATGTTTTATGCCCTAGTACTCCCTCTGCATCACTCCCCATGTGCTTCGGGGACCTTGTTAAGTAAAATAATAGCTACCCAAACAGCACTGCAATACCAGGACAGTCAGTCTGCTAACTCAGATAGCTACTAAGTGACTGTTATGGCTTGTATTGAAATGTTCCTCCAAAGCCTCATGTGGTCATAAGTTGGATTTTTCAGAGGTAGCTGGATCTGGAAGAGGAAGAAAGGGGCTTGGACCAGGCTTCATTGAAGCTTTGAAGGATTAATATGATCTCCTATGCAGGAGAAGAGAGTGAGTGGAAGGACATTCAAAGCAGAGGACAGAGCTGAGATTCATAATTAGATTGCCCTTTGGGGGAACAGGGAGGATGTGAGGTAACCGAAGCTCAAGTGGGAAATGAGGCTAAGCTGAGGGGTGGGGGCACTTCCCTCAGGGGGGTAAGGAGCTTCCTGAAGGTTGGTGCCAGGGCCCAGACATGGTCAGAACTGTATTCTGGGATGATCAGCCTGGAGGTGGTGCTGGGTAAGGGGATTTTCACATTGGGGTGGGGAGCAGGGACAGAGAGAGCAGCCATGAGGTTCCCCCATCCTTCCACTCCCCCTGACCAGTGAGGTGCCTGGCTGTGTGGGAACTGAATGCTCGTGGGCCTCCACTTCCCTCCTGTGGCTGGCACTCATTCACCCACATTTTGCCTGTATAGAGGCAAACCATGTCCAGCAGGAGGCCAGCCAGCCAGTACAGCAGGGATTTTTTAGACCCTGGACAGCATTCCTGAGCCCCCCCTGTAGTGAGATCCACCCAAGGCTTGGGGCCTCAGCCCAGCCATGAAGGACACCCACGTGCATGATCCTATATGGCAGGAGGCAGCCTAGAATGAGGACAACATGTAGGTACCCAGGGCTAGCCATCTGGGTCTGCTCCTGATGCCACTACTTTCTAGCGGTGAGATGATGAACTTGCCTGCCTGGGTCTCCATTTCCCCCTCTGTAAAGTGGGAATAACCATGCCCTGGCTCACCTGGCTCTGAATGGGTCAGCAGTACCTGCAACACTGGGTACACAGAGACTCCTGTGTAAGTGTTAGCTATTGTTACCGTGCTATTTTTCTGCTCCTGGATATATGGAGACTTGACCATGTGTGAGTAGTGACTGGTCCAGTAGCGAAGACGTTGCCTGGGAGTTTGGTGTACTAGGGTGGGAGAGGGGAAAGAGAGGAGAAAGCAAAGACAAACAAAGGATGGATGATGAAGGCTCACCTCAGTCTCTTCAGACTGGACAAGAAGACACTCAGCAGCAATGCTGACAAGCTGCCTTAGCCTCCACCTGTAGACTTCCAGGAATGGGAAACTCATCCTTTTCAGATTACTTGATTTGCTGTTAGACTCTTGGAAGTTAGTGAGTTCTTCCTTGTGTGACACGTGTCTTAGCAAAATACTCGAACTTCCCCAGAAAGCTCAGGTCTCTGGGGACTTTCCACCCCTAAGTGGTTTGGGGGATTTTCAGTGGCACTATATGTGATTTAGCGCTCACAGGGCAGCTGACTGAGCTAAACTCCTGGCCAGCCTTTCACTATCATGGGCACCACAATAGTCACCTTGGAGCTCATTGTGCCAGGCTTCTGCCCCCGCTGCCAGTCATGGGCAAATGAAACATTCTCCCACTCCCATCATCTGACCCTCCATGCAATGCCCTCCTGGAGGTCCTGAAGCCAGGTGGCTTGGGCTTCAGGGTGCACATGGAGTGCTGCAGTGTGCAAGAGTTTCCTTCCCAGGGCACAGCACACTCTGCTCCTGGGTGGCTGGCTGCATGGGCTTCCCCTCCAGCTGTAAGACCACATCCCATGTTCTTGCTGGGGCTCCTCCTTGGCTAGATAGGCCCTCCAGGAGCTCTCACCTGAATCATGTCACTGGACTCTGCCCCAGAGCCCCATAAGAAATGATTGTGGTCTAAGTTCAAGTCCTTCCCCCCTTGAATGCATGTGTTTGCTTAGTGCAGGCTCTGATGCTCCAGGCAGAAGAGCAGAGGCAGCTCTTGCTCCTGCCATTGCACTTTCCTGGATACATACCTTGCTATCTTGATTCCGCAGTCCCTGGCCTCCTTCTGCTCTTTGGCCTGGTACAGCGAAAGTCAGTTCTTAACCAATAGGCATAATGATATTTATCTAGCACTTAGAGTGTGCCAAGCCTGTTGTCATATTTTCCCCAAAAGTAAGACCAAAAGACACAATAGGGCCTATTTCAGGGAATATCTTATTTTTTTCTTGTATAACAACCTACAACCATCTATTCAAATACAGTTGTGTCATCTTCTGGAACATCATCATAACTCTCCAAACCCTGAATTCCAGCCTGAATTTCTTGTGACTCCTTGTCCTTTAAAACAACTGGTTCTCCTAACCTCTAACTCAGTGGTGGCAAACCACGGCATGCATGTAGCAGAGGGCTGTTTGTATCATTGAAAGCTCTGAATGGTTCACCATCACTGGTCTAACTGATCAAATGCTTCCCCATACAGAATCTGGTCTCCTCTGGGCAAAATACCACCAATTCTTCTAGCTGTTGTCCTCAGTTTGTTTGGGTAGATATAGGACACAAGGGGGTAGTTTCCAACTGTGTTTCCTTTCTAAAGCGGGTGAGGCCACAGTCTTTGAAGGTTGAAGGAAGCAATGGGTAGAGTGTGACAGAGGACATGCAGGGAGTGGATCTGGAAGCCCAGGGCAGGAGCAGAGGCTCAGAGGGACAACAGGAGGTTGTGGGCCAGGTGCCCTTAGACTGTGCAGAAGCTGCCTGGGATGGGTGGGACAGTGGAATGGCCCTGGAATTAGAATCCAACAGAGGCAGTCTCCTTGCCCTGTGTGTCTGTCCTCCAACAAAATGGCCTTGCAGGATATAAGGGGCCCAAGCCCAGGGACCTCCAAGAAGACCAACAATGATGGTGATCAGGTGCCTAGGCTACACGTCAATGCCTAGAGCCTGGGAAATATGTGCCTCAAAGTTTGACCAGGGGCAAGACCCCAGCCCTGGAGCCTCAGTGTCCCTGACTATAAAATAGGGACGTGGAGCCAAAAGTACACTCCAAGGGCCTGCTCACTGCTAGGGGTCTTTTGAACACATTGCACTCAGAAGAGGCCAGGCTGATGTTCAGAAGTGGCCTGGACCAGAGAGATCAGGCCCTGGAAGTTGAAGACCTGGGGTTGCTGCCCTGCTTCCTCCTGCTTTGTAGGTGGGACAAATTACTTAGTTTCTCCAGGGGTTCCATTTTTTAAAGTGGAGAATAAAAGAGAGAAGAGAAGTAATCACAGCTCCAGTTCCCCAACCCTCCTATCCACCCTGCTGGAGCTCGGAAGACAGGCTATGTGAGCAAGTGAGGGGCACCCAGCCTCTGCTGTGAGGGAGCTGGCATGCACCATTTCAAGGCAGGCACTGTGGTAGGCATGTGGACACACACACTAGTGCCCAGGAAGGAAGGTCCTTGTCATGGTAAAGGTCACCTAGTCCAGGCAAGGATTTGGGGCATTGGATTGCAGTGTGCATCATGGAAGGCAGGTACCTTGCTCTTTATTCAAAGGCAGCCACGTTGGAATCCCTTTTGTAAGTCAAGGGAAACCCCTTCATTTCTTTCCTGAAAAAAAAAGAGAAAGAAACCCCAGCTTTTATAAATTGTATTTGCTTAAAGGAAAACGATCAGAGACCAGCCTGTTTCCAGGCTGTTGGAGGTGCTCATTTGCATACGGATATGCTATTTATAAACGCACGTCTATTCATTAAAGCAGCTTCCCCAAGGCCCTCAGCTGCTCAACAAGGTGCTGGCTGCGCTGGAGAGCCAGCCTCGCGCCCTCCAGTTCTGCACAACTTCACCAGCTGCAGCAATGAGGTGGCCGGTCAGGGGCCAAGAGATGAAAAGAGGACTAACCTGGCGCAGGGCCAGGCAGCGGGGCTGGGCGCTGGAGGCCTGGTGGCAGGTGGGGCTCCCAGGCTGCGCCCTGACCCCAGGCAGTGCCAGGGGCAGCTGGGCTAGCACTGGCCCTCTCACCCTCAGCTCCGCAATCCAATCCAGGCCGGGTAAGGACCTCCAGCCACCCCTCCCCACCCTGCAGCCTCTTGTGCAGAAAAAGCCTGGCTGGTCCCAGTGGCCCAGCCTGGTCAGCCCGGGAGGTTCCCGCCAGCCACCAGCTGGTGAGTCTGCTCCACGCAGGGCAGTCTGCCATCCTCTGCACATCGCCCTCCACCTCGTGAAGCTCCATACTTTTCTAATGGGATTAGGCTTCACACGGGTCAGGGAACAATTTATTATTCTGCTGGCTAGAGCCAAGTTTCTCTTTGAAAAATGGTTACTCCCAGAGTCGGCAATTACTTCAAAATAAATTTACCAAAGACAAAATTGTGCCTCTTGGGTCAGTAAACGACTTGCCTGTTTGGGGCTGAGGAGACAAGGTGTTTATTAAGGACCGCCTTCGTTTCCTGTGCAGGTTTTTCAGTTTGAATAATTGTCCAATTAAATATAATTTGGAAGTCAGTGCTAACCCAGTGGCTGGATTGCAGAAGGAAGAATCACTCGGAGGCGTGCATTAATAAATCCCTCAGAGCCCCGTCGCTCCCCAAGCCCCTCCTTTGGTTTAATTTTGAGAAATTTTTTTGTCTTCCCACAGCCTATAGCCTCCCATTTGGAAATGAGCTTCTTTCCCCCAAAGAATTCCTAGGCTTTGCTTCCATCTGTCTGTCTGAATTTCTCCAGCAAGCGATGCATGGGTTTCTCGGCTGGGACCCGCACACTATGCTGGGGCTAACTGGGCGATTGTTTTATAGCCTGTGCACTTATGGGTTTGTTCTTTCATTCATCCATTCAATCAACAAACACCTACTGAGAACTTCCTCTGAACCAGGCCCTGGGCTGGATGAAGAGAAAAATCAGACGTAGCTCCGTCCCTCAGAGATGACTCAGTTCAGTGAGAGAAGGACATATAAAAAGTCCATTGACTCTCAGACCAAATCAGATTTCCCCAAAACATTGAACCTGACTTGGTTCTTGTCCAATTCGATTTGCTACAAGAATGGTGGAAAGAATTCAATTCACAAGCTGAGGTACCACTGTAGGTGGCAGCCCTGTGGGCCCCCACAAGAAGCTCAGTCCTCTGGGAATGGCTCATGGAGGGCAGCTGAGGGATCAGAGGATTTCTGTGGCACCATTCTGGCCAGCTGGGTCTGATGGTGTGAAACACTAGCACAATGGGCCTGTCCCTGTAGGAAGGGATCAGAGACCTTGTCCTGGATGTAGAAGCCATCTTTTCTGAGGGTACTTTCCTTTCCACGGACAGTGTCTATGCTAAACCACCGGCCTCGGCAATGGTCTGAACTTGTTTTCTGGGAACCTGTGGCTTCGTCTGGGCATCCTGTATGGTGCCCTTTGGAAACTGGCGCCTGGACCACAGGAAGTAGGGTGCCAGTCCTGGATGAGCAGGACGTTGGCCCACCATAGCTGTTCTTGCATTGAACAGTGACTCATTGAGCACCTCTGTACACTGAATTCCGTTCTAAGTACAGGTCACACCATGACGACAACAGGGACATAGATCCCTGCTGATGTGAGTGTTGAGTTTAGTGTGGGGAGACAATCAGCACAAGCAAAGGAAACAGTGTGTCAGCTGTAACAAGCAGTGTCCAGAAAAGTGCAATGGGGGAACGGCTGGGGTGCATGAGGGCTGGGTCACAGTCATGGAGGGTGTGGCCAGGGAAAGTTTCACTGGGAAGTTGGCATTTCCATAGTCTTGAAGGTAGTGAAGAGGGTGAGCTAAGAGGGTGAAGTGGAAGAGCTTTCTGGGCCTGAGAACAGAAGTCCCTGAGGCAGCAGTGCTGTGAGGTATATTAGGCTCAGAGGTCAGGGCTGGTGGAGTGAGGAAAGCGGTGAAGGCTGGGGGCAGGAGTCACAGAGGAAGAGATGGCAGGACACAGAAAGTGGGGGAACAAGCTGAGGGCAAGGGTTTTGTTTTCTGGTGTCCCTGTTAGGTTAGACACTGCCACAGGCTGCCTTATGGCCTGGTGGCTTCACTGTCCACCTTCCTAAGCCTCCCCACAGGCCCGCAGTGGTGCCCCCTGGCTCCTCTGAGGTAGGTGCTGGCTCTCAGGCGGTTCTATGGAGTCCTGTGGGAAAGAGGCACAGAGAAGGTGGTGAGGGGTACAGAGCCCCAGTCAGCTGTCCCCCTCCGGCTGCCACCCCCATTCTTCCTCATCCCCACAGGAAAAGAAGGAACAGTGCTTGTCCGCCCATATTCACAGCCATGGAGGTGATCCAGGTTGAAAGAAAATCAATAAGATGTGTCCATTTATGTGGCACAAAGGAAGAAAGGTCTGCAGACAGAAATAGGCCAGGATTCACACGCAGGCGACTTAATAAGACTTTCCCCCAGTTTGAAGAGGACGGTAATTTAGATTTGTCTTTGAACGTCTCCTTTTTTGTGCCTCAATAACTTAGGATCAGCCTGCTTAGGAAGCAAGGAAAGGAGATTGGCCGCCTTCTTAGAAGACAAGCCCGTTTGGGAAGGCCGCTTGCTCGGAGAAGTTCAAACAGCGGCCTTGAGAAAAGATGAAAGTGCCGCATCAGCACATCCTCGGCCCATTGATCACGATGGAGGCCTGGGCCTGGTGCATTTGGGCTGGGGCGGGACAATGAGAACAAGGCCAGGCTGCCAGGAGGCCTCCTCTGAGCCACAGCAGTGAGAGAGATGCTCATTACTGGCCGAGGGACTCAGTGGCCAGGTGGGGGCAGGAGGCAGTGGGGCTCTGCCTGCAGAATCTGGGCCCAGACTGCAGGCCGACAGCCCACACCCAACTTCCGCCCAAGAGGCAAGTGGCCTCCAACCTCAGGCTGTGGCAGGCAGGGCTCAGGCTGCCTCTCCTGCCCGAGCTTGGCCAATGAGCACACCCAGTTCATCCCCTTTTGCCATGGATTTCTGCCATCAAGTCTAGAATGTCCACAGGAAAGGAGAAGGGATGAGTCCTGGCCTCCGAGGGCTCTGCTGCCATCTGTGGGAGGGCAGAGCTTTGCCTGCCTAGCAGGACTGTGGGGAGGGCTGGCCAGCACTTTGTGCTATTGAGTGGGCTCTCTCACCTGGGCTGTCCACCCTGACAGGAAAACCTTGAGTCTGTCCCTCTTCACAGACCCTCTGTGTCATCTTTCTCATCTCACCATGAAAGAAAAATACCCGGTCTTCAGTGTCCTCCTCATGCCCTGTGCTCCCTCTGCTGCAGTCCTTATCACACTGTCACTGACCCAGCCCTTGCCGCACTGTGCTATCACTGACTCAGCCCTGACCACAGGCTCCTCCAGAGTGGAGCACAACAGCTGCTGTTATGTCTGGATGGCAGGGGGCAGGAACAGATGGGGTTGTGTGCGCAAAGAGCTTCCAGTTCTGCCAAAGTCACACGTGGTTGGGTGAGCTGCAGGCCCAGCATGTGATGAGGTCTAGCTTCACCTTGAGGCTCTTCCGTCTCAGTGACCTGGGCCCCCTCAAGTTCCCCTAGGGCAGTAGAGGAGATCCAGGAGCTGGAGTCAGGGGATTTCATCCCTGAGCCTAGTTTGTGCTTGATCCTGAGCAAGTCCCTTCTCCCCCTTCCCAGTTTCCTGCCCTTGGACCCGTGTGGTGCTGTCTATGTCTGGTACAGCAGTCACCAGGCACATGTGGCCTTGCAGCCCTTGCAACATGGCTAGTCGGAGCTCAGATGTGATGAAAGTGTAAACTACACATTAGATTTCTAAGACTGACTACAGAAAAAAAAATTTCATTAAAATTTGGGGGGTAGCTAGTTAGATTCCCAGCACCACATATACACACAATTACATGGCTCACACATTGAAATGACAATGTTTTAGATTTCATAACCCAATAATAATATCGGGTGAAATAAATTATTAAGATTGATTTAATCTTTTTTAATGTGGCTACTGAAAACTTCAGAATTACACATGTGGCTCTCAGTGTAGCTCTGCCCAACCCTGGTCTACACAGTCTCTGTGTGTGAATGTCCTGGGCATCCATGATGCAAGGTAGCAGATGTGAACAGAGCCATTTTCACAGGGATGACACTGGCTACTAAGAGAGGCCAGAGCTGCCTGAGGAAGGGTTAACACCCAAAACTGGGCCTTTTGGAAGTCTTCAGGCTCTTCTAGTACCAAGAGCCAATGGCCATTGACCCAGATGAGGTAATGCTCGCAAGGGCTCTCTCATTGGTGGCTGAGGATGTCACTGGTGAGCAGAGGTGGATCCTCCCGGCACTTCCTTCTTTCCTCTCTGAAGTTCATCTGCTGTCCAATACGTTGCCAGAACAGGTAACCAGGACCACCTGGTCTCCATAAGGGCCTGGGGATGCCTACTAGGAAGCAGGAAGGGATACCACAGTGGTCTGACTGAAAGTCTGGACCCCTCCGCCCCAGGCTCCTCTGGCCTCTCTACTTGCATTCAACTCTCCAACTGGGAGGCCCTTTGTTCCCTTGCCCCTTTGTGGTGACATCCTCCTAAAGCTCTGAGGCCCAGCTTACTGGCACCTCCTCAGGGGTCACTCTGCCCAGTGGAACTTTCTGCTCCTCTGTCAAAGGCTCCCACCTCTCTGCTGGGGTGGCCCTACCCTCCTGCTTGTGTCTCCCATTTGCCTGGCAGCAGCAGCCCAAGAGTAGGACTGGACATTGTGCCCTGTGCCCAGTACAAGCCTGGGCACAGAGAAGGTCCACACTGTAGGAGCAAATGAACAGACAGTAGATTTGGGTCAGCCTTGGAGGGGGCAGAAGACAGGGATGGACAGAGCAGGATGACACAGAAAAGCAGTGTGTGTTGGAGAGGGGCAAAGGAGGAAGACTGAGGGTCCAGGAAACTTCCCTGGCCCTTGCACTGACCATCTCTGAGGTGCAAGATCCTCCCTGCAGGGGTGACGCAAACAGGCTGGGGCAGCCTGGCCAAGGGATGCATGAGGGAGCTTTGTGCCTCTCAATACGTCCTGCCGCTTGGCTTCCTGTAGGAGCCAACAGAGGAAGTGGGGAAGCTGGGTCAGGAGCCCAGGAGTCCCAGGAGCCCTGCGGCACCTGGGCTACTTCAGAAAGGAAATGGCTAGACACTGGGAGAGAGGAGTGCCCTGTCTGGAGATGGGTGGCTCCCAATGGCTTTGGAGCCTGGGGTCTGAAACAGCAGGATCACTTGGGAGATGAGAGTGTGGAGTGACTGGTGAGAGGGCTGGAGAGGCTCTGGGGAGGCTAGGTCGTATGATAGACTGGGGTGAAGCAGTCCAGCAAGGGGACAGAGCAGCCCTGGGTGTGGGCAGAGACTCACTGGGCCTAGGAAGTGAGGCTGTGGGACTCGAGGAAAATGTTAGAACCCCTAGAGCAGGCCACAGATGTGGCTCTGACATGGGGCAGATGTGCTTGCAAAGCAGCTGGGCGCCATGCTCGGCCACTCACTTACCCCGGGACACCTGTCAACATCTCCACACTCCTACCAGCCTGGGGAGCAGAGAACACCATCGTGGCCACCCTAGGGGCAGCAGACACCTGGCCCCCAGTGCAGGTAGGTCGCCCATGGCCCGATACACCACCACCCTCTCTAAGCCTTGGACTCAACTGCAGAATCCTTGGAGGTCAGGGCCTCTGTGAGTCTACCCTGGAGAGTCCAGGCTGTGGCCCAGCCTTGTCCCTTTGAGGAGAGGTAGTTGAGCCTCTCGGCCAGTGGGTGCAAACCCCAAGAGCTCCTGGCCTGAGCAGATGAAAGGCGTTCGCCTCCACCTCCCTCCCTCAGCCTGCGGGCCAGTCACCTCACCTCTCCTCCTCTCTGCAGAACTGTAAGAATTATTATTTTTTAAATCCTCATTGGAATGCTAATTTTGATTTTGAGTGTCTGTCATGGGCTCTTTGAAGTTTTTCAGACAAAATAAGTATCTCCTTAACAGAGGGGATTAGTGCCTACTTGTTTAGAATCCTCAGACTGAGAGTGACAACCAATTTCAGAATCTGTGGGGTTTAGGGAGACTGCAGGAAGAAGGGCTGTCTCCCTCCCTGGTGGTCAGCTTTCCATAAATGGCTTAATGGGGTTAGAGTTTAACCCCTCAAACGGGGATCAGAGCCCCCAGCTTGAAAGCCAATGAGCAAGGAGACAGATCTGGCTATTTAAATCCAGCAGGACTTGGTTAGGACTCTTTTATTCTCTTAAGTTTAAAGAAAACAAACCCACTTCCCTTGCAGAATTTAAGACCCACTCCAACCAGCTGCCCCCAGCCTCCTCCCCAAAACACAGGCCTTAGCTCCACAGGTAATTCATGCCTCCGGCTCAGCCCAGGCTGGGACGCTCCTGGCTTTATGATTCTGTTCAATTCAGGAGTGCTAATGGGGCAATTTGTAAAGAAAGAAATATAATGAGTTATCACAAAGCCCAGCAAGGACTCTACAAACCAGGCACTTCCCATCCATCAAGCATCCTAGCGTGGTCGAAGACCAGCAGGGCCAGAAATCTTGTGAGGCCCCTGGGAACACAGCCGCGCCTTTGCCTGGACGTGCACACCCCCAGCAGCCACTGCCACCACCTCCTGCTCCCTTTGCTCCATCACCCAAATCGTGGTTCTTAAGGGCCAGGCGACCTGGGTGGTAGTGTGAGGTGTGTGGAAATAAAAGAGGAGAAACATAAGGATTTATTTGATGAAGCAAATTATCATGCAGGTGGTTTTTTAAAAGAGCATTAGTATCATGTGAGGTCCACTAAAGCATGAGTGTATGGTGACCTTTGCCCAGGATGGCTACTGCCAGTCTGTGCCAGGGCTGCTGAGCTATGACTTGGTGCATCCTTAAGCCTGTTAGGGATGATGTTAAATCCATCCAGTGTGTTACATGATGACAAACTCCACCTGGACCTAGGGTTAGGCCTACGGTATCCTCTTCAGAGAACAGGTGACATGCTAAGAGTCCACTATGTGGAGACAGCAGGCTGTGAACGTGAATCATAAACCCATAGACCATCCCCCAATCCTCCTTCAGAAGTTCACAGTGAGGTCTCAAAAGGGGACACAAATTTCCATAGGACTCAAGTGAAGGCCTGGCAGCTTGTCATACTGTGTACACCATGGTCTAGGACAGAGTGTGGTTGATGCTGGGGGACAGCAGGGAGCAGTAGGAAGAGCAAGGTCTAGGGGGTCCATCCAACAGGCCAGGCCTTCGGACCCAACCAACCTGCTCATCCTTCGTGCTGGGGTCCCCTTCTTCCCTGCCTGGTTACCTGCTGCCCTGCTCTAGCTCAGGACAGAGACTCAGGGCAGCTAGGGAAGGAGGTCTAGCCCGTGCACAGGCCTCTCTGGGCAGTGGTGGCCCTGTGCCATTTTTTCTGCCCCATTGATCTCCACTGGACCCTGGGGATCTGTCTCACTGGGTCCCTGACTGGGCCTTTGCCAGAGCTGCAGGTCATAGCAAGGCCCCCAGATCAGCAGTGGGACAGCTAGAGGTCTGGCTTCTGGAGGGACTGTGTGATCCCAAACCTAGTGTGATGTGGTCCAAATTGGTCCCCAGTGTGGCCATGTCCCATCCACTCTGGTCCTGCTTCTTTTCCTCCTTTTTTTGTAGGCATCCAAGGAATCCCTCAAACCCAGGGAAAATTAACCTGGAACCTCAGAATAGGGGGTGCCCACTAAGAGGGCGACAGTCACTTCCCTTCCATGGCTGATAAATGACAATGCAGCTGGTGCTGACTGTGCGCCAAGTGTGCTTCTGAGGACTGTGTGGTGATTAACTGACTACTCCTCTTAACAGTAGTATGATGAGATACTATTGCTATTGTTCCCATTTTGCAGATGAGGAAACTGAGGTGTAAAAGGCTAATGACAGAGTAAGAGTTCAAATCCACCCAGCCTGACTCCAGGCTGGGTTCTTTCGTAGCTGCTGCTGTCCAGAGACCCATGCTCATCCCTTCCTGTCCCACCCTGTAAGACCAGGCCAAGGACAGAAAGGCAGATGCCTGGGCAGAGGGATTCTCTCAGGAGGAGCCACTTTGGCCAACCTATTGGGCCCTGAGTGCAGGCATTGCGGTTTCCTCTGCTTTATGAGGGATAGGGCCAGGGAGAGGGCAGTGGGCACAGGGTATTGACTCAGGTTTGAGGAGACCCCAGAGAACAAGGAGCTGACTCTGTAAGGCCTGTGTGTGCCATATACTATGTCCCGCACTTCTACATTAGTTCACAAACGTGGCAGCCCCGAAGGGTAGGGACTACTGCCTTCACCAAGCTGATAAGACGGAGACTCTTGAGGTTAAGTAACTTGCCCAAGGTCACATGGCTAATAAGGAGCACAGCTGGGTTTCAACAAGGTCTCTCTAGTGTCAAAGCTGGGTCCCTGTCACCAAGTGTCAGGGACAGGCGGACGGGGTCAGGAGTGGGCCAGTGAGAGCTCAGATGACAATCCCTTGGGGGTGTATTGCTGGCATGCCAGAAAATCACACTTAAAGGCAGATGTGGACTTTAAAGGGAAGTAGAGACCCAGCCTATGGCTGAAGGGAGGCCTGTGTGGAGGCCACAGGGCTGCAGGGATTGACCTCAGCTCCTGGCTGTCACTCCAAGCTTCCTCTGCGGCAGCGAGGAGTGGAAGCCTGTTGCTGATGAGCAGAGGACTGCACCCCACAGACAGAAGAGACGCCTGTTCCCAATTCATGACATCCAGGTGTTCTAACCCCCGGGGGCTCCACCGCTGCTTCAGGTTCCCCCCATGCCCTCCGTGTCACACACTTGTAGGTGTGCCTGTCGCAGGGTCACCACCCTCCACATCTCAGGTTCCTGTCCCGTCATCCTGTGGCTGTCCTGGGAGCGTAAGGGTTACGGCTTCTGCTGCTGAGTGGAGGCTGCTGTTCCCCAGCGTTAAGCAGCTTTAGTGTCTCCTACCCCAGCCCTGATTTAAAATTCATAAATGCTAATCCTTCATAATTTACGGTTTAAAAGCAGCCCCACTCACAGGCCCCGTGGCTACAGCTCTGTCAGTGTAATTATGCCGCCAAGCTGAAATTGGACTACTAACTGAGATATTAAACGGGGGGGAAATCCTCGCGCTGGCAGCCGACCCAATTATTCCAAATAAGCAAACAGATTAGTGAGTAATTTTCCAGTTAAATTTGGTGATTGGTGCCAGAATTGTATGTTAAATATTCAGAAGTAAATAGATTAAAGATGAAATGTGGCCCCCTCCCTTTTTCTGGGCCTAATTTACTGTGTATATTAAAACTTTTTCATGAGGAGAAAAAAAGTAAAAAAATGATAATTAAAAAATCCAAATAAACCCCTCTGAGCCTCCTGGTGCAGCCTGGCAGAGGCCAGAGCTGAGCCCTTCAGCTTCCTCTGCTTCTCAGCCCTCCCAGGCAGGGCCAGCCACTTCCTGTGGCCCAAACCACGGCCCTGCCAGGGGAAAAGGAAGGGGACATGGGGCTTAGGCATAGGGGGTCGCCAGGGACCCTGGCCCCCATGTGCTGGCCGTATATTTCTTTGCAGAGAGATATCCCCAGTCCATCAGTGCCAAACTCAGACCGTGCTGGGAAAACCCAGGCAGGGGTGAAGAGGGAGAGACAGCTGGTGGCCACTCCCTGCTCCTGGGGTACTCGGAGCACTATGAGTTCTTGGGCCCTTGTACCCAGGCCAGGTCCCTAACCACCATGCCACTCTGGCCTGGCTATGGCACTGGTCTGCTTTTGTGGAGATGTGGCTGCCCACATTCAGCTTCTGGTGGAGCCCTCACCCCAGCACACACACATGGCTGGGCTGGGCCCCTGCGGCTCACCCCCCTACATTCCTTCCCTCTCCTCCTTGATTCTCCGAAGCAGCCCACAGCTGTGCAGCTGACAGGGTGAGTCATGGCCCCAATAAGCAAATGTGGGAACAGAGGCCCAGAGAGGCCCATGGGCTGTCCCAAGGCCCCCAGCCCTTCTGGGAGAGAAATGAATCCAGAACAGGGCTGCTTGGCTGTTCCGCCTGTGCTCTCTCTGCTGCCCCCTGGAGGACACGGAGTTCTAGCACAGGCTCACACTGAGGAAGGGCACAGAGTGTGCAGACACAGGCAGGAGTGAGGAAGGAAAGAGGCGCTGAGCCCCGTTAAGAGTGAGCAGGCTGGCTCAGCAGAGAGGACGGAGGGTGGAACGGGATGACAGACCATGGGCCCAGCCTAGGAAGAAGGTGCTGTGGGGAGAGGGGCCTGCAGGTTGGGGGAGCCGGATCAACCTGGTAGACTGAGAAGGGAGGGCGATGTTGGGTCGTGGCCTGCAGTCTAGGTCCTCACCCTTCTGTCCCTCAGCATGCCAGTTCCAAGCCTGGCACCAGCCTCAGGCACAGCCTCCTCTGGGGCAGCTGCCTTCCTCCCTTTGTCTCAGGGGTCCTCTCCTGAGCCAAATCCCAAGCCAAGGGAGGGTAGATGGGGGGAAGCTGGGAAGCACAAGGGCTGCCTGCCCTCTTCAGAGCTTCCTCCCTTTCCTGTCAGAGGTCTCCCTGCGGCCCAATGACGCCATGCCAAGAAGACCTGCTGGCCTATGGGGCCGACCTGAGAGGTGGGGGTGGCTCCAACCATGACTCCCCACCTGGACATACTGAGGTTGGAATCACAGGAGGGCCTGGCCCAGGTCACAGTGCCCCACATAAACAGAGGCCAGACAGGCAGGCCAGGGGCCCACTTTCCAGGCAGAGGAAGATGGTGTGGGAGGACAGAAAGGGTGTGTCCTGCCCACCTTTGGACCTGCCCTGTCAGCTCTCTCTGACTTATGAGGTCTGGGCCTCAAACAGGGTGTATGAGGACCCGCTGTGATCTTTTATAAAACACTCCCCCTAGACACGTGGAATCCTCTAAGGGTTATTAGCCAACCTGCACAATGAAGTTGCTCTTCCTAGACCAATGCTTTGACATTTTAAAAAGTGATTGAGCCCTTTCTTTGAAAAAAAAAAAAAAATCTTGTACAAGGCCTTTATGCAAAGCAAATAAAAGCAAAGTCCATGTTAAATGTCTTAATTTTCCATCCCGGCCTCCCACCTCCTGAGTCACCTCCCAGGGAAGCCCTAGAATTCCATAATGGAACAGCCATATGGAGCATCCCATAATGGCTGGGATGGGAAGTTGATTCTCTAGCTCTGAGTACCCAGATTTCTCCTCTCAAAGGCCCCCTCATTGATAGGTCCAGCCAGTTGACTGTGCTGCTAAGTACCAGGGCTGCAACAAGTAGAGGCAAAGCCATGTCCATCCAGGGCTGCCCGGGACAGTCGCTATGTCCTGGAGGGCTGGTCCAGCTGATGGTCAGGGTTGGCCTTACTCTTTCTCAGAAAGTTTATAACTAAATTCTCAGGGAATTCCCAGGAAGAAGCCACCAGTTAGGGATTAGAGAGTGAATAGGCCTTGCCCTCTTGCGGAGCAGAGGCCTTCCCTGGCTTCTTTCCTCTGGGGTCATGGCAATGAAGTCCTCCCTCTCGGCTCTTCAGGAAGATGGGAGGAAGGGCCTGCATCATTGTCTTCACATCCTGGGCTCTGACCTGGGTGCAGGGAACCCAAAATATGCAAATTTCTGGGTTTTTAGTTCTTTTTTCACTAAGTAAAAATAAAAAATCCACAAAATAATGCAACACAACAACAAATTTATTGAGCACCTACTGTGTATGGGGAAATGACAGGTTACTCATCAGCCTGCCTAGTTTGAGTGCTCCCAGGTGTGCCTCATGACCTCTTCGGACAGAGAAAAAAGTTCTCACTTTCTTTCACAAGTGCCCGGCCCAACTGAGTCCTGGCATGGCCCCTCCTCTCCTAGTAAACAGGCTTGTTGCCATGGTAACCAGTCATCTCCATTTCCACCTTCTCATTGATCTGCTTTGGATTTGGTAGACACATAATTTGGCATGAAAAGCTAAGATTATTCCTTAACTAATTTCCAGTATTTTTAACTGTTTCCTACTTTAGACTTTCCAAGCAGATCAAGCTTTATTTTCTGTGAGTGTTAAAAAAAATAATGGCAACCAGATGCATCAGAACATAGTGCACAAACAGAGTTAGCAAGTGTTTAGACCAGCTGCTATACTTCAGGGGCTTCTGGATTTCTTTGCACAAAAGCCCCAGCCCTTTCTGATATAATTAAGCTGTGGGTGGGACCTCTGTGATTGGGTGGGGAGAGACTTTGCAGTCACAGGCAGGCTTTCTGTGCAGGGCCTCGGACAGAGGGACAGTTCCCCTACCATGGGCAACTCTTGCCACATGGTTTTGGTCATCGGAGAACCTATTCTGCTGAACACACAGAGGCTCACACACATCATGCATGGACTCATACACACATATAGATGCACACAGAGATACCCACACAAACAGACACACATGCACATATACACTCTGTGCACCATGAACCAGGCAGTCCCTCATGCACGCGCCCCTCCCAAACACTGGATATGATACTCACACTGTGGCAGCTTTTAAGCTACTAGCAGTTTGATAACCAACTCACAACATTTCTGACTACTTACCAGTTGGCTCTTGCTGACTCGAATGCATCACTATCTTTAGGACACTGTGCCTTCCTGTCCAGTTCTGGCTGCTATGGGAGTGACTTGGCTGAGGTGGTCTGAGAAGATAGGAAAGCAAGGAAAGGTTTTAACCTGGAGCCTAAACTTGCTGTGGAGGAGGGAGTCACTGAGTTCCCAGCCAGTGAGGATCCTATAAGCCCTGAGAGGCTTCAAGGGCCCAGGTAGGCTCTGAGGGGAGGAGCTACAGGCAGGTAGATTGGGAGCTGAACAAATAAATACCATTATTACAGCCACCCCAAGGGCGCTGGGTTTATTGTCACTGAGGTCTGATCAGGGCCAGCTGAGGAGAGGTTCATACCTACCTTCTCTTAATCCATTCCCGGAAGCCCACTCTCAGGTCTTCTGCCCCCAAATCATATCACAGAGTAATAGAGGCCTTGAGTTGTTCTTGATTCAGCTTCCGGAAGTAGGAAACAGCTTTCAGTGGTGGAGACTCTGCTGCCCAGGTAGTTGTCGCTGAAAGCCAGGGCCCTTCCTCTGGTCTCTGGCCCTTAGTTGGGCCTCACAGGAGCTGGACGTGGGGGTAGCTGTGCACATCAGGCAGCGTTTGGCTGCAGCCTAATCTGCCTCACCTATCCTAATTTTCCTGCAGGGTCCATGCTCCCTGGAGGTGCTCTTCCCAGCACCGTCCCAGGTACCTGGTCTTGCATTGGCTCCGAGGCACATTCTTGGCTGACAGCCCACTAAAGGACAGATACATGGGAGATGATGAATGCAGAAATGTGTGGACAGATGTAAAGGAAAATAATTTCAAGAAATGGTCTCTAATGCTCTACAGAGCACTTATTTTAACAAATGAGGCAGAGTAGTACAATGGATATGAACAGAGACCCAGAAGCCAGAGTGCCTGGGGTCATAGCCTGCTTCTTGCATTTACCAGCTATATGATCCGGGGTAAGTTCCTTTTGTCTCTGAGCCTCATTTTATCCACCTATAAAATGGGTCTATAAGAATAGGAGCTGCTTGAGAGTTATGACAAAGACTAAAGGAGTTGCTGCACATGTTAAAACTCTAAGAACAGGACCTGGTACAAAGGAAGTGTGACACAGTGTCAGCTGTTGCTATTACAGTCGAGTGGGGCAAGGATTGGCTCTCCCACTCCTAAGGATACCAAAATCCATGGATGTTCAAATCCTTTATATAAAATGGTGTTGTATTTGCACAGCACATCCTCCTGTACACTTTTAATCATCTCTATACCACTTACAATACTTGTACAGTGTAAACACTATGTAAGTAGTTGTTCTACTGTATTGTTTGGGGAATAATGACAAGTGGAAAAAGTCTGCATTTGCTCCGTATCTATGTAATTTTTCCTCAAATATTTTTGGTCCACACTGGTTGACTCTGCAGATTTGGACCCACAGATACAGAGGGCCAACTGTATTATTCTCATTGTTCAATAGTCCACTCAATCTCAGACGTTCAACTAAGCAAATTTTGGAGTTTATTTAATTTAATCCTTGAAACAATGCCATGAAGTTGGTGCTATTACTAGTCCCTGTCCATAGACTCAGAGTCTGAAGTTCAGAGAGGGTAAGTGACTTTCTCTAGGTCCCACAGACATAAGTAGCAGAGACAAACCTTGAACTCGATTTCTGGAGGTGCCTGAAGTGAAGGTGAAGTTCCTAGTAGCAATCTAAGCCATAGGCAGAATGCAAAGTCTTTTTCTTTTATTTTCTTTTACTTTTAAAAAAATCTGGTACTGGGGATTGATTGAACCCAGTGCCTTTGCACTGAGCTATGTTCCCAGGCCCTTTTTATTTTCCTATTTTGAGACAGAGTCTCACCAAGTTGCTAAGTTTCCCTGGGCTGGGCTCAAACTTGTGATCCTCCTGCCTGAGCTTCTTAGAGTGTTGGGATTATAAGTATGCGACACTACGCCTGTCTACAATAGCCTTTTCTTCAATGATCAAATCCAAAGACATTGAACCTTCAAGACCTCCCTAAAATCTGCAAGAAGTGGCAATGATACATCTCTCTCTTACTCATTCTGCAGTGGCCACACAGCAAATGAGAAGTCAGAACAAATGGTGGGACAGCCAGGAAAGGGCCCACCTTGTTTTGAAACCGCATGTACCTCATCTGTCACTCCTGTGTTATCTGGTGACCCAGGCATGGGGATGTTTGGGATGGAGCCTGTCCTGCTGGCAAGAATTTCATGTGGCTGAGCCTAGGACATTCATGGCCATCTGGGATCTTGTTTCAAACTGTTTCTTTCTTCAGTCATGGGTCAGACCTCTGTCCTCAACCACATCCTTCTCCCTGGGGTCTCCGTCTGTGGGATGTTGCTCATATCAGTGATGGCCAAACTGTTTTATTAATGTGAATCACTGAAGCCTGCAGAGCACAAGCACCCCACTTAGAGGACCACCTGTCCAGCCAGGACCCACTAAATAATTTACTGACTGTGGATTCACCTTGGTGCTGTCAGAACAGGATGGGGATGGCTGCCACCTTGCTCTGCCCTGGAAGTGCTAGCATGTGCACCTGGGTCCCCTGTGGCTGCACAGACCCCAGCTAGGACAGAAAGCAATAGCAGAATGAGAGCTCCCCTGCCCCTGGGATGGCCCCACCTGGTGTGGAGGGGGCAGCATGTGCAGGGCGGGCCAGAAGGTTCAAGCCTGAGCAGCCCAGGCCCAAGGCTGCAGGGAGCAGGCTGCTGAGCACGGTTCCAGGAAGGTAGTGGAAGCAGAACTGTGCCTCGAGTCTCCAGTGCATGCTTCACTGTTCTGTTAGACTTCACACACAAAACATAAACTCAAAGATAAAACTCTAAGAATTTCAAGGCAGCAGACATAGGGCCTGAAACCCAAAGCACAGAGCCCGCCTGGGCCTAGTCCACCACATTCAGGCTGCAGCACTCTGCTCAACAACTGGGTGTCCTCGATCTGCACCTCCACTTCACCAGGCCTCTTGCTTCATCATCTCCTCCCTAGTCCCATCTGCCACCTTGTGCCCCACCCTGAGCTCCAGCCAAACCAACCAACATGCCCTTCACCATTCTTTTTTGCCTCCCCTACTTTTGCCTGCACTGCCGTCTGCCGAGTGTCCTTCCCCGGCACCTCCTATTGCAAGGCATTTGTCCAGTTGGTCATCAGCCTTGTGATATCTTTCCTGACCTCTAAGAAGGTGTTGACTATTCCATTTCTTTCCTCTTGCTGAACATTATGCGTACATTTCCACATTCAGTCACTTACTTGTTCAATATGTATTCATTGAGCATCTACTATATTTGGTTATAGCCTTACTGATATTCTGACTCTCCCTTGAGAAATAACCAGCTCCCACAGGTCACTATCTGACTTCTAGTTATCTTCATAGCCTCAGAGCCTGGAGGCAACTAATAAATATTTTGTTACAGGGTGAATGAATGGATATCTAGCCGAGATCACCCCTACTCTTCCAGGCCCACGTCTACTGATATTTAAAGACAGCATTTTGGACCAGCACCTGGTCACCATGGCTTGGAGGCATAAGGTGGTGGCCTGTTGGGGCAGGTGGGCTTTGAGTAGAGCACCTGGGGCAAGCAGCAGAGGTTGGGAGGCAGAGGAAGGAAAAGTGGGCAGGCACCAGAGAGGGCAGGGTCTGTATTGCCTTGGAAGCAATGGGGAGCCACTGAAGGTTTCAGGTAGTAATTGTGACTTGACTTTGTGTTAGGCTGTGGATGTGGGTCCTACCATAAGATGAGTTGAAGGGTACAGGGCAAAGATAGGGGAAATTCATTCATGCCAATACTGATGTAGGAGGGAAAGTAAGCAGTTTGGGCTCAGCAAGATTAGTTGCAAGGGCATGAGAGTTGCAGGGTGGGAGCTGAGGAGAATATTCCAGACCCAGGGGGATCCATTCTCTATCACTTCCCCCTGGCCTGTGCCCAGCCACTGGGAACGCGTCCTTCTAAAACCAAGGAGGACCAGGCTTCATCTCTCCCCATGTGGCTTCCAAAGTTCGCTGACCTTCACAAACTATTAGGAAATGTAACAGCATGAAATGAGATGTTTGGTTCTAGATTTTCAGGGCATTTATTTGGCTTCTGGTTGTAATACTTGATCTATTTTGCGGGTTTTAGAAAAAGATTACATATGTGCGTACACAGTATCTAATATGTACCTATGTACCATGTACGCAAGTGGATACACAACGCATTCACTAAAGGACATGTCACACGTGCCACCCAACTCTGTACACCACCGAACTCTGTGTACAACATGCACACACAGGGGAGGAGCAAGGGACAGGGCCGCTCTCATCACAGCCACCACCCAGAGTGACTACGGCCACCCTGCTTCTGCTGCGGTCCCATCCACCATGACCCACCCGACCGTACTCCTCAGTGCGTGATTTTGACCTCACCCTGTCCCCTCGGGGTTTTCACGCATCCAAACCTCACTCCCTCTTCAACCCTACCTTCCAGTCTCATCCTCATCCTGTTTTCATCAATCCTGATCTCACCTCCCCACTCCTAGTAGCGCATCCTGACTTCACGCTTCCTGGCCTTATGTTGACCTCAGGCATCTCTGGTTGCGCGTTCGTCCTCTCTTGGGCCACAAGCTCTTGCCCTGTGCCTGCTGAGGGCCATCGTCACTGCAGGCCTGTCTTGGAGGTGAACTGAGCTTCGGGGCGTCATGAAAGAACTGTCTGGCTCCACTTATATGTTCTTTCTCTGCCTCTACATATGATCACATTTCCTCAGCTGCCTTAAATTGTTTTGGAAAAGAAACAGGTTATAAATTGAAATCAATAGGCAACTGTATGTACTCAAGTCTCCTCGATCATTACAGCATTTTAATCCCCTCCCCACTCCATCTTGGTGCCTGCGTGCTGGGGTTCTACCTCTGTCCTCCACTCCTTGCTTCTGGGTGGCTTGGCCTTCTTCCCGTGGGGACAGGGTCAGGGCTGGACTCTCGCCTGGAACCCTGGTGGAAGCCTGGAGGGAGCTGGTGATTGGCTAGGGCGGGGAACCAGAGCTGGGGAGCAGCCTGACCTGTGCGGGCAGTGGTCTGACTTTGGTTTACATACCAATTTGTTCAGCATCCCAGGCTGTGCCTGCCTGGAAGTTTTTAGACCCACTGTCAACTCCCTTTCCACTCTCTGAACAGGGAAAGGGGACAGAGGACCAGGCATTTCATTACAGTGTTCTGAGATGGCTGGAGAGCCAGCCTGTGGAGGGGACACGCAAGGCAGCAGGCAGGGGGCGCCACCGACCCAGGACCCTCCAGGAGAGGCAGCACCAGACAGGTTGGACCTGCTGGCTCTCCTGACAGGAAAATCAAAACCGATTTCCACTGTCAGTGTGGTGACTCCTTCTGTTATGCCTCCTCCTGCTTGCTCCATGCTGCTGAGGACTGAGATGATTCTCTGGCTGTGGTCCCTGCCCTAACCTGAGCTCTGTCCTGTAACCCTAGTTAACACAGCTTCTGGACTCTGCCTCGAACCTGGGCTCCACCCTTAGGCACACTCGTGCCTGCCTGTCCTTCCTGTGCTTGCACATGTGTGTGAGCGTGCACCCCCCCCACACACACACATGCACACACCTCTCACGAGTTTTCAAGTCACCCACATTTTCCAGATCGTGGAAGTGTGGCCATTTAAGCACAAACTATTTATCATTTTAACACTTTAAAGGAAAAATCTTCCCTAAATGTTTTCAAATCTCCCTTGACAATCTGTATTTTTATTTCTTTGTATTAAAATAATAAAGCTGCAAGGTGAAAATGTGGTAACTGTAGGTGATTATGAAGCCATTCAGGACCCATTGAAGGGGAAGGACATGTACACAGGTGTGCACACACATGGGCTTGATGAGGGTGAGCCCTGTGGCCTGAGAAGGGGGTGTTCATCCTTGCTGTTCACATCAGTCTTTGTGCACAGTGTATACCCTTTCTCCAGAGTGGTGCAGTGTGCAACCTCTGTAACCACATTCAGCTGCCCTGCTGCCTTCTTTCATTAAAATGCAAGCTTCATAACTGATCCAGTGTCCATAAGAAGGCCTGGTATACAGCAGATGTCTAACATATATGGTGTTTGTTGAATAAATTAATAAATGTGCTTCTCCCTGAAGATATAACTTCTCATAGCCTCTAGACACTCTTCTGGCTCCAGCTCAGCCGAGAATCTAGAAGAAGACAGAGTGCTCTGAATAATATCCATGTCCCACCCAAAACTTACTTTGAGGGGAATTCTCATGCTCTTGGCTAAAGCGTGTTTGATCCTTTTTCACAAATAAATCATGAAGTTTGGATTTCTAGTCTTCATGCTCTAAAGTTGACTCTGAGCTCACTGAAGATGAGGAATAGCATGAGGAAGTGAGGATGCTATGGACAGGATGCTGAAAACTGTGGTCTGGATGTGTATCAGGAGAGGAGACAGAGACCCCATAGGCATCCATCTATGGAGCTCAGACACCCTAGTGCTGGGGTAATGATTCCATCCAGGGACAACCAGCTCTGTAGCCATGATAGCCTCAAAGTGCACCAATATATTAAACCTGGAAACATAGTGGTCACCTTGGTTGTCACCAGAAGATTAAATGCCATCTGGAGTGCTCTCTTTAAGAAAGTGTGTGATATTTATTTTCTATCCAGTTCTTCCAAGTGGCCCCCATCCCTGCACACTCTGGCCTATGGGCCCACACTAAACTATCTGGAAGCCAGGAGAGAGATGCACCTGTGTGGTCTCCAGTGATTTAGGATGAGCTGTAGGTACAAGTGTGGCGCCTTGCTCTCCCGTGGCCCCTGCATCTTCCGTCCGTTTTCCAGCCCTCTCCACCCACCCTTGCTCCTCAGAGGGGTGGATTCTTGTGTCCCCACAACAATGATTAATTGGCCCTAGCAGTTTAAGAATGCTTATTTGCACACAGTTATGAAGTGTCACAATATGTCTCAAATGCAAGCGGCTTCCATTAGAAGCAGAACGGCAGAGCGGGAAGTGCAAGCAATATTTCCTTAAAAGTTCATCGTAGGCAATGGGGTAGTGTGCGAAGCTAAACAAATCCAGGCAATAATGGAAATGTAGCATGAAATTACTTCTGTAAACAACAACCATTCATTATTTGAACATTTTTCATAAACCAGCAAGCAGGGAGAGGGCCAGGGGCAGGGGCAGTGGGTGGGAGGGAGGGTGCTGGCGGGCAGGGCCTGTGCACCCACTGGAGATTCGGAGATGCGGGGTGGAGCTTTCTTGGGCTCCCCGTGCCCATCTGTCTTGGGAAAAATGCCGAGGCTCAGCTCCATTCTGCCCAGCGCCTGCCATCAGGTTCCCTTTCTTCATTACGCGGCATAGGCACAGGCAGAGGGAATGTATGATTTAAGGAGGAAAGAGAGACCCACTACTTAATGTTGATTTGGCAGAGTGTATAACCCCGGAGAGAAATGTAAATAGCAGCCTGCAATAACATGACAGCCCACTAATCATATTTACAAACGATATTAAATCTGTCCACACGCAGGCCTGCCTGCGGATTGGCCCGGCCGTAATTGTCATTGTAACCAGCGCCGGCTTATGGGAGGATTTAACTGCAGTGATATAAGGTGAGTCGCGGGCTTATTATGACTTTATTATTACCCGGTTTATGTTTATTAAAACAATTTGTCATGCAGAGCAGGAATAGAGGAACAGGGGCATTAAATCGTGCCATATTCAACCTGGAGAGATGACTCGGGGGATGAATGGCAGCAGGCTCCGATCCTCCAGTCTGTCCTTTTAGGAGCTGAGGGCCCACCAGCCCTGGCCACTTGGGGCCCTGACCTGGCCGAAGCTGGCCACTCTGCCAAAACCTCAGAGCCCCATGCTACACGGCCAGGCGTCTTTTCTGCAGCTCCAGCTGCCTTTCAAATCGAAGTTGACTCAGGACAATGACGGGAAGGACAGGCCCCGAGCAACGGCAGGGTGCTTTGGGGACTGGTCATAAGGGCCACCCCTGGGACTCCCCTGCTGGTGGGGAAAGGAGCCAGGCCTTCGAGGGCTCCACAGAGAAAGGCAGCAGAAGCTCAGAGCAAAAGGTCTTGGAAGAAGTTTAATAAAAGCTGTTTTATTTTCTCTGGGGGTCCTTATTGGTTATTATCAAATTTATTTCATCCCCAATCTTTGTTCTCTGGTGAGGCAGAGAAATGGGAGGAGGAGTGGGTGGACCTGAAAGGAACAGGTCCACAGGACTAGTAAATAACACTCCCTTTCCCCAATCCAATTACCCAAGGCAGAGAGGCTCAGGAGGTGGGAGGCCAGGCCGCAGCTCCCCATGCAACAAGGGCTGCAGGCTCCTGTGCAGACTTAAAAGTCACAGCCATTCCCAGAAAGGCACAGTGCCCAACCTAGGGGCATCAGAGCTGAATCTTAGACTGTCACAAAAATGGAAACGTGATTTGTGGTCCACATGTCCTGGAGAGGGAAGAGCTGAACAGTACAAAACCAATCTTCATGGGTCAGGTAGCTGCTTCTGAGTAAAAATATCTCTTTCCCTCCAGGGACTCCACATCCCTTTCAGTGTCCCTATGAGTATTAAATAAGAAGGAGGTATCCCTTCCTCTAGGCAGGGGCAGGCCATGCAGAGCCCATGGATTGGTGAGCAGAGCAAAGTCTGGATTCCAACCCTCATTGGCCCCCTTAGCCCTTGTGAAGTGAACAACCTATACAACTGTACAAGTGTACAACTGTACATGTAAGCCCTACTCCCTCCAGCAGCCTCATGGCCTGAAATAGCATTATTTCAGGAACTTGTTGGCTGGACAAAGTCTCCAAAACCATTAATGTCCTGGGCAATGAAGTAGGGGGTCTCCAGAGGGGACTATGAGGAGTGGGAAAGGATGTTCTCCTACCACTATCTGCTAGGATGCATTTATCAGCGCAGGCCTCATGGTGGGTGAGCACATGATGGCAGAGACTGTGCAGGCTCCCCTCTGGGCTCCCGGGACTGCTGCCTGTGGGACATGCAGTTCTGCTCCCAGCAGAGGCCACCTCAGACCCCAGTGCCCCCTTTCAGCCCCACTCCCCCAGGGCCTGGGCCACCTCAGGGACCCTCTGCCCCACCTCCTCACTGTCCAGCCAAGAAGGCCTGCCTGGGGGTCCTAAGGTACCCTCCTTGGCCAGAGCCCAGCCTTCACTCTGAGCGCCCTCCTGGCTTCTGACCTGTGCTCATACGCCTCCTGCGTGGGGACCCCGCTGTCTCCTGGGGTGGCCTCTGTGGATGTTGGCACCCTCCTCCAGGGTCCCCCGCCTCCCATGGGGTCCCCAGGGTCTCTTGCTTCACTCATCGAGCAGCTTCCTGCAGCAGATTTCTGGGTCCTCCCTGTTAGATGCCTGCCTCCTGGAGCTCTGGGGTTCCCCAGGACCCCTGATGAAGTGTGGGTCCCTCCCAGCAGAAAGAACCCCAGGACTGAACCCCCACCCCTGTAAGTGCAGCCCAGACAGAGGTGGAGGAGTTGGGCCCCACCCTCGGGGCCTAGCTCTGGGATGGCTATGGGGACACCCGCTAATTGTGGGCCCCATTCTCTAGGCCTGCTAGGCCTGTGGAAGCCTGTGGGCCTTGGGTTCCTTTTGTCTCACTTAAGAAAAGAGTCCCCCAGCAGTGGCTCAGAGGAGGAACAATGAGCCTTTATTGTGGCTGCCCTTCTCCTCAGACACTCAACCTGCTGGCCGGGCGGGAGGGCTGTGCTGGCAAATTAAAAGTCTCTAAACTTCCTTTATGTCTCCTTGGACACTCCCCGAGGCTTGAACACTGAACTGGCTGGCCTAGCTCAGAGACAAAGAGGTCATGCTGGGGTCAGGGCCAGGACCAAAGGGCAGGGAGGATCTGAGATGCTGGGTGGGATGGGGTGGGCATGGTCTGGATGGGGGTGGCTGGGGGTGGTTCTGGGGCCCCGGGGGCCTCCTCACAGTCTCCACTGACTGCGAGTGGCAGATAGGAGTCTCCTGTGACCTGTTCCAGGCCTCCAAGGAGTCTTAGCCCCTCCAGCAGCCCCCACCCCACTGAGTCCTCAGGTTGATGTACACGTTGAAGGCATCGGTGGGCAGGTCAGGGTCTTGCCTAGGTGAGCCCCACCTGCCCACGCCCCTCCCACCTCCCACCAAATCTTGGCTCAGCCTCTGAGCACTCTAGCCAGGACGCAGGGCCCCATAACAAGGGAGATTGGGATAGTTCCCGGTAACTTCCGTTGTCCGTGCATTATCTAGCAACAGCCCCTCTTTTCACTCCCCAAGGTGCCAGGGTCTCCTTCTGTGTGCTGCTGAGCCCGGGCCGTGTTGCTTTTGGGCAATAGCAGAGTCACAGCACCAGGGTAAGCCCCACTGGGCCATCAAATTCCACATCCCATCATACATACGGAAAGTGCTGATTTGCCAAATAGAGGTGAGTTTGGGGGAGTAGCACAAAGGAGCCCTTTGGAATGCTTGGAAATCTAGACCTTGATGTGGTGATGGTTACATTAGGAGACATACCAAACCACCTACTTACATGCTCTGCTGTATGCAGATATCACCTACCTTCTCCTCAGTGGGCTGAGCACTCACTGGAAGGGAATAGGGACCATGTCTGACTCTCCACTGAATCCTTCCTGGCTCCTGCTAAGGGTCTGGCTCAAAAAACTGGTCATATGAGAGGCTCCTCTCCCCAGTTTGGGGGCAGCAGGTCTGAGGAACCTCATTGCTTCCCAGGAAAACATTTTACCATGTTTTACCAATACTCCAGTTATAATCCCCATTTTGGTGTCTCTCTCACAGCTGTTCTTCCACAGCGGGTGGGGGAATGAAGCCAGAACTGGGGTGCAGAGGCTGAGGCAAGGCCTAGAGTCCTTGGAGGTATTGAGCATGGAGACTAGCTTGGAGATAGCCAGAGAGGGCTGTGCTATCTTTGGCAGGGTGAGGTGCAGTTGAAAAGCTGAGCTGCTGGAAGACCCAGCAGTGAGACCCTCACTGGGACTGGCTCTCTGGAAGGAAGACAACTTGGGGCCTAGGCCAGGGGGACCCTGTGCACACCCAGGACATGGACCCTGCCCATGGGAATCCACTGCCTGTCTCAGGGCCCCTTAGGGCTGCACTTGCAGGCTCCTCTTGGGGGCAGGGCCCCTTGCCTCCATCACTCTATCTGATTGTCCGCTAGGCTAGTTTTTGGCAATTTCTTGCTCCGTTTCTTTAATCCCTAATTCTCTTCAAGCGCAGAAGGCAGAGGCAAAAGCAGAAGCCCCAAGGTGAGGGGTGGGCAGCAAACAGAAATGGAGGGAGTGGCTCAGCCTGAGACACCAAGAGGCCTGATGCACTGGGGGACAGCAAAGATCTGGGAGGATCCAGACTGGAGCTGTGAGACCCAGGGCTGAGGTGGCCTCCTCCTTAACCTCTCCAGGATAGGAGGTCAGTGTGAACCGTCTGTGTGCCAAGCTTGCAGGGCTGCAGTTATTTTTACAAGGTTGAGAAAAGAGCTTTGGAGTGAGCAACACCAAGGGCAAAAGCCAGACAACTGCGGAGAAGGTGCTGTATGGGTTTGCTCAGAACAGCGAACTTCCTAGCTCTGAACTGAGACTTCAACAAGATCAGTCCAGAGCTTAGACACAGTCTAGGCCAGTGTGGAGGGTGCACAGGTCCCAGAATGGTGACTTCACTGGCTGCTTGGGGCTGGGACAGAGCAGGGTCAGGTGACACTACAGACTTGTGTGCTCGTCCCTTGCAGGGAAAGCTTGGGAGGGGTGTTGGCATGAGGGCAAGCTCTGGAGAGCAGAGCTCAGTGGAGTCTGCAGCTTCTTAGAGGAAAACTCTATTGAGAAGCTCAAATCAAGGCAGTAATTAGGCCACTTATTTTGCAAAAGTCCAAATTAAATGGAAAATTTGGTGCTAATGAAAATGTTCCATTTTCCCCTTTTATTAAATCTAGCTCTGTACTTTCCAAGAGTTTGGGAATAGCCAGCCCCTGACGGCTTTCGCACAGCCAGTTCATATCCTCTGATTGTAGAGTTGCTGAGACAGAATGCACTCTCAGGGCCTCCAGTTACTGGCTCAATTGAAAAATGTCCTTCATAAGGCAGCAGTGTTAACCTACCCCAGCCACCCACTCCTTCAATCTCACCATTTCTGCCAGCCTTTTCTGGCCAGGCACCATCAACTGTGTGGGAACCCAGGAAGGAGGCGGTAGGGCGGGCTTCCTGCAAGACTGGGCTTCTGGGCCTCTTTTCCAAAGAGCCTGTGACTCTATGTCTTTAGGCTGCCTGCCTCCTGACAGACTCCTGGGAAGGTTGAGACTTCTAAGATTATGATCAGACCTACTCTTGGAGTCCATACTTACCAATGAGGGGGAAAGACAACTCGGTTTGCTTCTCTGGACTTCATTTTCCTCATCTCTAAGCTGGGGGTAATGCTGCTTTATGCTCTGAGAGTGTGGTGAGGAGAGTGGGTGTGAGGCATTGTAGAGCACCTGATACTCAGGAAGCGCAGTATCTGTGGCCAAGTCCTTCTTTGAAACATGCTATCTGGGGTGTGTGGTGAGGGTATCAGGACATGGGTTCTGGCACTCTAACCTCTCCAGGATTTGCTCTAGAATGTTTGGGGAGGAGATTGTCTCAGGAAACTCACCTATTCCCAGGTGGGTACCAGGGAAGGAACCTATCTGGACTGGCCAATAGGATGCCCAGCTTGGCAGCATGGGTATCAGGTATGGAGCGGTGAAGGGATACATGCAGAAAGTCTTTCCACACGAGCAGACAAAAGGATAGGAACAGGCACACAGATGCTACTTTTGGAACTGTCCCTCCAAAGGCCTAATTAAAGACATGGCTGCCAAACTATGGTGCTATTGGAAAGTGACGGAAGCTTTAAGAGGTGGGCCTTAGTGGAAGGAAGTTAGATCATTGGAGGTTATTGGAGGAGTTTCCTTGAAGGGGCTATTGGGACCCTGGTTCCTTCCTGGCTCTCTTTGCTTCCTGGCCACTGTGAGGTGAATAGGCCTCTTCTGCCATGCCCTTCCACCATGATGCCACAAATCCTACCTTACCACAAGCCCAAAAACAATGGAGCCAACTCACCATGGACTGAGACCTCTAAAACTGTGAACCAAGATAACCATTTCCTTCTTTTAAAATTGGTTAATCTCTTAGTTACAGTGATGCAAAGTTGACTGACATAAACACACATGCACACACAGGAAGGACCAGCCCCTGCCTTCTTCAATGGGGCTATCAGGGCCTTGGCAATGGTGCCCCAGGGAGACCCACAGCTTGACACATATGCCAAATATAACACTTACATTTTCGTTTGACTCCTAATTATTCTATCCATAAGGGGTTTTCAAGAACCTATTGTGTATCCAGCACAGAGCTAGAGGAAGTTAGGGAGAACAGCATGTCCCCTACCCACACACACGCATACCTGATACCCAGATGAGCCAGGAAGATATCAGGTGACTTCTCTTTCATCTTTCCACCCTTTGTTACCCCACTCTATGGTTTTTCCCTTCCTAATTTTCTACATGATCATTCCCTAACCCCTACCCCACAAGGTTGCCTTTCTGTCTGCTTCATTCCAGGCTCCTCACCAGGATTATTATAACAGTCTTTGCATTCTAGTCCCTCCTTATCTTGAGAATTCTTCTAAAATGAAGATTTGAACTTTTTACTGCCTACTTTAATTACTGCAAAACACCTGGGATGCTTAAGATAAAATAAAACTTGATTGTTCACATGTTTCACATCTCTGTCACCTCCCCAGCCTCCTTCTGGTCACATTCCCCTCATCATACCCTCCAGTTACACCAAACAGATGTAGTTTCTCAAATGCAAAGTGGTCTCATACTTCAGGTAGGCTTCAGTTGTTTTTGCCTTCTTGGGGTTACTTCTCATTTCTAGGAACAGAATTCTTCTCTCAGGTGAGGATCAGTTCTATGTGGTTTGAGTAAAGATGACTGAGTGATTGAGATCTGTAATCTAAGTGCATGCCTAGAACAATAAGAATACTCCATTCTACAAGGAACAATAATTAGCATACAAATATGAGCATGACTTAAACAATGCCCATTAGAATTAGAATCTTCTCAGGTTGTTGGATGGAAATTTGAAAGTGACCACCTCCTACTGATAATACTAATAGGAATAATTAATGAGAATAACTCATAGGAATAATAATACTAGCAGGAAATGAACTTTTGAGGATCACACAATTCTCTATGTAGAATAAGCCTAACAGAGTGATGAGAGACAGAACCTGGGAATTGGAGTTCCTAGATCCAGCCATGCCTGAATCCATATAACATGGACTTTTCGTTTATGTAAATTTTTCAAACTTTTCCCTTCTTTGCCTAAACTACTTTGAATCTTTCAGTGATATTCCCATTTGTTTCACTTTCAGTAATGTTTTTCTCTTACATGATTGAACACATATTTTGCTTTAAAATTAACAGTCACAGTTGAAGAAACAGTGGCTTATTTTTCTAATTAAGTTACCCAGCTACTGAATCTTAAGGCCTCAACCTTAATGTTGCACCTTATTATTTTCACTGAACAACAAGATCCTCTATTTTGATTATTCCTGGTGAGCGGCAATTTTGTTTTTCCAGTAGTTTCCATTTGCCAAATAGTCATGACAGATGGTTCAATATGGTGCCCACCACTTCCAGGGATTCCACCTGATGAGTCCTCTTTCCCAGGGCAACAGCCGTGGCAGCCTCCGCCCAGAACTCAGCCATTGGGACTTCTCTGTCAGGGCTGGCCAAGAAGTCCCGCTTTGGCTACCAGGGCCTCATTCTGCTGAATATGGCATTCCTGAAATCTCATGGATATTCTTTGTGTCATTTTAAAATATTTCTGTAAGCAATGTTCTGAACAGGTGATCTCTTCAGGTTTTACTTCTCTTGTTGTGAAGTCTTTAACACAGTCCAAAAAGCAGGTTTCTGTAAGTTTATTGTAGGTTCCCAGGAATTCCCTAAACTGTTTTATCTGATCAGATTCTGATATCTGTGCAGCCATATTCTTTTGGTTTATTTATGAGTCACCTTTTCTGATGCATGAGTTTCCTGAGTTCCTGAGAAGCAGTTGTCCACCCTCTGCTCAGGGTTCCGGTGAGGCCTGATTTCTACAAGGTTCTCCAAAGTTGGGCCCTCAAGTTTTCATTTAACTTTAGACTTCTATGAAAGTAGACATTTGGTCACTGGCTTTCGTCTGTACGAGGCTGGGGGGACTGCGACGACTATTGGCCTGTCGGTCTGTCAGGGTTAAAGAAGGCGCCTTGGCCGGAGAATGGCCTTTGAATCTTGACTAAGACAATGATTGAAGTGCGTTTCACTTGGTGTTGAACTAATGGTAATTCTCACTTCCCTTCTCTTATTAGAAATAAGACAATTCATTTTAAGACTCATTTTAAGTGCTAACTCTTTTGGAAAGTCTTTTTCATTATTTGATTCTGATGATAGTCCTTCTCTGTGCTCTCACAGTTTACCTCTTTCCATGTCATAATTATCCATTCCCACAAAATGTGATCATTTTGACGGTAGGATCCATGCCTACTTCTATTTTCCCTCTGCTCAGTAAATGGTCAGAGACCAGGCTAACATCTAGAGAGTAGACAGAGTATAGACAGTGGAATTCCACCAATATAAATATCAATACCAGATAAAACTAATCAACAGTCAAGATGGTTATTACTCCTAGAGAGAAAGAAGAGAATATATCTGGAGGGAAACACACAAAAGATGTCTGAGATTCTGGACTTACACCACTTTTTAATCTTGGTAATAGTTATACTTTTTATATTTCTTTAAATTCTGTGTACCCTCCATATCTGTGGGTTCTGAATGTACAGATTCAACCAACTGGGGATTGAAAATATTTTTTAAAATTGCATTTGTACTAAATATGGACAGATACTTTCTTTTCATTATCCCCTAAACAATAGAGTACAACAACTATTTACATAGTATTTATATATATTAACATTAGTACTATGAGTAATCTAGAGATTATTTAAAGTGTATGGTAGAATGTACAGAAGTTGCATGCAAACATATACCACACCATTTTATAGAGGGGATTTGGGCACCTGCAGATTTTGGTATGGGTGTTCGGGGTTCTTAGAACTAATCCCTCATGGTTATTGGAGGGTGACAGTATATTGTTTTATACATATAGTATAGTTTGCTACAATGAGGACAAATACATGAAGTCTTTGTGGACCTAACTTTTATATTGTTTTGTGATCTTATTTCACTGAAGTAATAGAATATGTTACTAATTATATCAAATTTTTAACATCTGTTTAAATTTCCTTTGTGGCCCATTATACAGTCCAATTTAAAAATGTTCCACATGTTCTTAAAAATAAGGTACATGGCTCTAAATATGTACATATCAAATGTTAATTGTGCAGTTCAATCATAGGTACTCAAAATTATATGTTCTTGTTCATTTTTTGTCTGTTTTATAGGTTTCTAAAGGAAGATTAAAATTTTTCATTATGATGGTAGGTTGGTCACTTTCTCTTCCAGTTCCATCCATGTTTTACTGAATATTTCCTTTAGTATACTCTACCATCTTTCCCCTCATAATTCTGACATTTTTAAGCTTTTGTTATTAAGACCACCCAGGTTCAGCATCACTATAGGTGATGATTCACTATAGGAGTTGATTCTTTTTTTTACTAAAGTCACCTTCTTTATATCCGAAGACATTTTTGCCTTAAAAATATCTTTTGCTTGCTATTAATGTTATATTATTTCTTTGATGTATTTTTCTATCCTTTTACATTCAAGCTTTCAGTATAATTATGTTTTAGTTATTATCATGCTTATAAATGACTTACTGGATTTAAAAAATCTTATTGGAGAATATCTCAGTTTAAACAAGAGGCTTTAATCCATTTAAATTTATTGAGAGCATGATAAACTTAGACTTTTTATGCCATTTAAATTTTTTTCCACATATTTTTCTTTGGTTCTTCTGTTCTTGTATTCAGTTGGCTTTATTGAGTTCTTTTTACTACTTCTTTTCTTCCCTATACTGGTTTGGATGCCACATCTTTTAAAAAGTCTAGATTTAATCAATATTTTTTATTATTCTCTACCATGCAAGTTTTTTAAATGTTTTAACTTCAATTCCTCCATCTTCTTGCTGTTGTTATAAAATATTTTAGTATCTATCCTGTTTTCAACTGCTTCCAAAAATTAGTCTTTATTTTTTGTGGTCAGAGTTTATTTAGATTAATGAAATATGTTTTCTGACTTGCTTATTATTCCTTCCTTTCGGTTTCCTTCTTACTAATAATCTATATCACTTAGCGGTTAATTCAGAAAGAGCTGTGAGTATAAATAAACACTCTGGATTTTTCTGATACGTTTATTTTGTCTCTACTCCAAATGGATTATAAATTGCCAGTTACTTTCCTTTATTACTTTGAAGATATTATTCCATTCTCTTCTGGAATCAATTTTGCTAATACAAAGTTGGTTGCCAACTCAACTACTGTCCTTTTTGGGGTATGCAGCTGTCTCTAGTTGCTTTTCTCTTTTATTTGCTACTCTGAAGTTTCTTCATGATGTATCTAGTTATGGATTTGTTTTTCTTATTTTTGTCCTTACCTTAATGAATTTGAGGGCTCATTTCTTTCTTCAGTTATGGAAAAGTCCTGGACATGTTTTCTTTTTTTCCTCTCATTTTTTCTTCTGTCTTCTTCTGGATCTAATATCAGGAATATTGTCCTACAGGGTCTTTCATTTTCATATGTGTTTTATAACTTCTTGCTGAGCTTATCTTTAACAAGGGTCAAATTTCTATTAGAGCATCATGTGCTGTAATTATTCTTTCCAAGCAGTGTCATAGCTGTTGTTCCTGGGTCCCCTAGAGACACTTTTATTCATTCAGCTTGTAAACTGCATTCCACACAGATGGCATGCATTTGGATTTCATACCTGCTTCAGCTCATTCCCAGTGTTTCAACTTCTTGCGAACTCTTTTTTCTTTCTATCCCATCCACTGCCAGAGTCATATAGTACCCTTTCTTGTTGCATCTTGAGCTTGTAGATTTCATTTTTCTGGTTCCATTTTCAAATAGATGGCAGCCTTTAATGTTCCCAGTCATCTACAAGAAACTTAGTTCCAGCCTTATACTTTGCAAGGATATGAGCCTAATCTTCTGTTTCTCTGTGGATGTTGACACTCTAGCCACCAGGCCCTCAGGCCTATATTTACTTTTGAGAGACTTCTTCAATCACTATGACCACCACTGTGGAGCACTGCAGCATCACTTCCTGCTCACCATCCTAGTAGCACACATACACCTTGCTTCTGGTCCTAGCAATTTCCTTTCTTCTTCTTTTTTAAATTAGTACATGTTTTGCCATACGTAATGATCGCATTTATGGTGGGATGTTGGTACATGTATGTTACACATCTTAATTTTTCTTTTTTTTTTCCCATCCCCTTCCCCTCCCATCCCTCCCGACTCCTTCCAACTTTTGGTCCTCTTCCCATTTGCAAAAACTCTATTTTCATCATTTTTCCTTTTCTTTTCATATGTGGTGCTATCCTGAATGTCCCTATCCATTTTGTTATTTTTATTTAGAGATTTAGATAAAATAAAGGAGATGCTTTCTTTAAAAGAAATTAATTTTTTGGTAGTTTTTTGAGACAGAGTCTTGCTATGTAGTTCAGGCCAGCCTTTAACTCCCCATGCAGCCCAGACTGGCCTTGAACTTGTGGCAATCCTCCTGCATCAGCCTCCTGAGTGATGGGATTACAGGCAGGCACCACCATGCCAGACTCAATTTTTTAAACCTGTAAAATATAGGTACCATTATTATTTTTTATGTTCAATATTTAATTACCAACATGTTTGTACTATTTCCTGTGATGATCCATGATTTCTTACATCTCATTTTGCTTTCCCTTGGTGTCCACTTTTCTTCTTCTTAAAGGGACATAGGTATTTCACTGAAGAGTAACAGGAGTATATTAGCTTAGTCTTTGTATATGTATAAAGGATTTTATTTTGCCTGCACTTTAAATTGATAGATTAGCAGGGTATAAAATTCCAGGGCAAGTATTTCCCTCTGCACTTGAAGTTATTATTTATATCTTTTTCTGGCATGTACAGATGAGACTGAGGATGTACTGAGGATTTTGTTATTGGTCTAGTTTGTATTTTTTGTTGTATTTTTTCATTCTGGTAGTTTTAAAAATATCCTTTAAAGTGAAATCTTGGTGTTCTGAAATTATACTATAATGTTTCTAGATGTATATCCATATTTTTTTCTGGTACCAAGGATCCAGCTCAGGACCTTGTGCTTGCAAGGCAGATGTGGCACCACTGAGCTAAATCCCCAGCCCACCATTTTTATTTTTCTAATCCATACATTGGATATATTTCTAAATCTGAAAGGTCACATAATTCTTTTTTTTTTGTATATCCTTTTACTGGTACATTTTAGGTGTACAGTATAATGACATTCATCATTGTAGATATATGCATCTTTACATACTCTCTCGGTTCTTATTTTTTCCCCTTTCCCCACTCTCTCTTCAACCCCTCCATCCCTCCCTATTTACAAAGACTTTGTTTCCATTTTTTCATTTTCTCATATTAATTCCATTCCCTTCTTTCCTTTCTCCTACCCCTCCCACTTCTCCCTCCCCTTTGCCCCTTTTCTTCCTTTTTTCACATTATTATACCTTTTAGTCCTTATTTACACTTTCAGTTTCTCACACTAGAGAAACTATTCAGTATTTACACATGTGTGTCCTGTTTATTTCACTTAAGAGTATCACCTCAATGTGCATCCATTTAGCAATAAATGTCTCTAATTTCTCCTTTTTGATGGCTGAGTAGTACTCCATTTTATTTTTTAAAACCACATTTTCTTAATCCAGTCTCCATTTGATGGGCATTTGGGCTGTTCCAAGTTTTAGCTATTGCAAACTGTGCTGCTATGAACATGGGTGCACATATATCACTGTGGTATGATTCTTTTAATTCTTTAGGGAAGATACCAAGCAGGGGAATAGTGGGGTCAAATGGGACTTCCAGTCCTAGTTCTTTAAGGTATCTCCATACTGATTTCCACCGTGGTTGCACCAGTCTACACTCCTACCAGCAGTGGAGCAGGGTTCCTCTTTCCCCACAGCCCTGCCAGCATTTGTTGTTGGTTGATTTCATGATAGTAGCCATTCTTTCTGGAGTGAAGTGGAATCTCAGCCTTGTTTTCATTTGCATCTCTCAAATGACCAATGATGTGGAACATTTTCATATGTTTATTTGCCATGTCCACTCCTTTATGTGAGAAATGTCTGTTCATTTCAGATGCCCATTTTTGGATTGGGTCTTTAAATTTGGGAGGTCTGATTTTTAAAAGTTCTTTATAGATTTGAGATAGTAGACCTTTGTCTGAGGGACTGCTGGTGAAAATTTTTTCCCACATTGTGGGTTGTCTCTTTGCATTGCTGGTAGTTTCTCTTGCTGTGCAGAAGCTTTTTAGTAAAAAGAGATCCCACTTCTTGATTGTTTGTGCTAGTTCACAGGCAACTGTGGTTTTGTTCATAAAGTCTTTTCCTACCCCAGTGTCTTCAAGAGTTCTACCTAACCTCTGTTCCAGCTGGTTCAGCGTTTCTGTTTTTATATTTAGATCTTTAATCCATTTTGATTTCAGTTTAGTGCATGGTGAGAGATATAGGTCTAGTTTTAGTCTTTGGCAAGTTGAAACCCAATTTCTCCAGCACCATTTATTAAAGAGACTATCTTTCCTCCAGCGAGGGTGTTTGGCTCCTTTGTCAAAGATGAGGTGGCTGAGTGTGTCTGGAGTTGTTTCTGCATCTTCTAATCTGTTCCACTGGTCTTCAGGTCTGTTTCTTTGCCAGTACTATGCTGTTTTTATCACAGTAGCTTTGTACTATATTTTCAAGTTGGGGGTTGTAATACCCCCTGCCATGTCTCTGTTACCTAGAATTGCTTTTGCTATTCTGGGTCTCTTCTTGTTTCAAACGAATTTTTGGATTGTTTTCTCAAGGTCTATGAAGTATGGTGCTGGGATTTCAATTGGGATTGCATTGAATCTATATAGCAATTTTGGAAGTATAGCCGTTTTCACTATGTTGATCCTTCCTACCCAGGAGCAAAGGATATCTTTCCATTTTCTGATATCCTCTTCAATATCTTTCTTCAAAGCGCTATAGTTTTCAAAGAAGAGGTCTTTGATTTCTTTTCACATAATTCTTGATACATATTGTTTCTCTACTATTTTTTTCATTCTCTTCTTATATAACTTTTACTAGATGCATATTGGAGCTCTTGGATCTTACTTCCCTGTTCCCTGATTGCTCAGTTCTCTTTCTCTTTGTGATGCAATTTGAGTGAATTTCTCTCATAATAGCTTCCAACTCAATTCCCTGTTTCTCTGTTTAAATGTGCCCAGTCTTGCATCTGTTTTATCTATTGAATGTTTATGACTATATTTTTCCTTTCCTGGATTTACCTGTTGTTTATGCCTGTATTTATTTTGTGATTTTTTTTGTTTCCTTTTAATGAGACTTTTGTCTTTATCTCTTTGAACTTCTAAACATTCCTAAGTATCTGTCAAACTCTTCCACCAAATTAATTACATTTAGAGTGAATTTCTCTTCATATTGCTCATTTTATTCTTTGCAATGAATCCCACCATATATCTTGGGATATTGATTTGTAGGTTCATTTTAAGTGCGAATTTATTTTACCTCTCTCTGTTCTTTCCTCTTCATTTTTTTCCTTCCCCTTCCACTTCTCCTCTTTCTCCTGCTTTCACCCATTTTGGTGTGGCATGGGTTATATATCAGTAATTTGCAGTTCCTTCTCCTTGATGGTAGTAGGACTTTCACATACATTGTCAGAGTCAGCAAGCAGTTGGACTTCATTTCTGACCACGAAACTGCTTGGTTACTCCTTCCATTCTTTTGGAACACTGTAGTCCCCTTTAGCTATCTGAGTTGAACTGTCAGCTGCACTACTTAATGCTATACCAGGATTTAAACAGATTATGGCTTTGGGTTCTATTCACCATTTTGAGTTTCCTATTCCATTTAGAGTCACAAAAATGCTAATTGGTTGGGGGTGGGCAATGAGGATTGAACTCCTAGTGGTTTACTCTACCCCTGAGTTACATCCCCAAGCCTTTTTACCTTTTTATTTTGAGACAAGGTCTTGCTGAGTTGCCCAGGCTAGCCTCAAACTTGTGATCCTTCAGCCTCAGCCTCCTGGGTAACTGGGATTACAGACATAGTTCTGAAATTGTCTACACTGTCATTTCTCCTTGTAAAGACTAGATCAGACAGAGTGTGAAAAAACCCCGCACTCTTCTGTAGTTAACAATCCCTGCCCCACAATCTCTATTTGGAAAATCTGAGCAAGGAATATGATAGGCTCAGCTTGCATGGCTGGGCCCAGTGTGCTGTGCAATGACTGGTTCACCTTGGAGCATATGCCCACGTTGAGGTGGAGGTGGAGGAGGAGCCTGGGCACCTGGACTACCTTACCATGGTCATATGGGGCAGAGAGAGAAGATTCCAAAAGAAATGAGAAACGATTCACCCCAAGAAGGAGATAGGGTCATGGGCTGAGCAAAACACAGTCATGGCTGCAACAGGCCATATCAAGAGTCACAATTTTCATGATCCGAAGCACTGGAAAGCTAAGATTTACCCTTGTATTTTCATTTTGACACTTTCTGAGTGCCCAGTGAAGTATTGAGTGCCCAGTGGAGCTTAACTAGACTGACTGAAAAATGCATTCTGACAGGAGAATACGTTACTGCAACCCAAGAAAGAGCCAACCTAGGAAGCTCACTTCCTTTCAAGGACCACACAGGCCAAGAAACAGATCACATGGTCACCAGATAAAGTCCCCTCAATTGAGACATTTTCTCAAGTCCCAGAAATAGTCCAGTGGACAAAGAAGGCTGTCGTTCCAGACTTAAGCAATGAGAAGCCTGGTGCTGAGCTGTGGGCTCAGATGCCAACTTGGCTCCAAGGTAGGAATAGTCATTTGTTTAAATCCTAGTTTGAGTAACTAGCTCAGAGTCATGGGAGGGGCAGGGCAGGGGCTCTGGTGAAAGAACAAGTGGGCCATGGATCTTGACTAAGCAAGGCACAAACCCCTGTCACCCACCCCACTGTTCTTGGCTGGGGTAGGAGAGATGGAGATTGGTGGGTTCCCAAGTTAGCTTCTACCCTGTCCCCCTAGTCCCCTGTTTGGAGGTCTGCTCAGCAACGCCACTACCACAGTCCCAGTTAATGGCATCTTTCATTTCATTTAGAGCTTGATTTGTTTACAAACTAATAAATATGATTTATAAAATGTGCCCGTGGTTTGCTAATTACTGCACATATGGCGTTTTCATTTTGTAAAACTGGCATTTCCATTCTTTGTAGATTATGACTTTGTGTCCCCAGTGCTAATTAGTCTGATTAGGCAGATAACTTCTCTGTTATAGGCTGAGAGGCTGAAGGCTGGGGTGCTGAGGGTGAAGGCCAAGGCTGCAGTTGGCCTTGCAGGAAGGAGCCAGGGAGGCCCAGGATTTTGCGGAGGACCCTGGAATGTCAAGCAGCCCATTTCGTGTCCTTCTCCAAATCCAATTAAGCACAGTTCGTTAGCACAAATTTCTTAATCAGGCTTAATCTTCCCACTGAATGCACAATTTCTGGATTGTCACTGAGCTAGGTCAGTCTGGGGGGGAATCAAGGGGCTAGTAGGAACCTTGGCAGAAAAGGAAAGGGAAGGCTGCTGGACTCTTCCCAGTGGGCTGGTGAGAAGGATGCACAGCACTGGGCTTGTCCACAACCTGAAACCTTGGATGGTCAAAGGGGATCCTTGGGCCTTTAGGCCAACTTAGGAGCCTCACATGGGAGGTGCAAGTTGTTTAGTCTGTAAGATCTGTCCTCGGGCCCCAGGAAAGACTTGGAAGTGATGCTTCTAGCTCTGGTGGAGGAGCATGGGGAAGGCTGAGTAAGAGGCTCCGACCCTTTGGGAGTGGGTCTCAGCACAGCTACCTGTCTTTAAAAGGGCCTAAGTCAGGAGCAAAGGTAGCCATGTCTGGGGATGAAGTCCACTCTAATTTTCTAAAATGTGTAACACCCAAGATTCTTGTGAAATGAAAGAAGGGAAGAAAACCCCTGCAAATGACTGGTGTTGGTCTCTTGGCAACCTTGGTGAGCTTGGCTGGCACCAGATCTGTGTTAGAAAAGTAAGAAAACATGTCATTGCTTGCACCCCAAGTGTTGTAGAGCAATTTGTACCTGCTTCATGAGCTCTCAGGGAGATGACATCACTAAAACACATTTCTTCCCAGTGATTGTTATATTTTAAGCAACATCTAGAAAAAGCCCCCCATTGATGATTGCACAATGGTGAAATTGCAATGGATGTGCATGGAAATCAAGGTCTGTGGACTCCAGGTGAGGCCATGCAGAGGTTTCCTAGGGACTCAGAGGCCACACAACAGAGGCAATCCTCAGGGCCCAGCCATACATATTGAAAGAACCTGGTCCACATTTCCAAGCCATTCCTACCCTGTCATGCCTGTCCTCTTGCCTTGGCTAGGAGGCTTTATCTCTTACTGTATCGGTGACATATCTTTGCTCCCCTGTTTCCCTGTGCTTTTCCTGTCATGACACTTAACCAGCTGGGTTACAATGACTATTTTTCTGCCTGTCTTCTCAATCCATAAACCACTTGAGGGCAGAACTGTAGGTTCTTTGATCTCTGCTATAACCCCAGTGTAGCTTAACTTGCTGGATGAATGAAAAAATGGGAGGGTGAAAATGTGGGTGAAGAGTTCTTGAAACTACCTCCTCCTGCCTTTTTCCCTGCTTGGGAGCTGAAAGGGGTCAGTGTAGGACAGAGTTGGTGTTATGGATTGGATCATAAGGGTCTCCCAAAGCCCATGAGTTGAAGGCTTGAACCCCAGCCTATAACACTGTTGAGAAGTGGTGGAACCTTTAAGAAATGGGGCCTAATGGAAGGAAGTTAGGTCACTGGGGGCATGCCCTTGAAAGGCATATTGGAGCCCTGGATCCCTCTTCTCTTTCTGTTTGCTTCCCAGACAGTATGAGGTGAGTGGCTTTGCTCTATCACTGGCTCGCTCCTGTGATATTTCAGCCCCACCACAGACCCCAAAACATTGGAGCCAACTGACTATGGACTGAAACCTCTGAAACCATGAACTAAAATAAATCTTTCTGCCTCTAAGTTAACTTATCACAGATATTTGTCACAGTGACAAAAAGCTAACAGAGAGGGTGAGCAATGGCAACAGCATTCACTTGGGCCTACTTCTCTGTCTCTTTGGCAGTGTAGGGTAGGAGGTGCTAAGATGCTAGGATTGTCTGAGCCCAGGTTGGCCTTCCTCATGGTGTCAGGAACCTGGAGCTTCCTTGTAGGTCTGGGAGGTTCTAGGAGAGTGCTGACCTTAGAAAGTGAATATTTCAGATTTGGTCCTGGTCAACCATGGAAGGATCACTTTGTCTGTGTGAGCTTCAATTTTCTCCTTTGAACAATAGACATCAAATGATCATTCTGGTTTCCTCCTTGAATATATGATTCAATTAAGTAATTATAGGTATCAGCGTGTGTGTGTGTGTGTGTGTGTGTGTGTGTGTGTGTGTGTATTCCAGGGCACATGTGTGTGTGGATGAATTTCTGGATATGCAGAAGAGAGAAGCAAATGCTGAGCAGCCCAGACAAGGCCAACCCCGGCAGTGGCCTTCAGGGCAACCATGTTTTACCAGCAGTCAGGTGTATCCTGGGGACTCTGCAGGGCGGACCCCAGCCCCTCCCTTCTCCCCTCTCCCAGAGTCTGATGTGGTGGAGACACCTTAAGAGGATTGCCTTGGATCATCTATTTGAATTTCACAACCCACATCCTGGTGTAGGGATATGATTCTTCCTCTTTCTTGAAAAATCTTAATGTATTCTGCTTTAAAATTGTTTTGAAGTAATAAAAGGATTTTCACAGCAACAAACGAGTCTCTGGACAGACTTAATCTGAGGCCAGAAGCCAGAGACAAGGATTTACCTCCCATAAAGGCTCCTTTCACGTGAGGCAAAGTGGAAGCTCAAGTGTGACTCCTGAAGAGGACCCACAGAAGGTCAGGGAAGAGCGTCCCAGAACCCCACTCTAGGGCACAGAAGCCTTGAGAATGGACACAGATCCCAAATCCTCCTTCAACCAACTCCTGGTGCTGTCTTGGCTACAGCACTGTCACATTGGGCCTCCACCATCGGCCTGGTTTCCACCCTCTTCAGGGTCTTCTCCATGTGCCCTGGATGGCTGTAGCTAAGGCTAGGATAGAGGACAGAGGGCATTTAAGCTGAAAGCCAAAGGGTAAGTGTGACAGAGGGCAAGAAACTACAAGCCCAGGACAGACCTTCTCCCAGCCTCCAGTCTACACACACCATTTCCGGGATACCTTCTCTTGAATGTCCCACAGGTCCCTCTGACGCCCATGTCCGCAGCTAGAGTCCTCACTAGTCCCCAGACCCACCATAACTGCTGTGCTCCCCATTATCAGGATGGCATCACCCCTTTCCTGACCAGGGCAGAGCCTGCTGGCATCTGGAAAGGAGTGAGATGGGGTTGCTCACTTCCCCCAGAGACTGCAGGCTCTGAGAGGGGCTGATGGTGACCTCAACCTGATCAGAGCTCACTGCTCACCTCCACCTGGGGACAAGGTTGATTGGAACCTGTAGCACAGCAAGGACTGGGGAATGGAAAATGAAAGGCCATAAATAACCCCCAGGAGTTCCACTTCCTATGCCCTTCTCATCCTCTTCAAGATCTTGCCAGAGGCACCAAACTGTCTTTAGTGCAACCATTTTGGCCTCTTCTTTTGATTCTATCCAATGGGTAGCAGTAATAATGTACACCTCTGCACAGGTACCCATACGCCCTGCACATACTCCCCACATGTGGATACTGATTATGTGCATAGGTGCCACACAGCACCCTAAACATGTGTAACATCCAAGCACACATGCAGCTGAGCAAGTGCACACCCACATCTGCACACAAAAGGAGACTGCGCATGGAAGTCTCACTTTGCAGCCCAGGGGTAAAAGAGCACAATGTGGGCCAATAATGGCTGATGGGCCCACATTTCCAGATAAAATCTTGAGATGAAAGAGAAAAGAAAAAAGGAAATGATAGCACTTATTTCACGAGCTGGGACTAACAGCCCCTGTGGCCTCTGCCTCTGGTGGCTGCTTACATGTAGGTCATGAGTCACATGCTGCTCTAGGGGTTGATCAAATCCTGCCACCGAAGGCAAAAGGGCTCTGCTATTGTTTGAACCTTGAATGTCTTCCAAAGGTCCTTATGTTAAAGTATTGGTTTCCAGGATGATTCTATTGGGGGATAGTGGAGTTTTGGAGAGGTAGGTTTTGTGGGAGGTCCTGAGGCCACTGGGAGCACACCCCTCAAGGGGGTTGTTGCCCCTCTCCTCCTCTAAACTGCTTCCCAGCCATGAGGTGAGCAGTTTTGCTCTACCATATGCATCTGCCACGATGTGCTCCCTCACTACCAGCCCAAAACAACAGGGCCAACCAACCATGGCCAAGAACCTCTAGAACTGTGAGCCAAAACAAACCTCTTCTCTTTGTAAGTTGATTGTCTCAGGTGTTTTGCTACAGTAATGGAAATCTGACTAACTTACGCACCCTACCCAGAGATGCTCTTGGGGCATCTTCTATGTCTCTGTTTTTTTCTCAAGCCATTGAGGAAGCTATTGCAGTGTGGGGAAAAGTCTCACTGGATTGTACCCAGATATTTCATCTGTAAATGGGGATAGGGACACCTGGCTGCTATCTCTCTCCAGGGATGATGAGAATCAGTGCCAGTGAAAGTTCTTCAAAGCTGCAAGGCTTTGTGTATATTTTAGTGGTCATTAATATGTTCTTCTGCCTCCAAAGCTGGCCTCCCTGGAGGACACAATGCAGTGTTTTTGAACATGAAGTGAGTTCCCCAAACTGTACCCTCCCCCTCTCCAGCATTTCTGCCGTGGGTTGTCAAAAATGGTAATCTTCTCTCAGGCCTGAAATTATGAGCCTGCTTTATTGGTCAAAGGCCATAATAATTTGAGCTCTTATTTTATAAACTCATTTCTGCACAGTGATATCCTGATAGGAGCAGGAATAATAAATCACAAACATGTCCCTCAAGATTGCATTGTAAATGTCAAACTAGACAGGAAATTGTAATTAAAGAAAGGAAATTGCTACAAAGAAGCACTTGATTTTAAAATGAGCCAAGCATAGAATTTTCTAAGCATTTAATTATAGTCCAATTTCAACTGACTTGGCTTTTGCAGTCATATTTCTTATTATAACTCTTCCACATAATAACCAAATCTCCCTGCTCACATAGGTCTGGCCTGTCAGAGGGTAGGGACACTGCATAAGTACAGGGATTAGGAACTTTATAGGGACAGTAATCATGGTGGAGTCTGGGGTGATGTACACAGGTGCTGGGATTTTAAATCAACCACAGTCAGATTTCCAGCAAACAAGGGGAGAAACCTCACACCTGTGTGGGACCAGATTTGGCCAGACTTCAGTATGGTGAGAAATTCATCCAGGCATTTGCTTCTGTTAGGAGAAAAGTGGCTCACACTCCCGTGTTCTGTTCTGAACCCCTCAGACACACACAAACACAACCCAGCCAACCCTCCACCTGCAGACCCCATGCGCCCAGGCTGTAGCTTTCCCTGGGCACAGTGCAAACCCTGCATCTGGCACCTGGACACCAGGAGGTTGGGATGTACCTTCAACCAGGTACTCAGCACCCAGAGGCTCTAGAGTGGCCAAGCACACAGGACATGGTGCCAGACAAGCCAAGTTCAATTTCTAATTCTGCCCCTGACTATGAGTAAGGCTAAGTCACATAACTTCAATGAACCTTGTTTGTTCATCTGTAAATAGGGATACTGTAGTCTTCATCTCCTACCTGAATTGGTAAGTGTCTGCTACATGGTTAACACCTGTAAACGGAAGTTATTATCATTGTTAACACAACCTGAGCCTGTGTTGTGCCCAAAGAGAAAGACAGAGGATTCATCTCTTGATTAATATGGGTAACCCAAGGAGATGGAGTTGGGCCAGTGCAATTAGTGATGGATGTGGAAGGGGTGGCACTCAGACATGACCAGGGGCCCTTTTTTGCTACCCCCACACAATGAGGAGGGAGCAAGATGAATCAAGAAGTCTTTGCTGGCCCAAGAATTGGACTCAAATTAACCTCCCCACCAGGTCTTCTTATCTCTCTGTCAAAGGTACAGGACTCAGAAACTGATTAGTTGTGGGTTTGACTCCTGTCCACTGGGGCTGCTGCTCCTACGTGAAATCTCCCAAGCTCTCCTGCAGGTTAGCCTCTTCCCCTGAAGGGGCAGCAGGAAGACTCAAAAGCAGAGGTGGGGATCCTTTCCGGAGTCTTCTCTTTTTAGACAAGTCAGCTGGTTGTGGGCATCAGGGTAGGTAAAGTCTGGGGTCAAAACCCTGCTGCTGTCTCAGTGGAAATACTGCCCAAGGAGGCCCTATGGATGGGAATCTAGCAGGTCTGAGTCTTGTGCTAATTGTGCACTGCACAAGCACCAGGGAATATTTACATGGACCTCAACTGAATGCCCCCCTTTTAATTGTGCAATGTACAATCTCCTGAACATGGTAAATCTAGACTCTGGGCCTTGTGATAAATGAAGGTGCAAGGAGGCTCAGAGTGGCAAGGGGTGTAGAACAGTTTGAAGATGAGGACATTAAATGAAGGGTTGAAAGTCCTATGGATGGAAGTAGAACTCAGAAGGGCAAAGTCCTACTGCAAAGACGTAATTAGAACTGCAGGTACAGGGAAGAGGGGCTGATGAGTCTTCCTCCCTGAGTACCTGTGTTCTATGGGGTTTGTCTCATCTGTGTCCCCAGGGCAGTCAGGGAGTAGGACTTCCCAGAAAATGTTGACTTGAGCACCTGCCTGTCGTCTAGCAGCGCATCCCTCATCTATACTGGCAATGAGTCAGCTGCAGGGATCTTAGCACATAGGGAAGACTCTGTGTGTGTGTGTGTGTGTGTGTGTGTGTGTGTGTGTGTATGCGTGCCAATGATATAGGGCCAGTTTTCTGGGTTGTGGCCATCTGGGGGAAATGCTTCGTGGCAAAACACCATCGGAGGTGGTCACAGAGTGCACACATTGCAGTGAAGGCATTCCCAGGAGATGGGACAGCCAGGCACAGGAAAGAGGTACAAAAAGACTTTCATTCACTCACAAAAGTGTTGATGTGATCATGTGCCAGGCACCATTCTAGGCACTGGAATACTTCAGTGAACAACACAGACAAAAACCCTTGTTCTTCTGAAGTTTCCATCTCAGTGGGAAAGGAAAAATAACAAGTACTATGACAAGTCATATAATAAATGTTATTTAAAAACAACAACAAAGCAGAGCTTGGCGTGGTGGCACAATTGTATTTCAGCTATAGGAGGCTGAGGCAGGAGGATAGCAAGTTAGACCCTTCTACACATCCTGGTTCAATCCCCAGTGCCAAAAGAAAAGAAAAGAAAAGAAAAGAAAAGAAAAGAAAAGAAAAGAGGCTGGAGATTTAGCTCAGTGGTGCTGAGCCTGCCTTGCAAGCAGAAGGTCCAGAGTTCGATTCTCGGTCCAAAAAATAAAACAGAAAAGAAAAGAAAAAAACAGGGAAGGAAATATGGAATACCAGGCAGGATTTGCAATTTTAAATAGAGTAGTAGTCAGACTTTCCTTGGAAGACAATATTTGTGCCAAGACTTGAAAGAGGTAGAGGAGCATGGCAAGCAGAATTCTTGGGAAGAGCCTTCTAGGCAGATAGATGAAGAAGCCCAAAGGCTCTGAGGTCCAGCATGTTTAAGGAACAGCCATAGAGCTGGTGTGGAGTAAGCAGGAAGAAAGAGTGAGAGACAGCAAAAACGGAATGGCCACCAGGTTCTGTGGGCTATATAAGCTGTTGCAAGGACTGGAAGATAATCAAGATCTTCCTGACTACATCATTGAGAATGGACTGAGTGGGGTGAGGGGGGAAGTGGAGACAGTGTGGACTCAAATCCTGGCTGAACTACCTACTGGCTGTGTAACTCCAGCAATCATTCAGCTTCTCTGGACCTTACCTTCTCTCATGTCACCCAAGCACTGATCATAATGTGCGTTTCACAGGATCCCAACCAAGTTTAAAATAGTGAGGGACCTCAGCGGTAGCATTGCTATGTGAGTGCTGGGAACCCTATTTCGGAAGAGAGAGAGACAGGTCAGCACTCTGGTCACAAGCTTCCAGGGAGGCAGGAGAAGGCAGGGAAGCCAGGCAGGCTGCAGCAGGGACAGCAGCCTTTGCAGCAGTCCAGGGCAGAGATGAAGGTGGCCTGGACTGAGGGTCAGGGCCAGAGGTGAGGGATGGAGAGGACTGGGAGGATTTGAGAGAATGTACAGGTGGATCTGGGGATGGGCACATGGGGAAGTCAGGGGAGAGGTTGGAGAAATGGGATTGGGCGCTCCTCCTGGTGCTCAGAGTGGCCCTTGGCCCTGCCCTCTTGAAGCCTTGCTGCCCCTTGGTCCCAGCATGCTCTACTCTGGTGGGTCCATGAGCACCCTTTGAAGAAGCCCCCTCTCATGGGATTCTGACAGGACCCGGTCCCCAGTGCTGAGGCACTTAGTACTGGGACCCCAGCCAGCCGTTTTTCACAGCTGGCCCATGCTCCAGCCCTGGAGGCCCTGGCTCCCCTCCCCTGAATGCTACACTTCTTCCACCTGCACCTCCAGGACCCCATCCTGGTGATCACAACCCCCCTACCCTATCGTGCCAGAAATCTGCTGGCACTCCTGCCTCAGCGCAGACCCTGTGGTTAGTTGCTGGGCCCTTCCCTGTGTATGACTGGCTTTGCTTGCCCACGTGTCCTCAGGGGCTACACTGGAGGGAGCCTGCCCACTGCCCCCACCTGTGCCACCATCTGGGGCCACCCAGGGCCATTGTGAAGGAGGCAGATATGAGCTCTGGATTATAACTTACTGTCCTGTAATTTGTGACCCCTTGATCAGGAGACCCCCCCCCAAGACTTCCCCTGTGAAGACAGATCTTCAGGAAGGCCCTCCAACTCCCAGTTCAGATGAGATTTTAATGAGGACATTCATTCACTGGGGGAGGTGGCCAGGTCAGGCAGCAGAGCCAGCTTGCCTGGCCCACCCTGGGCACATGAAGCCATTCTTCCCTGAAGAGAGAAGGGGTCTGCAGCTACCACCTGTGCCATCGCGCCAAGGCTTCATTTCATTCCAGCCAAGACACAAAACCATGTCCAAATTTCTCATCCTAGCCTTCATAGCCCCCATCATCCCCTTCTGGCCCACAGAGCATTCTGTAGCTGGCCATGCCCTCTTCTCTGCCTGTCCTTCCTGCCTTGTACACTCCTGCGCTCCACTTTCCCAGCCAGCTCGGGCACTGCCTCTTCCCAGGAAGTGGGAGATCCGGGGACCTCCCTGGGAGCTTGTGACCAGAGTTCTGACCTGTCTCTCTCTCTTCTAAAATAGGGTCCCCAACACTCATATAGCAATGCTACAGCTGAGGTTCCTCACTATTTTAAACCTCGTTAGGATCCTGTGAATCTAACATTGTGATCACCGCTTGGTTACATTCGAGATAAGGTTGGTCGAGAGAAGCTGAATGATTGCTGAAGTTACACATCCAGTAGGTAGTTCAGCCAGGATTTGAAGCAAGTCTCCCTGATCTCCTTCCCCCAACTCTCCTTTCCCTTCTCTTTGTCCCCACAGCTGCTCTCCAGCCATCACCAGAGGGCCCTCAAGGAGAGAGAGCCTCAGTCTCCAAGCCTTAGCCCTGCCCTCCCGAGACCTTCTGGGGGCTCCTACCTGGCTTCCCTACAGCCCTGAGCCTTTCTGTGCCCCCTCATGGGACCTCACTCCATGAGAATGTGAGGTAGGTGCCCAGACGGCATTCAGTTACAGGCAGAAAGAACAACCAGCCTCCCTCAGTCTCAAGCCCAGAGCCAAGGCCGGACTGGGAGGAGCCAAGCTGGTAGGGATCTCAGGCAGCAGAAGCTGATGACAGAAGATTCAGAGGGTCCGGAGGAGGCCCTCGCTGAGGACAAACGGGACCTTCAGCAAAAAGACCCAGCCATGTCTAAGGGAAAGGCAACGTCCATTAAGTCCATTAACTTTAACACTGAAATCAATGTTGCAGCCACCAGAAGTAATTAGCGTAATTCACATTTCAGATCAGGAGATTTTTGAAAACCAAGTTTAATTATGTTGAAAAATGACAACTTCATTTTCCCTCCCTGGATAGGTTCCCCTGATGTTCCCCACACTTTCATTAAAAAGAGGACTGGTTGCAGGATTTTTTTTAATGCTATTAAGCAAAAGAAATACTTTGGCTATTTCAGAGCTAATAAATCAGCTCAGATGCCCACAACATAGTCTAAGTAGATTTGAAATATTTCCTTCCTCATTTCAGGGCAGAGTGTGTGGTTTTAGCCCTGAAGGAAACTAGTAGGGGCTCTCAGGCAGCCAGAGTAGCTCTAGGCGATCACCAAATCCGTTTTACAGGTGAGCAAGCTGAGGGCTGGCCAAGACAGGAGATTCGCTCAAGGTCACCTTGTCTGGCCCTATACTTAGGAGCAAGGGATGCAGAGACGGTCCCTGCATTCAGGAGTGGGCTGCTCTGGGGACATCACAGAACAGCTTGAGGAGTCCAGAAAGGCCAACTGGGGCAGTTGACATGGGATCTGAGGCTTGCAGGATGTAGGACTTAGCAAAGGGAAAGAGGAGAAGGCTGCCATTCCAGGAGGGTGAGAGATGACAGCAAAATCCAGGCACCCTCATCTGGGTCCGGGTAGAGGATGCTTGCTCAGGCTCTCACAGGTCACGAAGTCTGCGGGTGCCCAGCTCACCTGTAACTTCCCGGACAGACGCTCACCTGCACTGGAGGATAGCAGGGCTCCCAGGAAACTCTAGATGGCCCCCAGCAGGCCCTCCCCGCTTCATCCCCACCTCATCCCACCTCTCAGCATCCCTTACTCCAGCAGCACTCCAGCTCACACCCAAGAGTCTTAATCCCACCTCTGTCACTCTCTTAGACAGGTCACCACCAATAGCCTCATCGTCTTCACTTTCAGCTTCCCTCAAATCAACCCATCTCTGTAGCGTCTGGCCCCTCCAATAGATGCCTGAGCCTCCCCCAGCCATGACTGGGTCCCATGTGTTTGTTTAAGAGGCTGCCATGGTGCTAATTGCTGTGTTTATTCCTGCTCACCAAATGTGCTCCGTTTTGCAGGCATTTGCTTGGATGGCTCTTGAAGCCTGGTCTTGCTTGTTTTTCTTTTGAGGTGGGGGAAGCAGAAGCATCCCTCTGACCTATATTTCTTAGCACTGCCCTTCTGGGGCCACAGACTGGTACAGGACTGGGGCCTGTCCCCACCTCTACCCTGTCCCTCCCCTCTAAAAAAGGGCCCTGGGCTCTGGTGTAGATCTGGGGAGTTTAGGTTTGCTGCCAGCGACTGGGGAAGCATTCCCCTCCATGGAATTGTGCCTGTTTTCCCAGTAGCCCCCATGGCCAGAAAAGCAAGCATTAGCTCATTGGTTGTGCAGTCTGGCCTGCCCTGTTCTCTAAGTAAAGGAACAACCTAGATGAGAATGTTGTGCTTCACTGGATCTCAGAAGATGAAGCAATAAATGTGAGCCATCCCAGCCTTCAGGGATCCCCAAGAGGGCTGCTCAGCCAGGCGGGCCCCCACCTCCAAGCTGCTCCATTGTGTGGGCTTGCAGGCCGGGGTGGGGGGCGGGAGGGTCCAGCCTGCCGGGGTCTTCTCATCACAGCCCCTTGCTGAAAGGCACCTCCCCCTCCCCTGGGCCCCACCAGCCAGGCCAGGGTCAATGGGATTAAAGGCTCAATTCACGCCAGTCAGTTCTCTGGTAACACGATTTCATTAGAGGCAGGCCGGGAGGAGAATGGACGGAAACAGCTGGTGTATAAATTATAAAGTCTACTTTGTACTGAGTGAGCACACCTTTTCCCAGCCACATGACTAATTAATGTGGCGGGGAGTGGACTTGAAGTCAAATTGCCTTTCCCCCTCTCTCCTGGGGCTTGGTTAACAACAGGTCCCTGCAAAGCTGGGAGAAGGGAAGATTATGCAAAGCTATCATCATATGAAAATAGCGCATTAACATACTGCCTGTGAGCTGTGTCCAATCAGTTCCCTCCCAGTGGCGTGTGTACGAAACAATTAGGGTGGCATTTCTACCACGCTTCTTTAATACATTTTGGCATTAATATAATCAAGGAGTGGGGGCCTAGACATCTTGCAGGCGAGGTTTTCTGGAACACCCCTGGGAGGCTGGGTGGGGAGGGTGAGTGAGATCCTGAGCTGGCAGGGGTGGGATGCAGGCTGAGCTCCTTTGGACCAGAACCCTGGGCGCAGCTCTGTGATCTCAGAGAGCCCTGGCCTCTGCCAGCCACCCACGACCTCGGTGCACCTGAGAGCAGACTTCCTTGCCCCAGCAAGGGAGCACAGAAGCCATGCTCCTCAACCAGCAAAAGCAGGAAGTTCTAGAGGTAGAGTGAGCCTTTAGAAATGCCAATCATATCTCTTAATCCGCTGCACAAATCCCCCAGTGACGTCCCATGTTGCTTCTAATAAAACCCACACTCCTCAGGGGGCCCTGGTCTATCCCCTGCCTCCCTTTCTCCTTCCAGCACCACCTTCAGTCACTCAGCCTTCTCTTTACTCCTCACACACTGCGATCCAACCTGCCTCAGGGCCTTTGGACTTGCTCTTCCCTCTGCCTGGTGTGATTGTCCTTCCTGTCCCACATGTGTAGGCTGCTCAGAGAGTCCTTTCCCAACCAACCTGATCTAAATCAGCACCACCCCAGTTGCCATCTGCTTCTTTGGTTTGTTTCCATCTCAAATGTCTTATGAATGGATTTTGTCCCTGGCTTATTTGCTGCTTCCCACTAAAGAGTGTAGGCGCCTAGGGGCCTCATCTGGTCGGTATTTGGAACACTATAGTGGTAACTAGCACATAGCAGGTGCTTAGCAAATCATTCTTGGATGAGTGAGTGGCATCTGAAAGCTCTAGGGGGACCAGTAAGACCTAGTAGGGATGCTGCCTTTGCTGCCATCCCCTGCATGACCCTGGGCAACCTCACTCCCCCTATTACTCACCAACCCTTTATTCAGCACCTGTTGGTTGCCTAATCTTGAAGAACTGGGAGAAGCTAGAGCCAGATGTGGTTCCTGCCCTGAGGGCCTCACAGCCTAATTGGCGAAGCAAGTTGAGATATGAGAAAGAAGACCAGCTGCCTGAGTCAGGACTTGAACACAGTGGTGCAGGGGAGGAAAAGGTGGGAGCCAAGAGCCCAGGGCCAGTTTATCACTGACGTGTGCCCCCAGTTCCATTGTCAAAGCTCTCTGAACTTCAGTTTCTTCATCTCCAAGGCAGATGACAGTCGATGCCATCCTTGGAGCTTATTATGCCCAACCGCCCATTTCAGAGAACGGCAAAGCGAGGCCCAGGAATAGGACAGGGCCTTTCCTAGGGTCAGAGGAGGAGTCAGTGACAAAGCTAGGGCCAATGCCCAAAGCAGGGCCAATGAGTTTTAGTGGAGTGACAGATCCTTTACTTTCCTTTACCACCCACCCCTTGAACAGATGCTGCTCCTTTGGGGTTTCAACTGGCACCTGGCCCCAATCCCACAGCCCAAAGAACAAGCCAAGAGCCCTAAACATTGCTTCCTTACAACAAGAGGGAGCGTAGCTGAGTGAATCCACCACTCTGAGCTAGCCTCTTGGGCTTAGCCATGAGATACCTGGAAAGGGCCCTGCTGCCGCTCCCCAGATTTTGGATGAATGAAGCCTCATTTCTGTGCAAGCCCCAGCACAAACAGCCCAGCTTAGTGCCCTCCGCCCTTAGCCTGCCCTGATACCACTGAAATTCACCCCACTGAGCCCCAGCACAGGCAGCCATGTGATCAGATGTTCCCTGCTTGCCAAGCACTGCCCTGGGGCTGGGGAGCAGGAGGAAGTGGACGTGCTTCTTCTCACAGAGCTCACACACAAGAGGAGGGAGACACACATGACTACTGCTGTGGGTATTTTAAAATACTGAGAGATAGTAGTACCATACATGCACATACCATAGGAGAAAGGCACAGTGTCCTGGAGGAGACTCCTGGAGAAGGTGACATGTGAGCAGAGACCTGGATGGAGTGAGGGGTCAAGGACTACACACGTTGCAGAAGGAAAAGAAAGCTTAGTGGCTCTGACCTTAGAGGGAGCTTGGCATATTTGGGGAACAGGAAAAGGCACCAACATGGTCACAGAGTAAGCTAGAGAGTAGGAAGGAGACAAGGTTGGAGGACAGGTGAGGCAGGGAAGCAGGAGAAGGGATAGGGCAGATCACGTAGAGGTCCTAGTGAGGACTTCACGTTTCACTCTGTGACACATGGGAAGCTATTAAGGAATGACATGACATGACCTGACACATTTTTTTAAAAGGTTACTCCAGCTTCTGTAGGCAAACCATCTGGACATGTTAGAAGGTGACCAGGAGATCACTGCAACCACCCAAGCAAAGGGTGAGAGTCCTGGGTTAGAGCATCGGTGAGGGAGAAACGACTGGATTCTGTGTATATGTTGAAGACACGATTGATAGTCTGCTTTGGGGTCAGATCTGGGGATGGAGAGGAGACACAAGTGAAACTGAAGATCCTGAAGCAGAGGTCCCCTTTAGAGCTTCACCTTTCTAGGCCTCATGCATATGCAGCTGGCAAAGCATATCCTTGGCCTTTCCAGCCTTCAGCCACTTTGAGAATGGAAGGCCATATTGTTGACTAGCCTGTGGCACACAGGATAAGTGGCCTCT
>NW_004624766.1:431767-444267 GCF_000247695.1 Heterocephalus glaber | reverse complement strand
TCCTCAACAGGAACACCTGAATAGAGTGAAGAGTGGGAGTGTGATACTTGGAAGGCAAGGAGAAAGGGGTATTAAGCAGATAATCCCCTGAACCTTGAAACCTAGCATGGAGCCTGGCCGTGGGAGGCACAGGACACTTGTCTGTAGACAAGAGGAACATGGGGGAGGATGTGGAGCTTCCAGGCCAAACTAACAGGGACAAATCTCAACCCCACCCCTCTCACTGATATGGTTTTGTTGGTCTTAGCAGATCTGGGATTGTTGTAGGCCATTTGGTTCTAGACTAGTAGCTTCCAACTCCCAAGATCCTACTAGAAGTACTTCCAGGCAAATGCTAAAGGTCAGCTGGTCTAGGCTGGGCTAAGGGGCTGCTCTCTGGGGCCATAGGTATGTGTATTATTATTATATGGCTCTAAGATTTGCAGAGCCAACTTGCTCAGGCATGAGCTCTGGGACCCTCAGGTAAGACATGAGATAGCAGGTCCCTAACCCAGTGACCCAGGGAACTCTCCAGGGTCCTGGGGGATACAGTTTGGGAGAAGCATCCTCTTTTTATGTCTGTAAGCCTGGACCACATCTTCAATTTTGCAGAATCTGGTCTACAACAGCAGAAAGGGATACAGAGGGATAGGCTTTGCCAGAGGCCCTACAGTTGGAATACTTGGGCTTAAATGGCCAAAGGGTAGGGGTGGTATAGGTATCTGAGGTCACCCAGGAGGTTTGGAACCATGAAGCTGCCTCAAACAGAGGCAGCAGCCTAGCCTAATCCCCTCGCCCTTAGCACCTTCTCCAGCTATGCCCTCAGCCAACAAGAAAGGACCTTACATGCTTCTTCATGTCCTTCCCTCATCTGCCCAAGGGTGAGACCTTTATGTGAGCACTAGGGAACTTCTTGAAATAAGGAGAGCGCAGGGGATACACCAAGGCCAAACTTCTATCCTGTACAGCTTTACAGAAACCAGGGCCTTGACAAATCAGAATCTTGCACTGGAAACTTGGAACCTGAAGAAAATATCCTATTTTATTCATGGGGAGTCAGAGGCTCAGTACATTAGTTAGGAAAAGGGCTAAGCTGCTGTGACAAAGAGACCCCAAGCTACCCCAAACTGGAATGAGATGGAACTTCACTTCTCTCTCTCATTACAGATTTAAAAGTCCAAGTTGGCACAAGATCACTCAAGGACCCGCTGTCCTTCCATCCTATTTCTGTGCATTCCTTAGGGTTTTGTTCTAATCTGCATAGAATGCCCTGATTCCAGCTGTGGGAAGAGTGAAGAGACAGCAAGCCCTGGACAAGCAGCTTCTTTCTAAACAAGAGAGGCAAAAGTAGCTCATATATTTTTTCTGCCTATAAATGAGAGACAGTAAGTCACCCAAACCTACTGCAAAGGGAATTGGGAAATGCGGTCTACAGCTGTGTAGCCATGTGCAGGAGAAAGGGGAGGACAGATTTGGGGACACTGGTCTGCTACACTTAGGATGGGGCAGCTGCTGGAGATCTGCAAGAAGTAGAATCAGAATCAAGATCTAGGTGTTAGCTGACGCCACCAAGTCTGAGGCCTCGGGGCTATACCTGCAGGCTCTGAGGGTTTGAATTAGCAGCCTGTCCCCAGTCTGTGTGTGGCTGGGTCTGCTCAGCTTGGGCACATATAGCACAGGCTCTAGGTGGTGGCTGACTATGATCTCCAGCCCTGACAGGGCTCAGATATTCCTATGAGTCACAACAAGAGGTGGCCTGAGCGGAGGGGCTCAAAGCTTGGCTTGGAGGAGCCCAGGCAAGTCCTGGGTAGCTTCAGCCAAAGAAGAATATATGCTTCCAGGGGGCTAGCTTTCCCCCTGAATTGGTATTGTTTGGGAGCTGGCAGGGGCTCTCAGACAGGTAGGATGCTGTGTGGGGAGTTGTCCCTTTGGCCTCTTGGATCATGGGGCAGAGGTGGGCAGCAAGACCCTACTGGAGATTGGGGGCAGGGCCCAGAGGGGGACCGAGTGTGCTCCCCCACCAGCTCCACATACCACAGTGCCTGCCTGCAGCGTCGGGGAGGACTGATTCTGGGATGCTTGTGCTGTTGGGACATGTGGCTGTAGCTCCGAGGGGACCACCTGTGTGGGGGTGTGTTCACTCTGGTGAGCTTGTCGGGAAACAGGCTGTTCTCTGGGAGTGAGTCACAGTATTCAGGCCCACAGCCCGGTCAGTTGGAGTCCCTGAGGCTTGAAGATCAGGACCAGCCTCAGGAGCACCTGGAAACATCTGGCCTCTCCAGCCCAGCCCAGGATTGCTTGGGGTCTCCAGTCCTCAGTGGACAGGTGATGAGGGGGGAGGGAAGGGGACAGACAACAGTTACTTGTGCAAAATGGGGGTTCAGATTGAAATTCTGAAGCTGCAGGTCAGGCTGGGGCTTGGTTGCTGGGTATCTGTAGCCTCTGTTGACCCTTGGTGAGGGTCACTGTAGAATAGGAGGTGCAGAAATGAAGCCATTTGGAGACTGAGAGGGTCCTCTGTAGCTTCATTCTAGCTGGCAGGAGAAGCCCGGAAGCTACCCAGCAACTCAGATGGCTTTGCCACATTCAAGTCTCAGAACAAGCCAGTTGGCTAGATAAATGGAAGAGTGGGGGAAATATTTGAGCCAGGCAAATTCTCCCAACTGAGAGCTAGGGTGGGGATCCATGGAAGGCAAGGGCAAGTCCAGAGTTTCTGAGCTGGGGAGAACTACAGAGACTTTACTTGACCTACTTCTCTCCCAAGGCAGGAGGCTAGAGAAGATGCAAACCCTCCTCACTTAATAGTTTTTCTCTTATTCCTGTCACACAAATAATTATACAAATAACTATGTAATTAACTACATTGTTGTGATAAATGCTATAGAGGGCTAGGGAAGGCCGTGCCAGGCTGTAACAGAGAGGGAGGTCTAGTTTACTCTTGTTGGGGAGAGGCCACCCTGACATTAAATCCCACACCTCAGGGGTGAGCAAGAGGTGGTGCAAATGAGAGGGGAGGAAGGACATTCCAGGCAGAGGAAACACCATGCCTGCAGGCCCGGAGCTGGGTGGTGCTTCAGGCAATGGTAAGGAAGATCCCCTGCATCGTGGGAGTGAGGGGTGGATGTCAGCTATGGGAGATGTACGGGGAGGGCCTGCCTGGGCAGAGCCAGGAGGACATGCAGAGGATGGGGAACTTACTCCAGAGAGCAATGGGAAGCCACTGCAGGTGCGAGGGTTGGTCGGCAAAATCTGATTTGTTCTTTTAAAATATCTCCTGGCTGGCCCAGGGATTTAGCTCAGTGGCACCGCGCCTGCCTTGCAAGAGCAAGGTCCTGAGTTCGATCCACAGTACCAAGAACAAAAACAAAAAGAAAAAAACTCCTGGCCGCATCCAGAGCCCAGAGGCTCAGGGTGGATGTGGGCAGGTCAGTAAGGAGCTCCTGTGGCCGCTTGCACTGATTGGAATTGAAGGAAGTGTCAAAATGGACTCCCCAATTTGTTCCTGAAGTTCAAAAATTATAAATTAGGGCCGGGCATAGGGGTGCACACCTGTAATCCTAGCACTCAGCACTCGGGAGGCTGAGGTAGGAGGATCACCACAAGTTCATTGCCACCTGGGCTACATAGTGAGTTCAAGACCAGCCTGAATTACAAAGCGAGACCCTGTCTCAAAAAATGAACAAACAAAAATTACTATTTAATAAATTATTTAATCATTAAAGGTAATTTTAGAAGTGGGTACCTGTTCCTTACCCCCTCTACCTTCCATTGTCGCTTGCTAAGGCACCATTGTTGATAGCCTGAACAGGGACAAGCTTTCATATCCTTTCTCCATGTTCCTCTGAAGAGAGGGAAGGTTTCCTTTACATGGGATGATACTACTTGCTACTTTGCAAGCCATCTTTCTCACTAACAGTACATCAGACATGGTTTTTTTTGGGGGGAGAGGAGGCATACTGGAGACTGAACCCAGAGGTTTCACACTGAGCTACATCCCCAACCCCTTTTAAAATTTTTTACTTTGAGACAGAGTCTCACTGAGTTGCTCAGTTACCCAAGGTGGACTTGAACTTGTAATCATCCTCCCTTCGCCTCCCAGAGTGCTGGGATTACAGGTGTGCTCTGCCACTCCCAGCTCACAGACACGCTTTGTAAGTCAGTAGCTATAGCTCCAACTTATCTTTTAAATAGTTAATAATATTCTACAGCAGGGCTGTAGAACAGTGTACTTAATCACTGATTGACACTGATATTCAAATGCTTTCCAATTTTCTGCCACAATACACACTGCTGAAATTATAGGGTCATCCTTATAGATTTTTCTCCTGTAAGATGGATTTCCATAAAGGAAGATTTCTGAGTCAAAAGTCAGGTAACTTTTCAATTTTAATAGATAGTGCCAGTTAACTTGCTCAGCAACAATACCCATTTTCTTAAATTTTTAGCAGACCTGAACATTTTCACCCTCTTACATTTTTTTTTTCAAATTTGATGAACTTAGATAGTGAAAACTTATTTTGCTCTAATTTGCATTTCCCAACTAATAAGGAGAGCAAGCATTTTATTGGCCACTTTAATCTCCACTGCTCCCAATGGCCCCTTCATAGCCCCTTTCCAACTTTCTTTTAGGCTTCTGCCTTTTCTTTCACAATTTACAGAAACTCCTAATATACGGCATATTTTCTCTTTTATTTCCACAAATTTTACAAGTATTTTCCCTGTAAATCATTTGTATTTCCTTCGTTCCTGGTATCCTTTACCATCTAAGTCTTTAATCAAATATAGTATATCTTTCTTTTTCTTTGTTACTCCCACCAAATTTATTTGTTATTATTATTAAGATCTATTAAGACTTTCACTTAAAATCTTTTCTGATCTTTTAATTGTTCCACTTGCATATTAAAATCACTTGAAACATAATTTCTACATTTAGGGAAGGTAGGGATCTGTAAGATGGATAAACAGGGTAGCACCATTTTTTGAAAGAACTTTTTGAGATATAATTCACATACCAGACAATTCATCCATTTAAAATGCACAGTTCCACACATGTTAGTATAGTCACAGATACAGTAATTACCAGAGACAATTATATGCCATTTTTATCACCTCAAAAAGAAACTTCTTGCCCTTTAGCTGTCACCTCATGACTACCCTTAATTCCTGGAAACTGCTAATCCACTTTCCATCTTTATAGATTTTACAATTCTGGACATTTTATATAAATGAAATTATATACATGTGGGTATGGTTTTTTATGACTGCTTTCTTTTTCTCACTAATGTTTTAAGGCTCATCCATCTTATGGTGTGTACTGGGGTTTTATTCTTTTTTAGGGTTGAATAATACCTATTTTTAGTTAACGGGCATTTGATTTTTCCCATCTTTTGGCTATTGTAAGGCCGCTATAAACATTAACGCACAAATTTATGTTTTCTTTTGTCCTGGGTATATGTCTAGGAGGGAAGTTGGTGGCCATATAGTGACTTTACATTTAACTTTTTGAGAAACTGCCAGACTGTTTTCCAAAGTGGCTGCACCATTTTATATTCTCACCAGCAGTGTGTGAGAGGTCTGGTTTTTCCTTCTTTGCCAACATTTGTTTTAATCTGGATATTTTATTCTACTCCCTAATGAGTGTAAAGAACTATATCATTGTGGTTTTCATAATGTGAAGTATCTTTTCAGGTGCTTATTGGCTTATCTGTGCCTCTCCTTTAAAGAAATCTTCACAGATGGCAATATCATTTATTAGTCTTTTTCTCTGACAAGTTGTAATGTATTAAATTCTTTTCTGTACTTGAGCCTACAAATTGGGTCTCTGTTCCTCTGATCTATTTATCTCTTCCTGGTTTATACCATACTGTTTGATTATGGTGGCTTTGTAGTATGTTTTATTTTCTGATAATGCAAGTTCTCTTTGTTACATATATTTTCTTAATTAGCCTCAAGTATTTATTTTTCAAATGTATTGCAAATTAAAATTTTTAAAAAGTTCTAAATTGTTTTACTGGGGATTCTAATAAAAACTACTAACTCTATATATTAATTTTGGAAGAGCTGGCTTTTTATAAAGTCTCTTTCTGAAACATGGCTACATTTCTATATGTTCAGATCTGGTTAGATGTCCTTCAATATGATTCTGTGACTTTCTTCAAAGAAGACCTTTATGTTTGCAATGATTATCTTTAAATTATTCCTGGATATTTTATAATTTTGTCATTATTGCAAAAGATCTATTTCTTCATTTCCATTTCTAATATACAGTTGCAGTTAGAAAAAAATTCTAAAATATTTATGTATCTTATATTTAGTTACCTTCCCAATTATCTCATTAATTGTAGCAGTTTTTAAACTAATTTTCCTGGATTTTCTTGATACATAGTCATACAATTTATAAGTAGACCAATTTTTGTCTTTTTAAAAATCAGGTATTTATCCTGCTTAATCCATTTTCTTGTCTTATTATTTTAAAGTCTCCCTCATAATGTGGGATAATAGACCTGATAATGAGGAGGGAGATGTAGTTCCATGGGACAGCATTTGCTCAGCATAGGTGAGGGCTGAGGTTTGATCCCCAGAACCAGAAAAGGAAAGAAGGAAAGAAAAGTGGGAAAGAGAGAGGGAGGACAAAGTGCTAACAATGGGCAGCCTATCTTGTATCCAATTTCTAGAAATACCTTTAGATTGTCATTGTTTATATATTTACTGTTCAGTTTCAGTAGTCTTAACAAATGAAGTACTATAGTTCTTTTCTATTTATGTTTTACTTAACATTTTATTAACAATATATGTTGGATTTTATGAAATTATTTATTGATGTAGTGATTTACATAGATAAATTTTCTGATACTGAATCATGTCTATAGTGTTAAAACAAACCTGTCTGCTGGGTGTGGTGGCACTTCCTATAATCCCAGCACTCTGAAAGGCTGAGTCAAGAAGATGGAAAGTTTGAGCCCTGCTTGGGGAATTTAAAGCAACTTAGGGAGATTCTGTCTCCAAAAAAATGTTTTTTTATTACTATTAAAAAGAAATGGGGCCGGAAATGTAGCTCGGTGGCACCATGCCTGCCTTGCAAGTGCAAGGTCCTGAGTTCCATCCCTGGTACCAGGAAAAAAAAAAAAGGAATGGGGATGTAGCTTAGTACGAAGGCCCTGGGTACAATCCTCAGTACTGCAAAGCGCACACACACAGACACAGACACACACACACACACACACACACACACACACACACCTGCCTTTAGGTATTATTTTGCCATGTCCAGTTAGGAAATATCTTATTCCAGAATTTGCACTCATGTTCAACCTATTTTGTGATTTTTTTCTTTCATTTAAAATTTAATCTTTATAAAGTTTGGGAATTAAGAAAAGACTGGCTCATAAAACAAACCAGGAAGTTTTTCAACTTTTCCTCTTATCTGGAATAATTTAAATACTATTAAAAGCATGTTTTTAGACTCTGTGGTAGAGCACTTGCCTAGCATGATCAAGGCTCTGGGTTCAATCCCAGCACCACACAGACACAGACACACACACACACACACACACACACACACACACACTGTGTTTGTAAAGGTTATATAAAACTTATTATAATGTAAATTATGTCTTGTGACTTTTACCTTTTGAGGGGGGTTGAGACAGGGTCTCAATATGTAGCCTATGCTGGCCTTGAACTCATAGCAATCCTCCTACCTCAGCCTCCCAAATTCTGGGATTACAGGAGTGCACCAACATATCCGGCCTTAAATTTTGGACTGTTATAAAATACACATTACATAGACTTCACAAGTCCAACCATTTTTAAATATACAGTTCAGTAGTATTAGATACAGTCACACTATTTTGCAGCCATATGAAATGCTATACCCATTAAACAACAGTTCCACATTTTTCCCTCCTCTCAGCTCCTGGGCACTACCATAGCTGCTTTCTGTGATCCTGAGTACTCTAGGCACCCTTTATAAGTGGGATCACACAATATCTGTCTTTTTGTGATGAGCTTATTTCATTTAGCATCACTCCCTCAAGGTCATTCTTGTTGCAGCATGTGTCAAGAGTGCCTTTCTTTTTTAAGGTTGAATAATATTCTGTTGTATGGATATGCCACATTTTGTTTATCTGTTCAGCCACTCGTGGACAGTTGGGTTGTTTCCACCTTTTGGCTCTTATGAACAATGCTGCTGTGAATGTGAATGTATAAATACTTCTGTAACCACTTGTATTCAATTCTTTTGAGTATGTATCCAGAAGCAGAACTGATGGAACATATGGTGCCTTGTGATATTTTAATGGTGGAATTTTAATTTCTTTTTAAATGTTTTCCATTTATTGACTTATTCAGGGTTTTGACTTCTATCCTCAGTTCTGACAATTTTCAACTTTCCTCTAGGCTTTCACATTTATTTTCATAGGCTTATAATATTGTTATAATTCTTTTACCATTTCTATACTTTTTTGTATACATCTTTTTATACCAAATATTGAACATTTCAACTTTCTTTATTTTCTTAGACAGATTTGCTTGGAAGAATTTTTCTATTTTTTTTTTCTTGTCAAAGAACCGGGGTTTGGTTCTAATTTGCTCTTTATTCAAACATTTGTTTATTTTCTATTTCATTAGTTTCTAACATAAACCTGATTAATTGCCTTCTACTTTTTTGGCTTCATTCTTTTTCTAATTTCTTAGATCTAATTTATTTATTCTTGGTCCTTATTTTAACATTTTAACATTAAAAGTCTATATTTCCTCACATATAGCTGTGTCCCACAACTTCTGTATGACATGCTGTTTTTTCTTTTTCATCACTACATCATTGGTAATTTCAGTTTTAATCTTATTTTTGATTCAGTAGTAATTTAAGAGTATGTTTCCTAATTTTCAAGCAGTTTATGCTTTTAGCCTTACAGTAAGCTTTGTTTGACATGAATGTTGCTGTTCCTACTCCCTCTCTGCTTGCATTCGCTTGGTATATTTTTTGCCTTTGCTTTATTTTCAGTTTTTTTGTCACCTTGTTTGGAGAGTATTTCTTGTAAACAGCATTTGGCTGTATATTATTTTTTAACTTACTCAGACAATCTGTTTTGTGTAACGCACTGATGTACCAAGCTCACTGCCACCAGGAGAAGCTGGCAGTCAGTGTGGGCTGTTCCCATTACTGGTCCATTCTTGATCACACAGGCTTTCCCATCCCTCTGGTATGAAGCTTACACAGGTTTAGACATACAGGCCATACAGTGTCAAGCTCCAGATCTCATGCATTTAGAATAATTAGCCCCAAATTCTGATGTTCCAATTCTCCTTTCCAGGATCCTCCTCTCTAAAAAGTTGTGAGACCGTCTCTAGACTGCTTCATGTGTAACCCAAGTACCCTCTATACACCACTACAGTTCTGGAGACTCCTTCTCTAACAACCCCAGGTTAAGAGGTTGGGGTTGATGGGTTAGAGGAATAGCTGCTGCCTGATGCTCTTGCCATGTTGCTTGAGCTGCTGCCAACCAATGGCACCAAGGTGCTGAGCCCTGCTGCTCTTTACCTTCTTGGCCCAGACAAGAGACGTCTTAGCTTCTAGTGACCAGCTCTTTCAGGGGGGAGTTCCATAGCAAACCTGTAGGACCCCTAGTGAAAGTGTTTCTCCTTTGCACCACTGGCCTCTTCTTCCCAGAGTGCTGTCAGGAGTGGCTCAGGCCCAGCCTTGCAGCATCCCTGGAACTGTTGCTCCCTCCAAACTCTGGACCTTGCTGCTCAATCTAGTTCTCCCATAAAATCCCCTCTCAGGAACCTCATTGCCTCTCCCCTAACATGGGCCCTCCATGGGAGCCTCATTCCTCAAGACAGGTCTTTCTATTCCAGATCTTTCCTTTCTAGTTCTCAGACACAGCTATGCACAGAGTTCAGAGTCTTTCACCAGGAACTGGTGGTCCACATACGTGTACAGATGTAGCTGGGCATCTATTGTAAGCACCTGACGACTCCATGCTGATTCCCCCCAAATCAGGAGACTGGTCCCCCACCCCCACCCCGAACCGGGGATCGAACTCTGGTCCTTGTGCTTGTGAGGAAGGTGGTGGAACCACTGAGCTAAATCTCCGGCCAAGGAGACTGGTCTTTTAAAAGCTCACACAGGCCCTTGCCACAAGTGCGGGAGGGAGCTCACCTCTCAGGCTGGCTTTTCTGCATGTGAACTTTGCCAGAGTAGAGATAGCTGCAGGGCCATGCCTGTCTGACTGGCGCTCCTGTGCAAAGTAGCAAAAGGTGCCCTCGTTGGTTGGCTGCAGCCTGAGCCAGGCACATGGCTTGGAGAGCGGAGGGAAAGAGAATTCCAACCCCCACTTGTTCCCTTGGCTCCCCCCACATACAAGAAGCAGCTAGTACCAATCCAGGCAGTGGCCCTGCCTGGCTACACAGAGAACTAAATAGCGAAAGTGTGAGAATCCAAATACTGGGTCTGGGAAAAAGCAGACACCTGGGCACTGTCCCCATGCAGTCTGAGATCCTAGGAGAAAGTGCCACTCTGGGTTCTCTACTTCTGAGCCTCTGTTCTTGAATCTCAAGCCTAGAAAAACAGAGTTCCCTTCCCTGATCCTCAGTGCCCATTTTCCTAGGGAGCCTCTTGATACCCTAGGTGTCCTCCCTCAGTGGCTGACCTTGTCCCCCAGGCCTTGAGGGAATAATGTACAAAGCACAAGTAAACCTGCTCTTCAGGCAGAGACAGCCACTTAGAGGAAGATGGGAAGCTGCTTCCTTAGAGGATGGTGAGAGGTGGGCAGGGGCCCTCTATGCAGAGAAGCGTCCCTGGGGCAAAACCTAACGGCACAGTCGCTTCCCATACAGCAGCCTAGAGGGGCAGGAATGACATGGGTAAAACTCAATAGATACCACCTGGACTAAACCGAGGGGTAATGGAGGGAGCCAACCCAGATCTTGAGGCACCTGAGTCAACAGGATGAATACCTACAGTTTTATTGTGTGGACAATGGGGAGCCATCCAAGATTTCTTTTTTTTTTTGAGCAAGAGGAGCTAAGTCAGATCTTGGCATGAGGAAGATAACTCTAGCGGCCCTGCAGGATGCTGAGGAGGAGGGATGACCTTCCCCAGGCACGGGACAGCCATGCTCAGTGGCTCAGAGCTAGTGAGCAACTAAGAGCAGCCAGTTTGGGCAATGATTCTGAAGAACCTCCTTCCTTCACTAAATTGAATATAATTCATGCAATCATTTCACAAACTTTCCCAGACCCTCTCTGGGTCCATGTGTAAGGATGGAGGAGGGCAGAAGAATCAGAACAAGCTCCCCCACCCCGCCTTCTCTCCACCCCTCGATCAGGATGTGTTTTGATAAGTGGGGGCTTGGGGACAGCATAAGGGTGACTAACTGTGCCTCCCCCACCAATTAAAATTTTTAAAAAGCTGCTATGGAAGGAGCGAATATTAGTTTCCTGATTTATAAAGCCAAATGGATTAAGCTCATTCATTGCCTGAGGAAACAAAAAGGAAATCTTCAATACCTCTGTGCACATTGAGAACAGGAACAATACTGGTCTTTAGAAAGCAGAAACCTAATTTGGGGGAATCAATTACCTTCTGTATCCCTGCCTCTATGGGCTCTCTCACTGGCTCTCTCAATAGAGATTTCCTGGGAGGTAAAATGTGGAGAAGTTGGTCAACCATAAGCACACCCTCTGCACAGCCTTGAGAGACAGGAGTCTGGGAACTTGGCATGGGGTGGGTGGAAATGCAGGGTGCGCCTGGGTGTGGAGTATATGGGGGGGGCTGGGAGCTTTGAAATAAAAGTGGAGAGTGGAGCACTGGGGTCCGTACCAGCGGGGGCAGTGAGGGGGCAAAGAAGCAGGGGTGGGAACCTGGGTTTAGAACTGGGCTGAGGTGGCAGGTGCAGGGGAAGCAAAGCCCAGCTGGTGGGGAACAAGTGACTGGGGAGGGGTGCAGATCGTGGCGGGCGGGGGGGCTCGGCATCAGCTACCTCCTGAGTCTCCCTGGTTTCCCCAGATCTGTCTGAGTATGCAGCGGGCAATGGCTGGGGAATAATGACAAATAAAGGGGACGGAGTGCCTGCCCCAGTAGCCGGGGGTCACCTTCACACAGCACACACCAGGAGCATCTCACAGTCTCACCGCATTCCTGCGCTGGCCTCCAGCCCTGGTCCGTAGTCCCAGCCCCAGCCCCACAGCCAGACGGCTTCGCTCACAGAGTGACTCACAACCACGGGCAGGCAGTCCCACACTCACAAGGGCAGCGGGCAGGGTCCCGGGCCGCGGTCACACCTGCCGCCCTCTCGTCTCTGCTTCAACTCAGTGGCCGCCACCCCACACAGCCCTCACTGTGGCACGCAGCCACACACACACACACACACACACACACACACACACACACACACACGCACGCACGCACGCACGCACGCACTGGGGCAGCGGGCAGGGTCCCGGGCCGCGGTCACACCTGCCGCCCTCTCGTCTCTGCTTCAACTCAGTGGCCGCCACCCCACACAGCCCTCACTGTG
>NW_004624766.1:372463-431667 GCF_000247695.1 Heterocephalus glaber | reverse complement strand
CACGCACGCACGCACGCACGCACTGGCGCGCTGTCACACACGCACACTCTCGCAGAGTCCCTCACACGCACACACTCCGGCTGTGCTTTTGTGTTTTGTCAGAATTAATGAGAAAAGTTCCCGTGCCCTGCGGGTAATTAGTGTCCTTGGAGTTAAATAAGCTAATGGCGGGCACCTCTGGCCCAAGCAATTATGTTTGTGTATTGAATAATTGATTCAAAGGGGGGAAGGGCCGCTAATCAGATCTGAGCATAATGAATTGATTTAATTAACAGGGGAGTCTGAGGGGCCCTGGGAAACGCAGGCTGCACTCTGCCGAGGCGAGCGCGGCCGGCTCGAAGCGAGAACCCGCGCGCGTCTGCGGCTCCGCTCGGTTCCAGCTCCCGCCCGGTGCAGCCCGGCCCGGCAGCGGCCCTGGGTCCCAGCCCCACCGCGCCCCGCCCCGCCCCGCCGCTCCCGCTCTCCGCCCGCTTCCCTGCCGCGGGGCTGCGCTGCGGGCTCAGGTCGGTCCGCCCGGGTCGGCGGCCGTGGCTCCCGGGGCGCGGAGCCCTCCCTGGGCCGGAGGGAGCAGGGCAGGCGGGAGGCGGCGGGAGTCCGAGGCGCTCGCCTCTCTGCGCCCTCGGCCGGTGCCTGGCTGGAGCCCCGGGGCACCATGGTGTTGGACCATGAGGACGGTAGGTGCGGGGCGCGCTGCGCGGGTGTTTGGGACTCGTGGGCGCAGGACGGCGGCGGCCCTGGCGCGGGCTCAGGTGAGACTCCTGCCCCGGCCTCCTCGGACTGGCTGGCGGCTCCCTGTGAGCTTGAGGCTGGATGTGCGCGCGCGCGTGTGTCAGGGGTGCCTCGGGGTTCCCCGACAGATTAGGAAGTCTCCCCGGCCACCTGGAGATCGGCAGCCCCGTACACTTGGGCCAGGAACTTTCTCACTGGCTCGTGGGCATCGCAGGCAACTGGAGCTCCTCAGCGATCAGCCTGTCTAGGTGGCTGCATGTCCCTCTTCTGCACCCTATGCGGAAGGGATCCCCCAGGCAGATCCCAGAGAACCTGGGGGTGAGAGTTCAGTCGAGCCAGCGTGGACCTGCGGCCCAGGCCTGGGACTTTCTAGCCGCAGCGTGAATGATATTGCCCCTACTCCTGCAGGGCTGGGGACGCATGCCTTCAGTTCAGCCTGTGGTGAGACTAGGGTACGTGGGTGGGCCGTACAGCCCAAAGTATCAGGTTCAACCAGAGGCAGATTTGCCTTGAAGCTAATAAAGTTCTGGGTCCTCAAGATCCCTGGTGGTAGTTTGGCATTAGTAATCTCGGATTCCTGTTCTTAAAATACCTCCACCCCAAACCGCGGTGAGCTTTGGTCCTCACAAACTCTGGATCTACTCCAAATCCAACTAACAGCAGTCCTACTGCCAGTCTCTTGGGAGAACTCACAGCTTTGGCTGCCTGTGGACCATTCTCAGGGGCTGAAACAGGCTTTAGAACCTGGAGGGTGAAGTGGTGGGGCTGGGGGCTGAGAAATTTGGACTGGGGGGGGGAAGTGGTTGGACCGAAGGTAAAGGGTCTGACCCGCCTTCCTTTCTAGTACTGCTAGTCCCTTGTCCCACCCTATCACCTCCCCTATGGTGACCAACTGTCTTGGTTTTAGCACTGAAAGTTCTGCATAGGATGGAGTACAAGAGGTACAGTAGACTGGTTTCCTAGGGTGCAGATTTGGTTTGGATCTCTGCAAGGCCTAAGGATTTATGGCTGCAGCTTCTCAGAAGGCCTGTCTGGGTTCTCTAGAAACTACAAGAGGGGAAAGCTTGTGACTGCACTTCTGCACTCTGGATGGTTGCAAATTTTTGCGCACCCACTGCTTTTGTGTAGCAGGGGGCAGGGAAGGGCAGGCCAGGCCATCTGAACTTGGCCAGCAGGCATCCTGGCTGCACTGCAAAGATGGTAGGTTCATTCTACCCTGTAAACCATAGTGGCCACAAGAAGAGGCCCTTGTCACCCTAAATTCCTGAGTGTCACCTCTGAGGCCAGCCTGTAACTCCATTGTAGACAGCTGTACTGTGTTGAGAGCAGAACCCTCAGGCTGAGGCACATCAGACAGCCACTGTGAAGAAAAGTTCTGGAATATCTAGTCTGCCCAGGCCGTCAGGCACTGAGCCCTGCAACCCTCTGCTCCCAATGCAGGAGCCCTTCTCAGCACTTCCCTGCCAGGCGTGCACATACTGCTAGGACCTGCCAGGAAATTTGTAAAGCATCCGGCAGCACCCCCTTTCTCCTTGAAATAACCTTGAGGATTGATCAACTGGCTTCCCTCTGCTCCTCCAGAGGCATTTCAAGGACATTTTTGAGCACTCCTGGCATGTAGAAGTGAGAGTACATGCTCATCACCTGTGGAATGTGTTGAGTAAAAACTGCCTCTTCCAGCCCCAGGGGATCTGAGGATTCCACTTTGTTGTTATGGACCTGTACCTGGGCCTGGACTGGTTTGAGCATGGGGGTGGGAGTTACCTCTGAGCTAAGGAGGAGGCACCCAATGACTGAGGCCCACATCTCCCTCTGTCAACTCAGCAGGCTCCTTCCTAGCTGGGAGCTCAGCTCAGCCAGGTCCTGGGCCACTCTGTAACCCAACTGTGGAGGCCCCTCTCCAGATCATCGTGGGAGCACCATGCTGTCAGCTGGGGCAGAGAGCCGGTTGTGGGCACAAGCAGACTTCACACATAGCACCACTCCTGCTGACGTGCCCTACTTGCTTCTGCAGCCCACTGCTCAGCACCCCAGGCTTGGGGGACAGGGGTCCTGACTCCCCTAAAGGATACCAGACATGTGGCTGCTAAGTGGGTACCTTGGAGGCTGTGAGGTTGGGACAGAGAGGCCAGGTGCAACAGACTAGAGAGTGGGCAAATGGCCCTGGGTAGTTGAGCCCTGGTTTGTGGGTCAGGCCCAGACCCTGAAAATGAGAAGCAGCCCCTGAAGTCACAGGTAAGGCTGCAGCCCTTATGGAGCAAATGCCTCCAGGTAGAACAGAGGTTTCTATAGCAAGAAGCTGGCCTTGCCAGGCCCTGTGCTTGCTATGCCATCTGGCCTCCAGTGCAGGCCAGGGTGAGGGGCTGGCACCAGATATGTCAGTAGCAGCAGTGCCAAAGCCACCCTGAGACCTTGAAGGCACAGCTTGGGCTGCAGTGGCAGGGGAGAGATCAAGCTTGCAGTCCTGAGGAACACCAAGTCTGAGCAAAATGATATATTTAACATCAAATATACTCAAAGACTATTAAGATTAAGTATTCAAGATGAAGGAGAAAGCGAAACCCTCCAAGCTTCAGATGAGGCATCTCATTAGAAGCAGCTGCTCTTCTGTTTCCTCAAAGCCTCACTTCCCCGCCTGGGAGAGAAGATAGGTTGCGGCCCCCTGTTCTCCACCCCTGTCAAACACTGGGGCCTCCCAGGGTGTCGGGGCAAGACCTACCCTCTAGGTCTTCTTCCTACCAGATAATCTTCCCTCGTTTTCCAGAGCACCTCAGTTGACAGAGCACACTCACAGGCATTATCTTATCTGATAACGCGACAGCAACCTTACAGACAGGAAGAGTAGGTTGCCCACTTGACACTCAAGGAAACTGAGGTCAGAGAGACAAAGCGCCCCACCCTCCGGTCTGCCATTATTAATTGGCAGACATGAGATAGAATCCCATCTGGTGGCCCTTTTCCCCTCCAGGGACTTCAGTTTCCTTCTCTTCACCTGGGTCCAGTCCTCAGAAGTGACTGCCAGGACCAAGCCACAACAGGTCTTTCTGGAGGCCTTCATGAGCTGGAGAAAAATCATTACTTTCACCCTAGAGCTCTGTACTGCCCGGGGGGTGGGGGACTCTTGGACTTTAAAGGTAGGTGGCCTTCCTGGAGTAGGTAGCCTGGGAGCCAGCCCCAGGGCTCTGGGGAGAAGCAGGGTCCAGAAGAGATGAATAGTGCCATTCTTCTTGCCTTATGACTTACAGTGCAGGAATTCTCAACTCAATAATAGCAGCAGGAATCTTTATTTCATTCACTGCTGTGTCCCCAGTGCCTTATAATAGTGCTTGGCATATAATACATGCTCAGTAAATATTTGTGGAAGGAGAAATGCCTTCGAGGCCATGCTGCACGTGCTCAGAGAGAAGCTGAGGCAGGCTGCCGCTTTCCGTGGGAGCAGGACTTGCTGGGGTCAGGAGCGGCGCTGTGGGACTCACACTGGGTGGTTTTGCGCCCTGCAGAGGGTTAACTTTGCCAATAATCTGAGAAACAACTAGAAACCCTGGACAAGCCTTGCAGGAGGGAGGGCAAGGGATCAGAGAAACATGGCCTTTGTCAGGAGGCAGAAATCAAGGCCGAGGGGCTGAGAGCAACAGTCCCGAGTCATCCACCATACCGAACGCAGACTGGGACCCTAGGACCCCAGCCGAACCACGCGCCGAACTGGGGCCGAAAGACCTCCAGGTGGCGCTGCGGAGCCGGGCAGCCGAGCGTCTCCACTCCCCATTAACCCGGGAGGGAGGGGGGCCTCGAGAAATGTGTGCATTTATTCAGTAGCAGGAGTGCAAACCTCATACACTGAAGGAGAAAGGCAGCGGGAGGCGGCCACCGAGATTCCCCCATCTCTTTGAATATAATTTTAGATTGAGATTCAGATTAAATCCGAGGGGAAAACACTTTATGAGGCTGAAAGCTGTGTCGTTGCCAGAGCCAGGGTTATGAGCTATCAAATGCAATTACATTAAGACAGATTATACTGGGCAAATTGAGCCATTTAGAAGGTGAGAATCAAAGAAACGGCTCTGATCCTCTCTTCCCCCTTCTCTCTCCCTCTCCCTCTCTCTCTAAATTGCAGTTCGTAGTTCCTCGCAATTCTGAGGCACAAAAGTAGGTGAGACTGCTTTTGTATCTGCGAAGTGCTTCACTCCTGAATGTAATTCTAGCTGAGTGCAATCTAGGTTAAGAGCCAGACAAGCGGGTAATTAGAGCCCCTCGCTGCCTGCCCGAGGACCGGCCGCCCCGCCAAGCGCGCCCCTAGCCGGCGCCCTTCTCCCGGCCGAGCCGAGCTGCGGCTGGACACGGAGCGACCGAGATGATGGTGCTGGACAAGGAGGACGGTAGGTGGCGGGCGGGGGTCCCGACGCCCCCACCGCGGCGAGCGGGAACACACTCCGGGACGCGGGGCGCGCACTCCGGGCGCTGCGGGGGTTGCCGAGCCGCGGGAAGCGGGACGGGTGGGGCGAGAGGCGCTGGGCTCAGCCGAGAGCCGAACGCGGCAGTGTGCTGCGCTGCGGGGCCGCGAGGAGGCTCTGGCTGTCGCGATCTCCAGCCGCGGCCGTTCGTGTGGAGCGTTTGGTCTCGGCGGCGGCTGCTCTCTGCGCAGCCATCACCCTGCGCCGGCCGCGTAACCCGAGAGGCGCTGAGCGCCGGACAAATCAGCGGCTTCGGGGAGAACTGGACCCCAGAGCTTGGGAGTGAGCGAGAGCGCGGGAGCACAGCGCAAAGCCGGGGTGCCCCGCACGCGAGAGGAAGGCCGGCCGGGCCCTGGGGCGGCGGGGGGGGGGGGAGCGGCCCAGGAGCGGGACTCTAGAAAGACCCCTCCTGTGTTGGTCCACTAGCTCTGTCTCCCCGAGCGCCAGCCGAGAGTTTGGCCCGGAGGAGGATAAGTGTCCCGCCACACGCCATCAGCGTCAGTGGCCTGGACCTTCTTTGGCCGGGAGTCTCGCTGCGCCCCCAGAAGACCGCAAGGCCCAGAAGTCAGAAGACAGGAGCCCATGCCTGCTGGAGGTCACTGGCAAGTGGCCCCACAAATCCCGGAGCCTTCCTGGCTGGGAGAGCCTTCCGGAAGTGTGCTAGACAGTTGTGGGGCCCAGTCCCCTTGGGGACAAAATGCAGTATGTGCCTGTGACCTAAGATAGCCACCCCCCGGGGGGGGGGCAGAGAGTGGCCATTCTCTGGCAGTGGCCACGTGTGCTCTTTAGGTGAGGTTTGTGTGGTTTGTGGGTGCTGTAAGACAGCTGGATGTGATTGTTGATGCCTGCGCTGGGTGCACACCTGAAAGGGTGGGCTCTCTGAGAGTCAGTGGGCATCCCCCACAGTGACTGTCCTCCGCTGGGCCTGTCCCCACTGCCCACCAGGACAGTGGTGTTCCTGACATAGTCACTTGTGGAGATTCAAAGTTGAGTGACTTGCTCAAGGTCACACAGGGTGTTGTCCACTTTGCTACTGCCTTGTGCTGATGCCCCCGCCAACCTCCACCTTCTGAGGCATCAGCAGGAAGGGGACTTTAAAATGTAGGGGATCCTTAGGGCTGGTAAGCCCATGAAGGTCAGTTCTCCACATGCATATAGGAAGAGAGGAAAGGGGTGGGGGACTGAATGCTTCTATGCTGGCTTTTCAGCTAACTTCTATTCATGGACCTTGCCCTGGAGCCCCATGTGGGCTATCAGAGGACCCGACTGGTGTAGTTTCATATAGAATGAAGAGAGAAGACAGGGAAGGAGGGGAACTTAATTTGGCTCCTTTCATCACTAACCCCATGTTACCTAGGGTCAGTCATGACCATCTCTAGATTTCTTTTTCCCTCTCAGTGAAAAGGAAGGGCTTGTAGAAGCCAGTGCAAAGGGTCCCACCATGGTGCCAGGGCACTCACCCTGTGGAGAGCATGTGGAAATCAGGGTGCATCTTTAGCTGATGTTATTTAGCATGCTTGGCTCCCTAGGCCTAAACCAGAAATCCCAAAGACCCAAGCTCTGTTTATGGGAGTCCTCTGGCCAGGGAGGTGGTCTCAAGCTAGCAAGATGGTACCTCACCTCCATCCAGGGTCTGGAGAGGGATCTCTGTCCATGTCCCCTAGAATTCCTCTGTCCTCTGTGATAATATTAAGCCATTCAAATGAGCCCTGAGTGGGAATGGGTCTCTGAGCCTCCAAACTGCAGTGTACCTGAGCCATCTGGGTGTTATGTTCCTCCTGCCCCCTGCCAGAGCTGCAGAGGAGAGCTCAAGATGCCCCTCAGTCCCCAAGCTGAGCAGTCTTAAATATGCCCCCTGCTACCATTGACACTGCTGGGCTCTGGGGCCCATTATAACATCAGAAAGGCAGGTGGCTGGGATCCTGAGCAGCCACTGAATTCTTGTCCTGACCAGCCTAGAGCTAACCTCCAAAAGCATCCTTTCTACATAGAAATCCGTGCTCCACTCTCTGTGAGAGCTTGGCCTCCCCAGTTCCAGAACCAGGAAGGTGGCACCTTCAATGCAGGTGGGAAAAAGGCTCACCTGCCCCTGCACACCTGCTGCCTAACTTCTTTCTGTACACTTATGCCCTCCCAGCAGGTGGCCATCTGGGCTGGGTGGCGGCATTAGCCCCCTCTGTCCTAAGGGGTGTGCTCTTCAGGGCTGCACACAGCACCCTTTGTCTGGCTGCAGCAGGGACTCAGGGCTCCTATTAGCCACCCCCAATGCCTTTTCTCCACCTGACAGCATCTTGTCGGGAGAAGCTGGGGCTCCTTTGGTTGAAGTCAGGTCTGCCAGCTGCCGAGGACCAAAGCTCTTGCTCTGCTGGGCTGCAGGGCTTTCATGTTGCACTTCTGAAAGATAATAAAATATCAATCGTTTTGCCGTAGCAACGGGTTTAAGAGACTTTCTAAAGTATTGAATCGTTAGAAAAAATTTTTTTTTCTGCTTTTAAGCACAGTGCATTATTAATAAAGTAATCCATTAGGTCAAGCAATGAAGGGTCACCACAGAGACAGAAAGATCTGTTTTGCAAACGGTTAAACTTCGGGTTTTAAGATTAATTGCTTTCATTTGGACACTTGCTCTTGGCCTAGCTACCTCCACTTTACTGGAACTCAGGGTCTGGGCTTTCTAAATGCTGCTGGGTCTGTCTGTCAGCGAAAGGGAGCCAAGCTCCAACTTTCCCGGAGACACAGCCCTTCTGCTCCTGGCACATGAATCTTAGGCTGGCACTAGGCTGTGGGCCTTGGGAGAGACTTCAAGTCCCAGGGGAGCAAAGGGAGAAACACTGCCCTGAACCCTAAGAATCAATTAGGCCTTGGCTGTTGGAGAAGCCCTCAAGCAGGGACAGACGGAACAGTGGGAGCTTGAGCCACTGGCACCTGGGCGGGAGAGGACACTGAGGGCACCCAGCTAGGAGTCTTGGCATGTTCCTGGTGCCTACTGGAGAAAGGCTAGGCTGGGCATAAGCTGCCTCTGGAAATCCCCTGCAGGGCAGCTGCAGTGACCACAGGAAGCAGCAAGCAGATTGTGGAACTAAACAGCCGACATGATTCCCAGAGCATTTTTAATAAGTAAAACATGCTTAAGAAGAGTGGAGCTGGGCAGAGAAGGACCAGACAGAGGTCTTCAATTGTTAATGCCCACTAGCAGCACAGCCTCTGCAGCTGACTTGGTTCATCTGAGGCAGGCACTTGGCTCGCTTGGGTACTGACCAGCCCCAGCTCGGCCACCAGCAGGATCCCCTGGGATATTTCATCATGCTCTAGACCACAGAAACTCCTGGGGCCCTCTCCTGACACAATGTGGCCCAATCCTCCATGACTGGGGTAGTGGGCCCTGATGCTGGGCCATGCCAGACACCCCAGCCCATTGGCAGGAAGGCAGAGCCCAGTAGGACTGGTAAAGGCCTTGTAAGACTGGCAGAGTGGGGATCAGACTTAGCACTTACCTGGTGCCTAGAAAGGGCTTATCTCCATCTGCACCTTCCATAACCTACCACCTCTTTGCTGGGAATGAGGCTTCACAAATCTTGAACAGCATGTACAGCTGCTTCCCCTTCCTGCCCAAACTCAGCCAGCCAGTCTGTAAAGATGGATGCCCCTGCCCCCTCCCAGAGTGTTGGGTAAAGAGGCAGGTGTTTCTCTCAGTTCCCTGCTCTTCCATTCATTTGCCCACACAGAGCACTAAGGGGGGGACAGGGAAACAACATAAATTGGTCTGTCGTCCAGAATCCATGTCTCACTAATGTACCCAGATTAACTCAACTGTAAATTGTCTCCTTGGATGGCAGTGTCTTGCTAAAAGTTTCCCATATGATTCATGATTTGGATTGCTTTTAACGGCTATTGGCTAAGCAAGCCGGTGACTATACAAGGTGATGCAATTGGCATTAGCGAGGGGAGGCACGGGAGCGTGTAATGCAGTCAATACTGCATTAACTACTGATGCCCAATTACAGGGAGCGGGAGAGAGCCTTTCAGGAGCATTAGGACTGGGGGAAGCTGAGATCACTGGCCGCTGTTCGCCTAAAAGCTTCACCCTTTGCGTGCCGGGGCTTGGCGCTGGCGTGGCCTCTCACTTGGCCTCTGTGGTTGTAGGAGTTGCCTTTCTTTCTTGCTGTCTCTTTCTGAATGTGTCCCACAAAGATGCTTTTAGCACAAGGAAAAGTGCTTTTTCCTAGAACTGAGACTTGCCTCTCATCTCTCCCGAGAATAGATTCCCTGTCTACCCCATGTTTCATAGTCAGACCAGGTGAAAGTTCCACCCTCTTCCATTGAAGGACCAGCTAAGCAGGCCCCATTTGGGAGCAGCACCTCGAGGAAGGCTATTTTGGTCTCTCACCCTTGGGACAGATGGGTGATTGCCAGTGAACACTGGCAGCTGACCCTCTGTGGTCATGGACAAAGGGAATGGGAGATTCAGACACAGCCTAGCTGGGCTGCCAGCTCTGGGCTGCCCGAGCTGGGAAATGGCTGTGGTTGGGCAGGCTGGGCTGTCTGAGTAGAAGACAGAGCTGTGGTGGTATAGCTGGGGGAAGTGGAGGTAGGGAGTAAACTGAGCCATGTTGGGGTCCTGAGCAGACATGGGCCCAGAGAGTTAGGGTCTCTTTCCGGAGTTGTGCCCCACACAGGAAATAGCTGCCTCCATCTACCGGGGAGGCCAAGGATGTTTGATTTCATCTCCAGGACCATTGTCCTCCAAGAAAGCCCTGAGCAGGGACATTAAGAAGATTGGAAGGGGTTAGGCCAGAAGGAGGGAAAAAGGATATGATGGGTACCGCAGTATGCCAGGTATCATAAGACCTGCTGTCACTGCTCTCCTCATGCTAAGCCATTCAGGTGCACTGTGTCCACTGTGGTTTTGTTTCATGCCCACTCAATGGCGCAATGGCTTCGTTTTCATACCTTTGCTTCTATACTTCTCATCTCTGTAATGACCTCATCTAACTAGATCGCTATCAGCATTAAATGAGACGCTGTCCATGTGCACACTTGATCAGCAGGAAGCCTTGTCATTGTGTGAAGCAACATTGCTCCCTGTGCAGTTTCAGTATGATCTGACATAGTCCCGGGCCCAGGCCAATGCTTTGTTCACTGATGAGCACTGAACCCTCACCCTCCTTCATTTGTCCATGTGGCCCCTGACGACTGTTATTTGAGAGGCAGATGTTGGTCTCACTTCTCAACACTGCCCAGATCCCCAGGGCAGGTAGCCTCAAGGGAAGAAGCCTCCAAGATATTCTTTGCAAGTCCCTCAACTTACAGAGGGCAAATGAAGGCGAGAGAGTTGTCCAGGGTTACATGGGAGTTAGATTCCAGAGCTTCAGCATCTTTCTGGGTTCCATGACCAGCTGCTATGCCTTCTGCCCTGACTCCAAGACATTTGATGAGGTCATAAGATGGGACTCAGCTGGACTGCAACAGTGTGATTGGGTGCCCTAGTCCTGGCACTAGCCAGCCCACTAACAATCCAGGGGATGTGGTTCTGGCCCAGATGTAGGTCTTCCTGGAAGGTGCTGATGGGCACTAAGCTGTCCTAGAACTTTTGGACCACAGAAGCCCTAGAGGTGCACATGCCATGTAGCACCTTCTGTCTCCTGCCTGTGTGACCTCTATGGAGTTGAAAAACATCAAGTCATGCAGGGCATCCTCTCACCCCCACGCTCAGCTCCTCATGGTACTGCTAGTGAATGTTCCTGGCAGGTCCATGCTCAGGATGGGACCACACAGGGAGTCAACATGTGCTGGCTTGCAAGAGCTGATTTCATGCATCTCTTCCCAACACTGAGTTCAGTGACATCACATCAGTAGGTTGAAATCAGCCGCGGTAGATTGCATTCTTCTGGAGCTCTGGACCTATCCCTTTTCTGCCACCACCATCCCTCCATCCCACCTACCATCTGTCTCCTGGTGCTCATTACGATCAGGCTGAGCCAGCCTCTGCCACCCTGGCATTCTGCCCGAGACTGACTGCCACCTCTGCCATCACACTAAGATATGCATCTCTAATATGTCCACACAAGTTTGTGTCCCATGCAGAGCTGGCATTTGCCTCTCTACCTTTCCTCCTGTTGTCTCTCTTATATGGTATGCCCTTTCTCCTCTATTTGGCTAGGCTGAGAGCTACATCCACCTAGCAACAAGCTTGTCTGTCATTGGTTGGCATGTACTTATTTTGTGTTCTACCGCAGGAGTGCACAGTGAGTGATACAACTGGGGACAAATTAAAAGCAGGTGGTGTGAGAGGAGTGAGCAGGCTGGACCAGTTGTAGTGCCAGATGCCTAGTGTGAAGGCCCATTGGGTCCACTCATTAGGCCCTACCTCCTACCCCTTCCTCCGAAGATCAACTCTGCCCTGCTGTTAACAGTTGTAGTATGCTAGCATAATTTGAATGACCTGAGTTCTGGTGCGAGCTGAGTGCTGTGTGCCTCAGTTTTTCTCACCTCTACAATGGGAGCAACACCTAACTGGCACCAACTGTCCATGTGCCTACTTGATACAATAAGAAGCCTCTTGCCTGTGTCTATTGACTTTGCTCTCAGCATAGTCACAGTCACTCTTTGGGTTCAGCCTTTTGGTCTTTAGGGATCATACAATAGCTCTCATTTCACCAAACACTTTGCAGTGAGGCATTGTGCTATGCATATGTGTCAGTTATTGCTGCATCACCAGCCATCCCAAAACACAAAAGATCAAAACTATAAGCTCAGAAAATCTGTGGATCAGTGATTTAGACTGGGCTTGGCTGAGCAGTTTTTCTCAGAGCGAGCAGCTGGGCTCAGTCACACCTGCAGGATGGAGGATGGCTGCTCAGCTGGACACTGGGGTGACAGTGCTGTGTGTCCCTCATCATCTGGCAGCCTTGTCTGGCTTATTCCTATGGCAGAGGAGAGCCTAGAGAGAGTAGAAGCACACTGGCTGCGGCCCAGGTTGGCATGGGCATGTTGTGACTTCTGCGGCAGTCCATAGGCCCACATGAGTCACAAGGCCAGCCCAAGGTCAAGAGGTGGGGTGACACATTCTACTCTTGAAGATAGGAGGTGAGGAGTCATTTCACAAAGGGTCAGGATATTGGCACGGGTGGAGATTGGGACCATTTTTATACTTAATCTACCATGTGTCTTCTGAATATGATCTCCTTCAGTACCCAAAAGAACCTTAGGAAGACGCTGCTATTATCCTCATTTCACAGATGAGAAAACTGAAGTACAAAGAGCTTTGCTATTGGTCTCAGGCCCCACAGCTGTCTAGTGCCAGAAGTGGGCTGTGAACCCAGGTGGCGACTGCAGAGTTGTGTGCTCTTTCTCTGTGCTCTGCCAGCTCCCTTTTCTAGTTATCAGACTTGGGGTCTGGGGAGGACAATGGGTGGGTGGGTGGGAGGAATCCTCAAGACAGCCTATGGTGGAAGGGAGTTTGCTGTGGGGGCAGGTTGTTGAGGGGTGGGGAGCTGCCCTCAGCTCCACCCGTCTCCTCCAAGAGCAATGGAGAGGGACGCTAATGACCAGCCTCCTCTGCCTCTTGCAGCTTTTTCTCCCTGCCCTGCCAAGACATTAGACAAACAGGAAGGGGGTGAAGCTTGGTGGTTAGCAGAGCTAACTTAAACCAGGCATCTATGCAGATTCGGCTGGGTGAGAATCGATTCATTGGTTGGCCCCTTGCCTCAAAACGGGGTGGTAAGTGGGCTGGTGAGAGGCCTGTGTACATTCATAAACCAGCTGATTGAAAAGCAATATTTCAGATAAATACAAGCCAGCGATCTATCAGTGGTTGTAATAAAACCCAGGCTTCAGGCTGTGATTTTATTTTGAAATAATAAGAATTGCTTGATTCTTTTTACTTGAGTTACCATGGTAATTCCGGCGTGGAGCAGTGTTATATTGATTTAGAAAGTGGACAGTAATATTTCTTTTGTGTTATTCTGTTTCTAGGCCTTGATTTCTAATTTCCACTTGGAGATTACTTTTATAAATTTCTTAAGTCCTTCCAGTTTTTTCCCTCTCACAGTATAATTTTCCTCTCATACGCCGCTATGTTCTGAGCTTATTGGTTTGCTCTTATTTTAAATTAAACTTGCTGGTTTCAAATATTGAAATGACATCTTTGTCTGTGTCTGTACTTTGGTTTAGCAAAATATTACAGTCTGATGCTTTCTGCTTAATAATTTAAGGGAGGCATTCTGTCGGCCCTCACTGAGTGCTGATAACTTATGACTCAACCAACACAGGCCTTAAACTCCTGACATTTTAATATTGTGTGGCGGGAGCGGCCGCCCCTCCGCTTGGAGTCTCAGTGGAGAGAAATCTGTGTGATACCCCAGAAGGGAGTTTTAATAATTCAACTTTGCTGGTTGGCACTGTGACTTGATAGAGAGAGGGAGGAAGACTCACTTCTCCCAGACAAGTGGGAGCAGCACTGGGCTGGGTGCCGGTGGCCCACACCGGGTGCCTTGCTCCCTTTCCTCTGAGTCCTTCAGAACCCCCATCCCTGGAGACAGACTGAGCCTTCTGAGAGGGTGGGGCTGCCTGTGGATGATGTAGGAATGTTTGAACTTGGTTTTCCCATTTGTAAAACCAGTGGAGTTAGCATGGACATTGAGTCAGATAGCCTGGGTTCAAATCTTGCCTCTGCTGCTTAGTAATTCTAGTGAGTAACTTGTAATAGTAATTCTGGTTAGTAGTATCAGAATGATGGCAGCCACCCTTTGGGTCTGCTAATATTCTGAAGCAGCAATTGGACAATTCTGTGGATAGCGCAATTCCCCAGACTCCCTTGGGACTTTGGGGAGAACAGGGAGGAAGTGGAGCCATTGCTTTGGACATCACTGATGATTCAGCCTGGGGTTCAGGGGCAAAGGATGGTTCCTTGGAAAGATCCAAGGCTGTAGCTCCTGAGGAGGAGGTTCTGCTCTACCTACTTTGTTGGTCTGTTCAGCCAAAAGCAGGGGCCTAGGAATGGCGGGCTGGGGACAGGTCCAGTCCTCTGGCTCATCTCTTCGAGCACTCTGTAACAAGGCCTGCACTTATGAAAACAGCTTGCACAAGCCAGGCTGTGGGGCAGAGAGCTGTCTGCAGGGCCCCACCATGGCCTGGGGACCGGTTCCTCTCTCCTGAGTGTGCAGGCCAGTGTGATGTTGTATTAGTTACTGCTAGGTAACAAATTACTTCAGCACTTGCCACAGTATGCATTATTCTCTTATTTCTCTGGGACAGCTCGGCTGGGTCCTCTGAGTTTTCTCACAGACTGTAATCAAGGTGTCTGCCTGGGCCGAAGTTCTGTCTCTAGATTCATCTAGAAAAGGTGCCACTTTCGAGCTCCCTCATATGGCTGCTGTCAGGACTCAGTTTCTCATGGGCTGCCAGACTGGGGGCCTCAATTCCTTGCTGGCTGCTGATTGCAGGCTGCCCTGGCTTCCCTGTTGCCTGGATTTCTCCAACATGGCAGCTCGCTTCCTTAAAGCCATCAAGAGAGTGTCTGCTCATGAGAAGGAAGACACAGTCTTATAACCTAAATCACAGCTGAGACATTCCATCACTGTTGCTGTGTTTTCTTCTTGGGAGTGTGTCGATAGGTCTAGCCCACATTGGGAAGTAGGGCACATTAGATAAGGGCTTGAATACCAGCAGACGAGATTGTTGGGGTCTGTCTTAGAAAGTGACCAACCTTGAGAGGTCAGCCTCTAGAGTTATCACCTCGGGCTCCAGATGACCAGCAGGTTAGCTGGTCCCTGAGAGCACTAAGTTTCCACCTGTATCCTCATTCTCAAGAGGGTTGCTTCTTGGCAAGGAAGGCCACAGATGTCTCCAAGTCACGATTTTTAGAGGAATACTGTGCACCCAGAGAGGGAGAGACACTTGCCTGAAATACCCCTAGCAAGTTGGCATGTGGCACAGTTCAGAGGGATGAGGACTATGCCTGCCATGAGCCTTGAGAGTGGTGGTAAAGACACTCCCAAGTCCTCATACCCCGAGTGGTGAGAGAGGGTGGCACTGATTGTGTGTGTGTGTCTTGGATTCCTTTATTCATAGATGCTAAGTGTGCCGTGGCCAGTAGCTGTCCATTTGCCCAGGGCCTCTCTGTATCTCTGCCGTGACCAGACCCTTGCAGGAGGTAGGGTTGGTCCCTTCTTGAGCAAGCCTTCCTGAGGGTGTTGACTGAGGGTGTTGCTAGGCGAGGTGGAAACTGGTAGGTTAGGGAGGCCATGGGTAGAGGAAGTGTCACAGTTCCAGAGGGAGTGTCACAGGGCTCCTTTGGGCTGGAGCACCCTTGTAAGCTGTCTAAGGAACATGGGGCTGGGAGCCAGAACTCCTGCATCCATAGTCTGTCTCTGCCACCACCTTGAAGTGTGTCCTTGGCCAGATCCCTTCCCTTCGCTGTCTTGGTTTCCCCATTTATATTGCCAGAGTGGCTGGCTGCTTTGATACCTGGTGATGCTGCAGTGGGAAGGGGACCCATGGAAGGTTCTTTCTCTTTCCTTGGTATCCTGGGATCAGATTCAAAGTTCCCAAGTGAGAGTGTTTGTTACCCTAGCCCTTCACTCTTGGTCTTGCCACATTTGAAGCCAGGGGAAGTCCCCTTGTCCCTGAAATTACCTGGTAGGGTCTGAACTAGGAGGCAGGGGGGTCCCTGGAGCAGTCCCAAAGCTTTGAGGTCAGGGTGAGGTGACAGACCCAGGCGAAGAGTGCAGCAGTCACTTTCCTCCCTTTATGGCGAGGGCAGCCAAGGCCTTCAGTGTGGTGATTCCTGCCCAGCTCAGTGTCTGTCTCTGGGCCACTTTCTGGGTTGAAAAGTCTGGAGCCCAGCAGAGGCTGCCTGCAGCCCACTTGGGGCCCCAGGCCTATACCCCACCTCTTTGCCCATCAGTTGGATTCTATCTCTTCCAGGCAGCGGTGTCCCCAGCCAGAAGCCATTTCCCATGTGTGAGGCCTCTTGTTGGCAGGGGCCAGGGCCCTGGGGAGCAGTGGGCAGTGGGCAGGGCTCCCTGGCACCCAGTTCCAACCTGGCACTCCACCCAAGCACAAAGTCCAATGTTTTCACCTGCCTTTTTCCCCAAGGATGTTTTCACACTATGCTTTGATCCTCAGTGCTTTATCAGATCAGTGCAAAAATGTGCCTTATACATGAGAATAATATCTCATTAGTACTATCAAGAATGCAAAAAAAAATAGGATCCAGGAAAAAATTAAAATTGCTTGACATAATTAACACAAAGTAAAACTGGCAACAGCTAAGACTGCACCTGGTAAAATATGTTATTGACTAAAAATTGACAGAAGAATCAAATCTTACTGACAAAATTTAGATCTACAGAAGTTGACTCTGGAAACATTTTCTGGTAAAAAATAATTGCCAAAAAGAAATTTCAAGAGTGGCAAAACCTCTAATTTGTGAGATCTGATCTGAGCTAAAAACTGATTCTGGACCAAATAGTCACTTGAAAATTTTAAAGTAATCAATCCCAATAAAAATAATCCCAATAAAATAAAAAGAGGGTGGGCGAAAGAAATGGTTTAATACTATGGAACAGAAAATTGATCTTAATAATGAAGCTTATTAGAACCATTTTCTTGATGTAAAATTTTCAGTGTTGATATAATGGTTGTTAAAATACAAGTGCTGGGGACCAGTCCCTAATAATAGATGCTTAGTACATGTTTGTTGAATGATGAATAAATGAATGGGTTAACAGGTAAGGAGGTCAGAGTGGAGCGGAGAGGATCCAAGGGATTCCTTTGTTCTAGAGCGCATAGGTGACATTGCTAGGTGGTACTTAGGGTTGGGGGGGCACACAGCACAGAGCTGTGCAGGTCATGGCTAGGCATGGGGTGTGGTAAGATCAGAGGGAAGTCTCTGAAGGTCTGTAGACAGAATCAAAGCTCATGGTCACAGCCACGTGTTACTAAGATCATTTAGGCTACTCTCTGGAGGATAATTTGGGACAGGCAGGACTAGAAGCAGAGAAAGTGCGTGGTGTCCGGGAGGCCTTCCTTTTCAGCTTGGTAAGTGCGGGCTCCCCACTATCTCTAGCTCAGACTGCTCCAGCTCCTTCCTGCCTCCCTTCAGTCGCCCTCTGAACTTGCAGTCTGGGCCTGTAGAGGAAGGGGTGGGATCGGGGTCGGTCAGAGGGAGCCAGTTGGAGCTTCCCCCAAAGGGAGAGAACCCCCAAGAGCACTGCCCCAGACACTGGCAGATTTGGAATCTTTAGAATTCTTTTAAAAATGCCAGAAGGTCATGACTAATGACTGCAGAGATTGTTTGCTTTCTGGCTTGGAAGTTAACAAGTGTGGATTTTGATTTCAATCTCACTCTGCTGTCTCCTAACTGTGAGATCTCAGACAAGTGTTGTTCTATTACCCACTGGTGTGTGACCCTGGGAAACCCACTTAACTGCTCTGGGCCGCAGATTCCTCACACATAAATTAAGGCCCAGAACCTCCACCCTGTCCCCTACTCAAAAAAATGAGAGACTGTTATTGTTTTCCTGCTGGGAGGTGCTGTGCTCATCTGATTGTTGGTGAGAAGACAGTGGCTGCATAGTGAGGACCCCTCTGACACCTGCCCATGCCATTCATTAGCCCTCAGAAGTTTGCTCCCTGGAGCTTTGGAAGAGGAATTTGGAGAAGTTAGGGGGTAGTATGCCTAAAGGGCAGCTTCCTGAAACCATGCCATGAGGCCACAGAGTCTCACAGAACCAGCCTCCTGCCTAGAAAATGGGCATGTGAGGCTGGCCTGTCTCTGCTAAGATGAGGCTGAACAGCTAGCACTGCTCTCATCCTAACTCTGGTCATTCCCCAGGTACCAGACAGGGGAATATGCCTGCCACAGTGTGCTGCTGCTCCCCCTGCTGGCCAGGGTCCATCACCTTTGTGAGTCACCCTCTCAGACTAGCCATGAAAGGGTACCATTCCTAGTCCTTGGCCTGGGCACAATGCTCTCTCCCTCTAAAGGCATCCCGGTCACCTTTCTTCCTGGCTGCCTGCCCCAGATATTCGCTTGCACATCTTTCCCCAGGCCAGGCTTACAGGCCCTGGGAAGGGGCAGCATTCCTCCCCTAGCTTCCATTCTGCCCCTATTCACCCCATTATTCACCCCATTATTCACATCCTGTTGTGTCCTTGTGGTCCCCAACATAGGACAGGCTCAAGGTCCTGAAAGAGGAACCCCTCCTCAGCTAAGGCACTTTGTAGATAGGCCATCATCCCTGAATGATGTGGGAATTTCAACAGAGAACTGGGAAGACATATCATGAATATGGTGGTAAAAGCAAATGGATCAGAGAAGAGCAATGGGTGCAGGAGGGCCTGAGTTTCCTGGGGCACAGGGCTGGAAAGGGCTGGAGTCAGGTTTCTGGGTGGGGAGGGGAAACTGAGGAAGGAGGAAGTGGGTACTGTGGAGCCCTTTCCTCCCTACGGAGCAGCCAGCAAGAGCTAGGGTTTCTCCTGTTCTCAAGGGAATATTTAATCCTTGCTTATTTAGTTACATAACAGCTTTATTGAGATATAATTTGCATATCACAAAATTAACTTTTTAAAAATGTAAAATCTAGTGGCTTTTAATATATTCACAGAGTTGTACAATCACCATCATTTTCTAAATTGAGAACATTTTCATCACTTTAGAAAGAAACCCTGTACCCATTAGCAGTCACTCCCCAATCCTCCCTCCCTGGAAACCACTAATCTACTTTCTGTGTCTATGGATTTGTCTATTCTGGGCATTTCATATAAATGGAATCACACAATATGTGGTTTCTGTATCTGACATCTTTCCTAGCATAATGTTTTCAAGGTTCATCCATGTTGTAGCATATGTCACTACTTCATTCCTTTTTATGGTCAAATAATATTCCATTGTATGTATGTACCATATTTTATTTATCTGTTTGTCAACTGATGGACATTTTGGTTATTTCTAGTTTTTGGCTGTTGTGAATGATGCTGCCAGAACATTCGTGTATAAGTTTTTGTGTAACCTGTGTTTTCCTTTCTCTTAGTTGTATACTTAGGAGTAGAATTGCTGGATCATGTGAAAACTCTTAGTTTAGGAATATTTGGTTTTAAATTCAAATGGACAGTGACAGAGTGTTTGGGAAAGACCCACTCTTGGCTCTCTGAGATTCTGGAAGGCAAATGACTCATATCCTAGTCCTTCTTAGGTTCCTGAAGTTCCATGGAAACTTGGACAAGTTTGTTTCCCTGCTGGCTTCAGTTTTCTGATCTGTGAAATGGGGTTGGTACTGCTGACCTCAGGGACTTTTTAAAGTAACTACTATGGGGCTGGGGATTTAGTTCAGTGGTTCTGCTGCCTGCCTCGCAAGCGCTAGGACCCAAGTTTGATCCCTGGTACCAAAAATAAATAAATAAATAAATAAATAAATAAATAAGTAAGTAAGTGACTACTACTTCTATATAGTGTTAAGGATTGCAAAGCCCTCTGCTCATGTTAGCTGCTCACATTAGTCCTTCACCCTGTGGGTTGTGCGTTATTGCCGTAGTTATGCTGATGAGGAAGTTGAGAATCAGAGAGGCTAAAGGACTCGACCAAGTTTACTTTTGATCAATATCAGAGCCTGAACTTGAACTAAGATATATGAGAATCCAACCCCTAGTCTGAAAACCTGCCTCAGGTGTATTCGAGGGTAAGACAAGGCCGTGGCTAAGCAGCCACTGTGTTCTCTGCCCCATCCTGGGCATGGGAAATCGGGGCCTAGGCAGGGCTACATGAGGGCCCCAAGGCCAAACATGCTATGGAGGCAGAAACAAGGCCTTTGCAAAAGTCTGCTTTCTTAGCTGTGGGACTTTAAATAAGTCGTTCCACCTCTCTGAGTCTCGGTTTCCCCATCCATGAAACTGAAGCAGTAATTACGTCACACAGCCCTGGAAGAAGCCTTTGGTGAGAGGTTGATAGGAAGAGGCAGGCACATAGAGAGCAGCAGGTAAAAGGTCACAGGAGCATGCCAGGAGGGGTGAAGAGGGTGCGGGGCATTGCAAACAGTCACAGAGAAGGCTTTGGCTTCTGGCCTGCTCCGTGCAAGCTAGAAGGAGGAACCTCAGTCAGATTCACAGGAAGGGGAGCAGAAGATGAAGGTTCCCTGAAGGTTCCCATGGCGGTCCCATGTTTTCTAGCCCAAACCAGGAAGGGCTGGCAGGGGTCTCGAGCCATCTCTGCCCGGAGGAGAGTTGTGGTGCCGCCATCCTCACCTCTGCCCGCCTGCAGCTGCCGGAGAGGGGGGCTTGCATGACTGCCTCTGTTAGCCTGAGTGGCAATAAAACACTTGAAATTTATTGTGACATTTGGATTTAATTAAAAAGTACACACTTAGGGAAGTAGAACATAATGGGGAGAGAGGCAGGGTGGCTTTTCCCCTCCTTTCTTCCCCAAACTAATTAGCGTTGTATTTTAAATTGTTTATGTGCCACTAATCATCGTAATAAATCATTTATACTGAAAAAGACACACTCGGCTGTGCCTGCCGCGCGGGTTCCGCTCGCCGGGCTCTATCGAGAACAAATTGATCTGGAAGTGAATTTATTAACCACTGGGGAAGAAATCATTAGTGCTTTCTCTAAACATTCCCCAGGTACGCTTTATTGCCGCAGTTTATGCTGTAACTAAAAGGAGCATTACCAGGCCCATGTTGTAATTTCCTTGCAAAGTCTGTGGCCCACTCCCAAGCTAGGGAGAGGGTGGGGCTAGGAATCCCAGCCTCCTCTCCACCTTGCGGTCCCAGGACCCCTGCCTCCTTTCCCAGTGCAACTCATTCCCAAAGGGGCTCCCTGCAAATCCTCTGTAGGACCAAGGCCTTGCTGCTCCCTCCGGCTGTCTCTCTGCAGAATGCTTCCTATCGCCTGTGTTTCTGTCTCTGGAGTTGGCCTAAAGTTGGACAGTGACCTGAGGGGTGTGCCAAGGGGTCACTGGGGTCAGAGAAGCTTGTTCCAGACCATCTTCCCCACCCAGAGACTGATAAGACATCAGCTATGGGTCAGCTGTTGGCTGAAAAGAACAATGTGGCTCCGCAGGGACCCGGGTAGGTGCAAGCGTCCACCACTGGGGCCACCTGGAGCATTTGCTGTTGGCTGAAGCCACCAGGGCCTTCCTCTGCAGGCCTCCTCCAGAGGTCTGTTCTGCTCAGGGTCCCTGGGGGGCCCACTGTGCCATGCATCCCTGTGATCTTGCAGGGCAGGGCCCCAGCTGTACTGAGTACCCCAGCCATAGCCTGGAAGGTAACAGACAGCATGGTCGTCAGTGCCTGGGCTGCGGGCACCACACGGTGGATAACAGCCTGCAGCCACGGCACTGACTCCCACACAGAGGCCACAGGCTCCCCTCACTTCCCAGGGCTGTACCCCAGGATGCTCACAGCAGGATGCCACCAGCTTTCAGAAGGGGAAATCCACTTGTGAAGAAGGATCTTCCCCCTAGGAGTCCATGGCTCCTCTAGGATGCAAATCCCCAACTGTCTGACTCCAAAGCCCCCATTCTAAACAGCTTCAGCCACTGGTACCCCAGGAGCCTGGTCACACCCGCCTCGACTCCCTCCAATTCCTCTCATCCAGGTCTGCAAAGGAGGCTGGTTCCCAAGGCCTCAGCAGAAAGCCTCAGGGCAGTGCTACTCCAGCAGGAGCCCAGAAAGCTGCTGTCCTGCTTGCAGAGTACAGGGTCTCCCCCTACCCCACCCCCATCTTCCCTCCCCTCACCTGGCCCAGTGGCAGGCAAACAGGCTCTGGCTGCTTTGAGAAGGAAGCAGGACCCAGCAGCTGGCCAGGCCAAGCCTGCCTAGAGGGTCCCCTCTTTGTGCCTGGAGAACACATTTAAAAGTTTGAATTCAAAATTGATTTTGAAGGCCCCTAATCTCCGATCCCCTGGTGCTCACGGTGTGTCTGCAGCTCCTGCCAGACTCTCGTTTTCTGGTTCATCGCGTTGGTGCTCACGTCCCTGATGCTGTGAAATTGAGACTCGTCTGAGAGTCTGTATCCTCCTCCTCTTCTGTGGAGATTGCAGGCCCCTTGGGAGTCCTGTTTTATTAGATGGGTGACGTGGGTCTTGTGGGTGCCCAGGGAGCAGCTGAGTTGCTGTCTGGGGAACCCAGCTTCCAGACGCTTCCCTGTCGGTCCCCACAGCTGTGCAGTTCCAGGAAGCGTACTGCTGAGGGACCTGGGACGTGGCTCCAGAGGCCCAGGACAGGATGGGGGCTGGGAGTTTCAGACAGGGAAAGGCTTGGGCCTGGAGTTTTCATAGCAAACTCTATGGGCTGTTTCCTTCCACTGGCCCCCAGAGCCTCAGACTAGCTGGGAGAAAAGAGCAATCATATTTATAAGCCCCCAGGACCTTGAGGTAGGAGTAAGGGAGGCTGCTCTGTGCTGGAGCAGATTGGTGCCCAGGCCAGAGCTACAGAGGAAAAGACTGAGCTGCTGGCCTTATACTCTACTCTGCCTGCCTCTCCCTGAGGAGGGATGGAGTATTTATGTGTAAAGGACTTCCTCATGGGTCTGCAGACACTGAAGGACTGAATTTTGCTGCACCTTTATTGAAGGGATAAAGGGAAGGTTTGTGTTTGCACAAGCACTGCCATTTCCTAGCTGGAGCCCTGGGATGCACCTCTTAAGAATCTCAGCAGTGGCAGGGAAGACCTGGGTACTGCTCCAGTGGCATCTGTAGTTTTTGTCAGGGCTGCATAGCCACAGGTGTCTTGGAGTGTGAGGCACGGGGGCAGTGCCAAGCCTGGTGAAGGCCCCATCTCTGGGGAGCCTGCCTATCTCAGTCAGCCCACTCTGGCCAGCAGACTTGCCAATAATATCTGGATGGAATCCACTTGGTCTCTTCATTAAGTGAACTGATGTCTAAATGTGACTGCTGTGGGGATCAACACTGAGGATACAGTGGTAGACAAGACAAAGAGGGCCCCAAGAACAGGAGCTTCTGTTCCTAGGAGATAAACCAGTCATTTTCCCCATAAACTCACTAAAGAAAAGCAAAATGATTGCAAATTAGGATTAAAAATTCAGAAGGAAATGACTGGGGAAGGGGTCAGGTCATTTACAAAAATCAGGAAGTGATAAAGACCTCTCTGATGAGGCGACATTTAAGCCAAAGCTCAAGGATGACAAGGTACCAGTTACTGAAGAAGCAGGGGAGGTGTTTGCATGTGCAAAGACCCTGAGGCAGGAAGGAGATCTGGAGCATGGCTGGAACTCAGTGTGGGAAAGAGAGACAGGAACCAGAACATATGAGGATACCATAGGCAAGATAAAGAGTGGGGGATGCTATATTCAACCCACTGGAATCTGTGGAAGGGTTCCAAGTTACTGCTCTGATGTGTTTGGAAAGACTTCTCCCACTGCTGAGTGAGGAATGACTGTGGTCACCAGACACCAGGACGCTGGAGACTATGCTGATATTGTGGTAAAATATGGCAGTGTCTCTGCATGTGGAAAGAAGCCGATGGGATAGGGAGTAGGAGGGGTGAGGATGACACTGAGTCTCATTCCAAGCGATGGACTCCAGACAGCCTGTGCAGCTTCTGAGGCCCAAGTGTCCAAGGTCCTCACTGAAGAACTGCAGAAAACTGCTGGAGGCTGCAAGAGAAGATCCCCGTGACCCTGCCCCAGAATCCCAGCCTATTGTCAGGCCTTGCTGCAAGTTCTCAGCGGGGTTCCTGCTAGGGTCTGAGTGTCTACAGTCTGTGTCCTCTCGGAATCCATATATTGCAGCCCGACCTCCACAGTGATAGTATTAGAAAATAGAAAATGATGAGGTCATGAGGGTGGAGCCTTGTGAATGGGATTAGCTACTTTATAAATGGGACCCCAGAGGGCTCCCTCACCCCATCTGCCATGCGAGGTTATAGTGACAAGACAGCTGTCTGTGAACCGAGAAGCAGGCTTCCACCAGATGTGGAATCTGCCAGGACCCAGATCTTGGAATTTCTGGCCTTTGGGCTATGAGAAATAAGTTTCTGTTGCTTATAAACCGCCCAGGCTATAGTGTTCTGGGATAGAAGCCTGAATAGACTTAGACAGCCCTCTGAGGCTGTTGTCCCACCCTGGTTGCGCAGGGCTCAGATTCCTTCTGCCTGTGAGTTGTGTGTAGGACACCTCAGCCCTTCATTTCTGGATACTCTGACGTCACGGCAGGTGCGGGCTTTAGGTACCAAATCCCCGAGGACAGGTTTGCCTTCATCAAGACTTGCTGCAGAGGCGGGGATTTAGCTCAGTGGTTCTGCTGCCTGTCTCAAAAGCTCAAGGTCCTGAATTCGATCCTCAGTACCATTGAAAAAAAAAAAAAAAGACTTGCTGCAGAAATTCCTCCTGCTTCCTACTCCTGCACCGGAAGTGGCCCCTCTGGGAGCTCTGATCTGCTCAGCTTGATGAGTGCTTTGGGTCTGGCAGCCTGCTGGCCCTGATGTTTCCCCCTGCAAGGGTGTTTCAGAGCCGCCTCCTGTGCTAGGGTCCAAATCAGGTCCCAGTGAAAGTCTGCTTTCCCCACCTCCTAGGAAAAAGATGATGTGATGCTGCTTCTGGCCGCAGGACAGAGAAGGAAGGGTGTTAGTGCTTCCTGATGGCCAGCAGCATGGATCCCCACCTGGCCATTCCCAGGCTTGCCTGTGGGCAAGTTGATGATTTCCATGAGCTCAGGGTCATCATGAATGTGAATTAACAAGTGTAATGCTCTTAGCCCATAGTAGCACTCAGTAAGAGGGAGTGTGGTCTATTATCGTCCAGTTGAATGTGACAACAGTGGCTGCAGATGCTGGAGATTCGACTGTGCAGTCCTTTCCTTAGACTTTCCCCCTGTGGTGGGCCACAGAAACCAAGAGACCCTGGCACTTCAGACAAGACAGGTGTCTCTGGACTCACTTCAAATGTCCTACTCCAGTCCAGGACCCTCCAGCTCCCCCATCCTTCATTCAGACACAAGCTGCTGGCTATTGGTAGAGGCCCACCCCACTACTGTGGCCCTGAGCCTGCTGACCCCAGCTCACCCACTCTGTGACAGCTTGGCCTTTCCCTGGCACATGTGGCATCTCAAGGCTTCTTTGTCCCTCTCAAAGCTGCAATGCACACATCCTGACTCTGCTCCTGCTTGGCTTCCTGCCTTCTTCCCAACCCTGTTCCCTCTTTGTACTTTGTTTCTGGTCCATATCCCTTGCTGGCCCCACCCAGAAGCCCTTCCTAGACCCCATGGCACCATAGCTTCTGAAGGACCAACTGGTGACAGGACACAGCCAAGGGCCCCAGAGCATAAAGGCAGTGCTTTTCAGGGGTAGCCCTTCCTTCCAGTTGTAGCCCCAGCCATTTTCCTGGCATCTTTGGGCATCCAGACTACACAGGAGAACCAAGACACCCCACCCCCTTCCATGCACAGGCTGTGCATGGACAAGAACTGGAACCCTGCAGTCTGAGGGCCGAAGTATTCCAGCCTCTGTCCTGCACTCTTTGAGCTGTGTGACTTTGACAAGGGCCTCAGCCTTCCTGGGCCTGTTTTCTCACCTGTGAAATGTGGGTAATCGTTTAGTGCCTCAGAGTTAATAAAGAGGATTCCCAGAGATAAGGGAACCCAGCCCTGGCACAAAGACTGCTGAGCAAATGGTGAGCTTTATGAGGAGGCTCCAGAGCTCTGATTCAGGAGTCTCCATCTTAGTGTTTTATTCTTGAGTTACAACATATGTGGTAAGATGCACACACCTCAAATGTTTCATTTAGTAAATTTTGTACTAAATTTCATTTAGTACATACCCATTTAAATGTTTAGGTCAAGATATCAGGTGTGTCCTGTACCTGCAGGCTTCCTCATGCCTCCTCAGTTGTTAGTACATCCCCCTGCCTCCCAGTGAGCATAAATCTCACATCAGATCCATCTTGCCTGTTTGGGAACTAATATAACTGGAAAAAGTATATATATAATATATAGAATCCCTTGCTATATATAATATATAATATAAAAATATATTATATATAATTATATATAACATATATATAATCCCTTGCTATGTATATAATCCCTTGATATATATATTATGTGTCATTTGTGTCTGATATATATATATCATGTGTCATTTGTGTCTGATATATATACATTATATATATGTTATATATATGTCATCTGTCATTTCATACTGTCTGATTCATCCAGGTGTAGTATAGGTTAGTAATTCATTCCTTTTCGTTGCTGCATACTATTCCACTGCATAAATACAATCTACTGTCTGTTTTACTCTCAATAGACCTCTGTATTGTTTTCAGCTTGGACCTATTATGAAGAAAGGTTCTATGAACATTCTTGTGCCTCTCTTAGAGAATATAAATTTTCTGTTGGAGTGGGCATATACTTAGGAATAGAACTGTTGGGCCATGATGAAATATCTATATAAGTTTTTTTGGCTGTTTTCAGCTATTATGTCAAATACTGTAATATGTATTTTTTGTCTGTTATCCAAATTATCATATAATCATCATATAATCCCTTATAGCGGTCACCTCATTTAGTGAGTGAGTAAAATGAGGCAGAGTGGGGAAGTGACAGAGCCAGAGTACAAGCTGAGCCCGTGGGTTTGCAGGGCCCCTCATCTCTAGGTGTGCACTGCCCTGTCCCTCCTCTCAGTCGCCCTTGAGGGTAATGCCCCAGTCAAGGGTGCCAGCTCTTCCCAAGCAAACCACCCGCCACGAGCCAAGCATGCAGGCTCCCAGGCTTTCTCTCCTTGCCCCAGTGGGGACCCGGAGGCCATCGGAGCCCCGCTTCCCTCCTCATGTGACCTGGTAAACATCCACCTGTGAATGGGCCGCAGAGGGGGCGGTAATGAGCGTGGACCAGGTAGTTGTGGCCACGCGTTTCAACAGTTGTTCTCCTTGGCTTTTGATTCCAAATGAGTAGGAAATGTTATTAGTTCAGGCCTCGCCTGCCGTGTGGCAAGGCCCTGGGATAGGAGTGCAGTGAGACGAGAAATTGTGGAGATAAAACTGGTGTGAAATGGAGGCCTTCGCACAAGGCTGAATGTGTCTGTGTGAAATGAAGTTACTTCTGAGAAAACGAGATTTAAAGAGATTCTGCAGAATTCGATTACACTTTCAAATTTCCTTATTAAAGGGGATTGATGCCTAGGAGGGGCCGCTGGCAGCTCTGCTGGGATCCCACTCTGCTGTGGTCACAGGTCTGGATACGGCCAGGGGCTGGCAGAGGACCCTGCAGGTGCAGGGGCCTGGACCCACGAAGTCCACCGCCTCCTGCCCCAAGCTAGGTGGGTGTGAGGACTGTGGGACCCAACACTGGGAATTCTGAGGCTCCACATGACTCCACGTGAGTGAACCTAAGGGGCTCACAGTCCTCGGATTCCAGGCCTCCTACTTGTGGGCTTTGTGCAAATCAGAGCTTGGTCTGAGCTATGATCTACTTTTTGGAACCATGGTCCTTTAAAAGACAGTAAACATGCCGGTGACATGCTGCAGCCTACAGGTGAATCTGTGCCTGGATATATACAGCGGTGCCTCGGTTCACGAGTGCTTCTGTTTGCAAACAGCTTCGTTCTCAAACAAACGTTTGTCAAAATTTTTTGTTTGCAAACCCTACAGTGAGTGACAAACACAAACGTGGCCATCTTCACCAAAATCATGGAACAAATTAAATTTGTGAACTGAGATACCATTGTATTAACGTGAGCACACAAAAACCCATGTGTGGGTATGTATGTACTTTCATGCGCCTTACTGAACACTAGCGTTTGCCAGCACTAAGCTGAGCACACTGGAATAAAGCTATTGTGTGGAGAGTAAAACTGAACAGTCCCTCATGTGTCGCTTGTATACCCATGTGCCCACGTGTGCATGGATATTTGTGTGCTTTGTGTGTGTATCCTTCAGCTCTGTGGCCTGCATCTGCATACCTTCAGGGCATACCTTCTGCCTACCTCCTGCCTACCTCCTGCCTACCTCCTATTCTCTGTAAAGTCTCCTGCTCAGGTTTTTTTGCACCTCAGCATACAGCCTTGCTGCATAGTAGATGCGTCAAGTGCTTGGGCCCAGAAGACAGACTGCCAGGGTTCAAATCCCAGTTCTGTCTCCTAGTAACTGTGACATAAAGCTCAGTACAGCGGACCCTCGAGTTACAGCTGGCCTGACATATGAACAACTTGGGTTATGACCAGAATTTTAGTTTTAACTTACGAACAAAGTCTTGAGTTATGACCCAAATGCCAGCTACTTGTGCTTCCAGATGATTTCAGATACAGACTTAACCCTTAAAGAGTTCTGGAAGGAGCATTACAACATCCTTTCCTGTGTGGGGTTAATTGAGAAATCCTGGGCCAGTGTCTCTCTAAGGACACTGAGATCTGCCTGGATACAGGAGAGAGACTGAAGGTTGTGTAGAGGAGCCTGAGCCTTCCATTGACCAACTTGAGTTACAACCAGCCCTTGAAAACAAACTGAGTTTGTAAGCCAAGGGTCCACTGTACTTTTCTTGTGCCTCACAGTTTTCTTATTATTAGAATGGGAATGATAATGAGATCTGTCTCACAAGGCAGTTATGAGCAAAGGCCTTCAAAGCTGAGCACTGGCAAGCACTCAGTGACAACTTCTGGTTTTTGATCGCTGTGCTACAGCTCTATAAGAGAGCATACTTGATTTTAGCAAGTATTTATTTATACACCAAAAATAATTTAGTGGTATAGAGACCTCATGTCTGAAACCAACTGTCATGATTCAGGAAAAAAAATTCATAGGTTGGTAGAAAAAAGATAGAGGAGGAGAAAGCAAAGGTAGTAAAAAGGTTCATATTTAGGGAATTTGGGTGAAAGGTATACAGGAATTCTTACTATTCTTGCAACTTTTTTGGAAGTTTGAAATGATGTCACCATAAAAAGTTAAAAAGGCAAAGGTGCCCAAGCACGGATGGCACCCAGGGGTGAGCATTCGTTGCCCCTCACCCTAGTGCCAGGCTCTGTGCTATGGCCTCGGGTTTGTAGCTACTTGTCTTGCCACAATCTGCATTTCTCTGATCCAAGTGAGAAAGGGGAAGGGGTTAGCCCTAGGTTCCCAGCTGCCCCAAGGGCCGAGCTCTAAGCCTCAGGCCTGAGGTTGACTCTGACCTTTGCAGGAGAGAGGGGATGGGTAGGGAGAGGGCATTTCTTCTGGCCCTGGGAGAGAAGCAAACCAGCTCCACTGGTGGGCTAGCAAGGGTGGTATTCCAGGATTCTGCTGGGAACAGGTCCAGCAGAGCCAAGCAGAATACACTGTCATGTGGGATGGTCCCCAGATGCCTGGTGGCATCACTAGTGCTGGCCACAGTGGTCACTAGCAAAGGAAGCACAGAGGATGGCCTGGAGTGACCTGGAGCTGAGTGAGGTAGGAGATTGGCCTTTGGAGGAGCTCACTGGGTGAGGCCGGGGGTTCTCCCCAGCAACCCAGGCCACTGTTCAAGCTGGAGGCACCACTGGGCCTGGAAGCCTGTGGGCTGGGCCCCCTGGAGGAGTCCACATGCTGGACTGAGGGGCAGCCTGGGCTGGACTGAGTGGTCAGGAGTTGCTGAGGCCTCCGGTCTGGCCTGGCAGACAGCTCTGGAGGTCTGTGTGAAGAGGCTTCTCTCCTGGCTGGAGGGGGAGCCTGGGAGGGACAGAGTGACCTCTGGCAGTCCCTCCCTGTCACCAGGACCATCTGGCTTTGCCCCAGATTGAGAGCTGAGGGTCAGTGTCTGGCAGCCGATGAGTCAGACCCGGAGGCTTCTCCCCGAAGCCCTGCTGCCACCCTGCCCTGGCACAGGTAGGGATCGGAGTTTGGCCTGTCTCCCTTAAACACCCCTCCCTACACCACAGATTCAGGTAACACATGGGCTGAGTGAACTGGTTATTTTGCTGGGCCCAGAGCGTGTACCTGAGCATGTGGCTGGGTGCGTGTGTTGGCGCAAATATCCCCCATTGGAAAATATCGGTGTTTTCATGGGTGAGTAGTAATTACTGGGTAATGCTTTAAAACCTTTTCTGAAGGAGTGCAAAGCTGTTTTTTTTTTTCTGAAGTCAGGAGTACATTAAAAGGATTACCATGTAGATTTGATTTTTAGATAACACTAAAATGGATCCCAAATGGACTTCAGCAAAGGGATGCTATCTCCTTAATGGAAAGTGCATGGCCCGAGGCTGAGCTCCCAGAGTCAGGCAGGGGGAGGGAGGGAGGGGAGGGTCTGCAGGGGGCGGGCTGGCAGGCTGGAGAGGCATGGCAGGAGTGAGAGCCTGGACTCTCTGGGGAGTAGCACCCTCCATTTGGGGAGCAGGAGACGGTGGATGCCCCCTTTAAAGCCCCTTCACCTTCCCAGGATTGATTTTGAGCCTCCTGGCCTGGCCCAATGTAGCTGACACCTTGTAGTGGTCCCTAAGGAAGCAAGATGCCCTTGTCCTGTTTGACCCCCAGAACTCCCTCACCTCTAGTGAGAGGCAAGGGATTGTTTCGGTTTTCCTTTCTGGGCAGGTGAGGAAACTGGGGCCCGGGGAGACTAGGGCATCCACTCTGGACCACCTAGCTACCAGAGACCAGTTTGAGTCCAGACCTCTGGGGCAGGCTTGTCCCAGGATTCCTAGGTAGAGAAATCTCAAGGGTCCCCATTGCCCTGGCCACAGTGTTCCATGTCCCAGGGGCCTCGGGACACTGGCAGAAGCTAAGAGCTTTGTGTGGCCCTGTTCGACACCCACAGGAGGGGTGGCCAGGCCCTGTAGAAAGTCTGTGTGTGGCGGCCCAGTCTGGGTGCGGTCAGGGAGAGGGAACCAGGGCCAACTTGTGACATCGCTTCGTCGTGGCTTCCATGGGGTCCTGCAGGTGCCAGGCCCTGCTAGTGAGAGGTTGCCAGCCGGCTCTGCAGGCTCTGTAGCCAGGTGTGCTGAGCCTGTTGGGATTGCACAAGTATAGATGCCTGGCAGGGGATCAGGACCACAGGGAGGAAGCCAGGCCTTCTGCCTGCCCAGGGGAGCTCAGGGGACACCAGCTGTGGAGGGGCTGTGTCAGAGGCCCGGGTCCAGATCCGAGTTGGTGTTTGTATGCATAGTTATGCTGGCTATGGGATCCCTCCACAGGCCCTGGGAGCAGTAGTCCTGCTCTTGGGCTCCCAGGCCTGCCTCCCCGAAATCTAGCTATTGTAACCTCTTCCCTATTTTCTGTACCTATAACTCCCTGTAAGCCAGGTCTTGGAAAGTGTTTTACAGGCTCTGCAGTTCTCAAGGGTCCTGCTCCATGGGCTCCTCAAGAGCTCTGTGACCTGGCCGAGCCCTGCCAGAGGAGACCCAGGCAGGCCTGGGGACAGCATCCTCTGGAGCCCCGTCACTCTCTCAGACCAATTAACCTTTAGAGCTGCATTAAGGAAATTAGGCAGCAAACTTCCCAGCTAACAGGCCCTGCGGGGACTGGAAGGAGAAAGCCAGCTGACCCTTGTGCACCACAGGCTTCCGTGCCACCTCCTGCCTGCCCTCACTGGTCCCCCTGGTCCCTGGCTTGCATCAGGCCCGGCTCCCTCCCTCCCAGCAGGGAGGGCTGCTGAATTGGCCCAGATGCCACCCCTTCTCCAACAGTGGCCTGAGGAGGCACTTTTGTCTGAGAAATAGCACAGGAGAAGGGAAGAAGTTCTGGGGTCAGCTTGATTGTAGCTTACACTAGGCCCCTGGCCAGCTGGGCCTCAGTTTCCCCGTCTGTAGAAAGAGAGCATTTGACTACAAGAATTGAGGGTCCTCCAACTTGGCATCTGTGGATTCTGAGACAGGCCTCAGGGTGGCTGGTTCTGCCCCTACACCTCAGGGAAGGCCACATCTGTAGATGGAAGGGGAAGAGGAAAAATGGCCCAGGAGTTCAGCCTCTGGGTGGGGAGCAGAGAGGGGCAGAGAGAGGCTGGGAATGGGAGGGATACAGAGGATGGGAGCCAACTCCAGCAGTGGAGAGCAGTGTCCTTTGGAGAGGGTGGGGCCAGTAGGAAAGACTCCAGGCCTTGTTGGAAAGCTGGGGAGGTAGAGAGAGAGGTTGGCTCCGATGCCCCCTCCATCCAGCTGTGCTTTGGTCAGGGAAGAAATTATCCCAATCCCCACTCCCTGCTTTCATGAGGGCTTGGTTCTCAGGCAACTCTTGTGGGGAACCTGCCTGGTGAAGTCACAGGTCGAGTGTCTGGACCCCTTGCATTTCCCTGAAGTCTCATCGCTCCTGTGGTTGTCCAGGCTCCTGGACAGTATCTGTCCCCTCTCCCTCCTCAGCTGCCCCTCCCTGTGGCCCCAGGGAAAGGGACTGTGCCTCTGTGCATGTTCATGCCCACACCTGCACCTTCTGCCTGTGCGCATGGGTGTATGTGAGTGTGTGTACTCACCCGCTGGGGGGCTCTGCCCCTGCGGTGAGGACTGCATTCAGAATCCTGCTCACTCTCTCTCTCTCTGCCTCCTCCCTCCGTCTCTCCCTCCTTTCCTTTCCTTTCTTTTCCTATCTCTCTCTCTCTCTCTCTTTCTTGTGTGTGTATTGTTACTGAGGATTGAACCCAGGGCCTTTGCAAAATCTTTAGCCCTTTTTATTTATATTTAGAGAAAAGGTCTCACACTAAATTGGCCAGGCTGGGTTTGAATTTGCCACCCTCCTGCCTCAGCTTCCCAGAGTGTGGGGATTACAGACTTGTACCACCACACCCAGCTCTCACTTCTTTCTTGTATGTTGAGAAGCTCATATGTGCTGGGAGGCCCCTGGTGACTCAGAGACTCTTATACTGGTAGGATGAACAGTTCCAGGGGCTCTGGACCTTCTTTCCTGGGTAGGTGGAAGTTGGGCTCTGGCTGAAGCCTTCCTGCCAGGAGCCCCTAATAGTGTGGCCCAGCTGCCTCTGTGTGTGCCAGGAGCTCCAGAGTATCCTACTCCATCCTGGGAGTGTCCTAGGAGCTCCCCACTTTCCTCCTGACATGGCCAGTTTTTCACATGCAGACCAAGAGGATTAGCCTGACTGGGTAGAAATGATCAAACACGCATTGACCACTGCACTGTGAGGAAGACTTGAGTTGGCCAGAAGATCTGGAAATTCTAGCAGATCCATTCCTAGACCCACTGCTGCAAACCCATGGGATTGTGGCTATGTGAGGAGGGCTTTCAGCCTCCGTGCCTCAGAGCACACAGGAACTGCTCAGTGGGGCTGGGCCTGAGGCTGTGTGTGTGCCCTGGAGCAGAGCAGACTTGAGCTGCTGGTGCTACCTGCAGCCTCTGGAGTGATCTCTGCAGGGCTGGGAGGAAGCTATGGCATGCTGCCCAAAGGGTAGGCTCTGAGGCCAGAGAGGAAATTACTGGGTAAAATGCAGAGACCGAGGACTCCTGGGAGCACCAAGCCTAGAAGAGGCAGCAGAGACAAGTGGTGAAGTTCCATTCCCAAAAGACGGATATGGCTGGAGGCCCCGGGCCCCAGTCTGGTCCTGTGTCCATCTGTCTGTCTGTCCACCTGCAGGTGTGCCGATGCTCTCCGTCCAGCCCAAAGGGAAGCAGAAGGGATGTGCAGGCTGTAACCGCAAGATCAAGGACCGCTACCTGCTGAAGGCGCTGGACAAGTACTGGCACGAGGACTGCCTCAAATGTGCCTGCTGTGACTGCCGCCTGGGTGAGGTGGGCTCCACCCTCTACACCAAGGCCAACCTCATCCTGTGCCGGCGTGACTACCTGAGGTGGGCCCACCAGCCTCCCCAGCCCTGTCCTGCTCCCAGAGCACCCTCTGCTTCAGGCCCAACACTCCCCGAGGCCACACACATCAGTGACCCATCCTTGCCCTGCATCCCCAGATACCAAAGGAGCCATCTGAGGCCAGGGCCTGGCCTTTGACTCCTTGGGCTCAGGGCCCAGCATGGCCCAGGTGGGCATTTCTAGCTGTTGGACCCCTGAGATAAGCTTTGCAAGGGCTCCATCAGCCTGGCTCTAGCCTTTGCTGGGTGTTTCTGAGCCACCTCTTCCTGCTCTGAGGAGAGAACACCTCAGAGGGGCTTTGGGGAGCAGGGGGGGAAGCTTGGACATGTCTGGGCCCTTCCTCCCTGACAGAGTCTCCTGCCCACCCCTCTCAAGGCTCATTTTCCTCCTTTCCAGAGGATGCTCAAGATCAGCCATCCTATTTGCCTTGGGAGCCTGGCATGTAGCCATAGTCTTGGATAAGGGCCACTCATGCTGAAGTTTAAAGACCTGGGTTTGAATCGGCTCAGAGCCTTTGGCTTCTAACCTTCTTCAACTCAGTTTACTCCCCTGTGAAGTAGTGAAAAGAATCATGCTTCCCTGCCTCCCATTCCTCTGAGCTCCCCCACAACCTGGATCCCATCTCCTGGGGCTGCCTCCCCCAGTTAACCCTCCCTTAGGCCATTTATGACATCAGCAAGGCTGGAAGGAGGCTGCAAAGCAGGGGGCTTGGCTCAGGCCCAGCACCTGCATTTGGCTCTGTCGCAAGCTGCTGGATGGTGGCGGCCTTGTGGGGAGGGAAGGACCATCGCATTAATTAACAGGTCAGGGCAAAGGCTTATGGGGCTCCCTCTGCTCAAATCAGGGCAAGTTGGAAGGGGCAGGGTTATCAGTGGAAGCTCTCCTGCTTCCCCAAAGAGCCTGAGATTTACCTGTCTGCACTTTTTCTTTTAATTCCTGCCTTTTTCAAGAACTTTTAAGAAGTGAGGCCATACAACAGGAGCTGTGGGTCAGAGCTCCTGGCCAGGGCTGGAGGGAAGAGGCTGGGGTCGGGGGAGGGCTTAAGGGTGCTCCTCGGGATTGTACCCCTCAAGGGCCTGGAATGCGCCTCCAAGTCTGGAGGTGTAGGGCGTCCCCAGGGCAGCTGAACCTACTAGGCCAGGGAGAGGTGGCAGCCCACCTGATGGGTCCACAGGACCACGGAGTGGGATAGGATTGTCAGGCAAGCAGAGAAGCACCCATGACATTCTGGGCCCTGACAGCTTCTAGGGGCTGAAGGTTTTTTCCTGCATTCTGGCAGAGGTGAGGAATGAATTTTGGGGCCAGGTAGGGCAGTGGACCAGGGTAGGGGTGCAACATCCTTGTTCTTCCCGGCCCAGGGAATGGCTGTCCAGAGTCTACCCTTCTGCAGCAACTGCACATTGGGCTGGGGACAGGAAAGGCCTGAGTTGACAGGCAGAGGCTGTGGCCCAGCCTTTGTATAACTTTATCTGAGCCACCAGGCAGCTCAGGCTGATGAATAATGGAACCAGCTCCTCTGCAGGTGCCTGGGTTTGAGATGAACAAATCGGGGATTAGAGAGGCCTCCTGCTGCTCACCGCCCAGCCCCTATGCTTCATTTGGGGCCCCACCAGTGTGCAGAAAAGCAGTAAGGAGGAACACGGTTGGCTCAGACCATTGTAGCACCCAGCCGAGGACTAGCCTTCATGGGGAGGGACTGGACTTCCTGTCCTAGAGCCCTGCAGCCAGCAGCTGAGAGGAGAGGTGCCTGCCTCAAAGAGGCCATTGTGCCAGATGTCCTTGGGTCTTTCTTTGGGTATCAGTTCTGTTTGAGAAATACCTTTGGACAGGACCATCTGGCCCAGGATCCCCATTTTACAGAAGGAGAAACTGAGGTGCAAAGAAAGAAAAAGGACTTAAATAAGTGATACAGCAAGTTCATAGCAGAAAAATGCTTTCATAAAGCACTAATTTTACAGATAGAGAGGCTGCACTGTGCAGTGGTATAGAGCACATCCCCCACCCCCCATCGGAGGAGCTAGGCCCAAGTTGATTACCTCTCCATAAAAGGACTCATTCCTCTTAGCTGGAAAATGGGGGATAATACAGCTCTCCACCTCCAGGGTTGCTGTTGAGGTCAAATGAGGTCATCTTTGTAAGCTCCTAGAATAGAGCCTGGCAGATAAGGAAACGCTGCCCTTTCCCCCAGGTGTTTGCCAAATGAGCTGTGACTGAGTTTACAGTGGTTTCATAACTACCCCCACAGAGGTGTCTTTGTCTGGGTCTTGATTTGGCAATTGAGGTAATTGAGGCTCAGAATAACTCAGTGGCTTGCCTAAGGACACACAGCCCATAATATGCACACTGCCTCTAAATCTTAGGCTTGTGTGAGTCTGAAGCCTTTGCTCAGGGCCCAGCCTAGTGTTCTCCTGCAGGCTTCTGGTGCTTGAGGGACCCCAGGGGCATCTTGGAGTGGGCAGTGTTAGCCAACCCCTGACCCCCTACACAGCCTTCCTGGTGGGGACCAGTTTTCCTGAAGCTTGGTCTCTTGGCAGGCTCTAGATGATGCCTCTACTTCTTTTGCCCCCTTGCCCAGGCCTACCTGCTATACTCACAGGGCTGGAGAATGGGCAGGGGCCTGGGTGGAGGCAGCTGTCCTAGGCCCCAGCTCTCTGGCAGGTCCCTGAGTCCTCTGTGCCCTTCCCTCACAGGCTCTTTGGCACCACCGGAAACTGTGCTGCCTGCAGCAAGCTGATCCCAGCCTTCGAGATGGTGATGCGGGCCCGGGACAATGTGTATCACCTCGACTGCTTCGCCTGCCAGCTCTGCAACCAGAGGTGAGTGCTGGACCCATGGCAGTCCTGACACACTCCCCAGACCCTAGCCTGAGGTCTGCTGGGCAGGCTGGGGATGCTGTGGTGGCATGCGTGTGAGTGTGGTTTTTGTGTGTACGTGGCTGTGTGCCTGTTGTGAGCATGCTTGTGTGTCTGTGCTTTATGTGTGCCTAAGCCTTCTAGTCAACTGTGTGCACCCCAGTACCGGGTGTGCACATTTGTTTGGGATATTTCTGTTGAATGTAATGATGGGGTATGCATGAGTTTCCTGTGTATGCATAGTGTGAGTATACATTGAGTCTATGTGTATTTTTAAATGTCCGTGTACAGATGGGTGCATGTGAGTGGATTTAATATTCATGTGTACACGTGTCTTTAAATGCCCACGTGCAAATATGTGTATACTATGTGTACATGACAAGGTGAATGTGTGCACACGTTTAAAACATGTGCAAGAAGGTAAGGTCTGCGTGCCTCTTGTCCTATGTGTAATTGCATGCATGTGTGTGTACAGTCCCGTGAGAAAGGGTTCTCAGACATGCAAGGTGAAATCCTTTCAGAGAATAGCCACTCACTCCTGACCCCATTCCTGAGAATCTGGTTCCAATCCAGCCTCTTTCGTGACCTTTTGGACCCATGGGAGGTTATGGGGACCTAAGGATCCAGAGCTCTTCGCCCCTGGCAAGGGCCCAACACCATAAAGAGGGCCTTCTCCTCGGGAGCCTGGGCCAGGTAGGAACTCATGCAAGTGTTCCCAGAGTGAGAGGTCCAGAGTGGCTGGGGGCTTTGGCCAGACCACTGCTAGGAGAGCTTGGTGAAGTTACAGAGCCACCTGGTGGCAAAACTGGGATCTGCTGGCACTGGGCCAGTGACCCTGGGGCTCACTAACCGCCTCACCCTGGGGACATCTTTGAGGGAAAGACTGGAATCCCCCAATACTTGCGGAGGACTAGGGGGCCAAAGCACGTTCTTCTTTTGGTAGCAGAAGAAATAGTGGAACAGGTCACTCCCTGGAAGAATGTCCCAAGTAATCTACAGTTTCTGTTCAGAGGAAAGCCATCTTCTTAAATTAGGGAGACGAACAAAGAGATGGAAAAATCAACCATTTATTCCTCCTTCCTTTCCCATCTCCCTCTCTCTGTTTCTGTGTGTGTGTGTGTGTGTGTGTGTGTGTGTGCGCGCGTGCGTGCGTGTGCGTGTGTGTGTATTTGTCCTCTCCCTCTCTAGGACTGGGATGAGCTGCTCCTCTACCTCTCCACCAAACCTCTCCCACCAGCCCTTCCCCTAACTCCATGGCAGATCTGAGGGTGGAAGCCTGGCCCAGGCTACGCTGGGGTACAGGGCCTGGCCAAGGGTAACTGACTGGGCCTGCTGTGGGACTCTTTCAATCCGCTCTGGGAAGTTCAAAGAGCAAATTCCCCAGCACACTGTCTCCTACATGCCCCTCTCCTGGCCAGGCTGGGTCCTGCTACCCACTGGGGCCCTTCCTGTAGCTTCTCTTTCTTGCTTGGATTTTCTAGATTTTGCGTGGGAGACAAATTCTTCCTGAAGAACAACATGATCTTGTGTCAGATGGACTATGAGGAGGGGCAGCTGAACGGCACCTTTGAATCCCAGGTTCAGTAACGCCCGGCGCCCGGCCTCCAGGCCCATCCGTCCCTCTGCCCACCTGCCCACCCTCCTGGCAGGCCAGCCAGCCACTCTGCCACCATGGGGTTGCCAGCTGCTTCCTGCCAAATCAGAACTTCTTCATCCTGGATGGGAGGGCGGCCCTTCCTCTACCGCTGCCGCCCCTCTGTGTGTGACCCCCTCCTGGGGCCGGGCTGGGCCTGTACAGTCTGTCTTCTGTATATAAATGGGAACATTTATTTTATGAGAAATGTAATGCGATTTTATTACTGGCGTGGATTAAACTTATGAATGTTTCCGGGGACATAACTCTGTGTGTTCACATGACTGAGGTGGACCTGGGGGTCCCCTCCCCTCTGGCCCTCAGGGGCAGGGCACAGAGCAGGGGTGGTCCTTCAGCATGTGCTGCTGCTGAGCAGGAGAGCTCCAGGTTGGCTTGAAGGAGAAGCCGAAAGCATACATCTGGTCCCGACCAGACCCCTAAAAAGAGGGGCAAGGTGAAGCCCCGGGGTCCTATGATCCACCCCCTCATCGGACCCCACATTGACTGGCCAGTGGGGACCCAGCTCTGATCTACTCCACAATAGATCCCCAAACCCTGAGCCCCATATTAGGGAAATGTACTCCTGAGACGCCTCTTCCCTTTCAGGGCAACAGTGTGTGTTTTCTTGGGCCAGATCTGGGGTCCAGCCTTCTGTTCTATGCAAGCAAGAACAAATCTGTTTCCCTTCAACTTAGCCCATGCAGGCTGGAGACAGTCCGTCAGTCAGCAAGCCTCAGCCTATTCTATGTAGTAACTCTGTGTCATAAGCAGGGCTGGCCCAGAGCAAATCAGACACAAGGCTGAATCATAGAGGAGACACAGTCCCTGCCCTTGAGGAGCTTGCTGTGGGCCTGGAAGGTAGAAGCCAGCAAGGGAGAAAGCCAGGAAAAACAAAGCACACTATGGTGGGGATGGAGTGCTGTGGGAAGACCTGGGACCGGCCAGTTTCCTCCAGCAGACACAGGCCATTTGCAATGACTCCAGAGAGTTGGAGACAGACAAGCCAATGGACACGCGGTCAGACAGACCCAGGTGCTGGCAGGCAGGAGAGAGAGACAGGCAAGCCAGCAGGCATTCGGCCCAGGCCTGAAGACAGCCAGACCAGAAGCAGACAGGCAGATACAATGGCACTTCCCACCTATCTGGCTGAGCTAGGCTCACGTTGGGCAGCAGGGATTCTACCACAGTGCCAAGCACAGAGCCAGCAACTGAGAAGGTACCATATCACTGAGCAGTATTAAAAAGAAAGCACCTCACGTTTAAACAGAGGGAAGGCTGGGTAGACAGACTCTCTGGCCAGGCCACTTGTTCCTCTTCCCTGGGGTCTATTTTCACCCTACCCACAGCCCAGAGCCCAGGGTTGATGGAGCTGGATGACTGCCTCAAGCCCTCTCTGTTCCTGGGCAGAGAACTGACGGGGCTGGGCCATCACATCACCCTGCCCCAGGCCAGTTCCTCCACTGTGAGGAGGGAGGATAGCAGGCCTCTTAGCCAATGGTTGGAGGAGGCTACTATTCCATCCATGAGAAGGAATGGTTGAGGCATAGGATCTTGGGGTAGGATTCTCAACTTTGGGGGGCATCCACTTTGTGTAGAGGAGCTGCACCTATGAATGTGGAAGAGAAAAGAGGCAAACAGCCAGTCTGTTTGGCTGAAGCCAGTCTGGGTGCCGGTGTGTGATGTGGGCTCCATATAGCTGTGGAACTGGAGAGATAGCCATATATGATGATGTGAGATTAGGAATGAGTTTGAGTGCACAGAGAAACATGGGGAGCTGGAGTCTGTAATGTGGAAATTTTCTTGGTTTGAAAAATCAAGTCATTTTCCTAGATTGTAGCAGAGCCCCCAGTTCCAGACCCTCCCTGGGCCCTTGGTTCTAGGATGACTGTGAATACCCCAAAGGCCCCAACTCCTAACTTCAGAGTTTGCTGCAGATAAAGTTGTAACACAAGTTAATTACATGGTTATGGAGAGATAACAGAGCCACTCCAATGCAGTTTCTGGGCAATTACAATTGTTTCCAACAGAGTTACCATATTGCAGCCATGAAATAACATGTCATTTTGCAGTAATTATGTAATTAACTTGTCTCACCACTCTAGGTTGCACAACAATTAATTCACTCACAATGAGATAGACTCAGAATCAGGAAGGCAGGGTTTGAAAGCTCCCAGGAGCAGAGCTGGCCTTCTAGGAAGACCCCAGACCCACTTTGCCCACTCTAGGCCTCACTCACCAGGGCACTTCCTGAGCCCAACATGATGGGAACATGCCAAGATCGGCATCATGGACCCAGTTACTGCTGTCTCACCACCGTCATCCAAGAAATGGGGCTGATCCGTCCCCCAAGTCAGCCATGAGGTTTAGATCTACACCATCCACCCTGGATATCATGAGGTCCTGGATAGGAAACCCCTCATTAAACAGTCCTATATAAGTCCATGCTTTAAAGAAGAGGCCACATAGGTCTTGCTTCAACAGGTGTGAAACTTTAGGAGGGTGGGAATGGGGAGGGCAGCAGAGACCAATCTCTCCCTAGTAGGGCAACTGAGGCAGGGCTGGAATGACTACTAGAGTCAGGATTATGCACCTGGAGAGGACTCACACCCTCTGAGGGTGACACGGTAAAAGCATGATGATCCTCCTGAGCCACTGCTAGAAGAAACTTGGTTGAGTGTTGGACATTAATTGCCCTGGTTTTCCTTGGGACAGGAGGATGGGGAGAGCTGAGTGGGATGTGAACAGATGTTTACTCAGCTGCACACAAATCTCTTCCCACAACCAGCCCATGTGGCCCCATCTCCCGTCCTACTTTCCTTGGCAACCGAGATACCATAACAAGGTGCTTGGGCCCCATCAAATATGGTACCTGCTTCTGTCCCCAGTCCTTGGTCTGAAGCTGGATCACACAGTCTGTGTTTAGAAAGAAGTTTGATTCTGGTCTTCATGCTGCTGTGGGGCCCATCAAGAAATATCACATGCATGCTGTCTCCTCCTGGTTCTGCTCCCCAAAACCTTGCCCCATATCCTGAGACACACCACAGCCATGGGCAGAATTCACAAGGCATCCCTGGTATCACTTGTCTTTGAGGTTGGGCTCAAGTAAGATGCTCCATAACTGCACCTGTTTATCACCCTTGGAGAAAATGCCAGTGAGAGAATGCCATTAGTCTGTGAGTCGATATTCAGCTATCTGCTGCCTCTAAAACTACAATTACCTGAAAATGAATGAGTAAAGATGAGTTGATATGGAAATGGGTTGGTTCAGAAAAATATTTGGTTAACCCTGCTTTATCAAGAGAAAAGAATCAGATCAAGCATCTGTGTGTGTGTTTTACACACACATATAAAATCCATAAAAGAGCTAGTCAATCAGAAACCTTATGAGCAAACCTCATCTCTAGACTTGGCACTGTGGGGAGACTTTTACATGACTATCCCAACAAGGGTGGGAGCTTCCTGGTCCTGGGAAAGAAGGTCAAGGGATGTCCCAGATCTTCTCAGACTCTTAGTACCATCGAAGTAAATTACTCTTGAGTTCTTTCCTTTTGGTGTCACTTTTGTCACCCCATAGCAGCCATCCTACCAGTGAGTCTGCCTCCAAGTTAGCAGCATCTCTGTGCTCCTGCCACCATGTTGATCTCCCCCAAAGCCCCAGCATCTCCAACACTGACGAACTCTGTCCTCATGGCTGAGTCCAGTGGGTGAATAATAAGTTTCAAATCAAACTTCCTTCCTTTGTGTAAAAACTCCTTTTGCCACTTGTACCTCCCTCTTGGAGCAGGGGACATATTTTGAGGGGGCTCCTTGTACCTGGATTTGAGCCTCCTGACCCTCCAGGGGCCCCGGGGAGACTCAGGAAGACAGCTGCAGCTCAGAGCAGCCATGGGGGTGCTGGGCAGAGGAAGGGCTGGACGATGGACGTGTTCATGGGGAAGGGAACCCTGCAGCTTGGGAGAGATTTAAAGCCTATTTCCTATGGGGTGGGTGGGGGGGAAAGACTGACTTATATTCAAACAGTTTGGAGTCTCCCAAGTAATTTTTATTCTGGCACTGTCCTTCTCCTTCACAAGAGCTGACGGAAACCCTCTGTGCTTCTGGGCTCCCTCAGACACCAGCCGCTTCCTCTCTCCGGACCACAAGCTGTGCTCCTGCCCAAAGCTCCCAGTGGCTGCTGGCCAGACCCTGATCCTCAGCTTTCGTGCACTCCCAGGTCAAACAGCCGGGTCCACTGACCCTGGGCTTCAGAGGACGTGGGGTCTTTTCCGGGAAAATCCAGCCCTTTGGGGGTTCAAGTGCCCTTTGGCTGCCTGTGGCACTTGGGTTGGGGTTGGTTCCTCAATTCCCATGCCCTCTCTGGGATACAACCAGATTACAGAGATAGGCTAGTCCAGAAGACCCAGCCTGTTAGTTATAGACTCTTCCTTGCTGGGTCTGCTCTGCAAGCAGATTAGGGGGCCCTGTTGAGGGACTGGGGTTTCCTACAGTTTTTGCAAATTCAGTTTGTCTCCCAGAGCCTCAGGCCCTGGGTTCCTGGGCCACTGGGTATCCCTGTTGCACTTGGGGAATAACAAGGATCTCCCCATGGTGGGTCAAAGCACTTCTCAGATTCCCCCCAGGCTTCCTGCCCATCAGCCAGCACAGGTACTGGGTGGGATGGGGGATCAGAGCCAGAACATGGAGATGGAGAGAGGGACAGAGGGAGAGAAAAGAGAGAATATGGGGGTGGGGAGTAAAACAGGGAGATGGAGAGAGGGAGGCAGAGAGAGGGAGGGAGGGGGAAGAGAGGGAATGGGAGAAGGACTGAAGGATACAGGGATGACGAGGGGAGAGAGAAAGGGCAGTGTGATGTGGTCAAGTGCATGGGCCTAGGAGCCAGATTATGTGGGTCCAGATCACAGCTCTCCTGATTGACAGCTATGCAGGCTGGGACAGGTTACTTGGCTCTCACAGAGGAGGAGGGTCCCTGTCTTTAAAGAGGGAGGGTGTTGACAGTGCCTCCTTCATGGCTGCCCTGGGCATTAGAAGATGCTCACATGGATGGTGCCCGAAGTCACAGCTGGCTCGTGGTGAGCCTGGCACATCTTGCTGCTGGAGGGCTCATGTTACACAAGCGCTCCAGGGCCCCAGGTCTGATCCCTGGGCCCACTTCCAGGTCAGCTCCTGGGCCCTCCCGGAGGAGGCCTAGCTCGGCAGCAGCCTCTGGTCTCACTACCACAGCTGTTCTGGCACCTGAGTGCTCTCTGCAGGGGGCATTGCAACCCAGACCAGTGGGCAAAATCCAGCCCAACCATAAAAAAGTGGGCTTTTGTAAATAAAAACAGCCCGGGACCATTTAGGCCTCTCTGCATCTCTGTCTCCATTTTACAGTTGAAACTGAGGCTCAGAGTTGTTCTAGTAGGTAATAGAATCTGAATTGAACTTAGGTCCATCTGACTTCAAATTCCACACAGGTAACTCCAAAGGGTAACTGCAGGTCCTAACTGAGCATGTCAGTGGGTCTGGCCTGGGTGCTGGATGCTGGGTGCTGGGTGGGAGAAGCAGTGTGGGCAGCTCGTCCAGTCCCCAGGCACATCTGGCCATCCAGTCCAGAAGCCAGTCCGTCAACACACAGGATGCTGGTGGCTGCCACATGCCAGGCATGGGGCTAGGTACTGAGGATTAGAAACACACGTGAGTAAGGCATACATGGCCCCTTCAGTTTATGGTCTAGTGGGGGAGGCAGACAATGAATGGACACATAGGTAAACAAGATAAAGATTGCCAAGTGGAAGAGAGTGGCTGGAAGAAAGCCTGTTTGGCTAAGAGTGAGTGGGGTTTGCTTGTCCACCCCTAGAGACCATGTTATCTAGTGGCTTTGCTTTGGGGAAGCTGAGGCCCAGAGAGAAAGTTGCGACCAGGGTCACAGTGGAGCCAGCTAGGTTGGGGATCTATTTCCTCAGCCCTCATCCTGGCCTAGGACTCCTGAATCCCATGACTTGCATTCTAGCCTAGGATGCTGCTTGAGCACACAGAGGGTAGAGGAGAGGAAGTCCCACTCGGCCCTCACACCTGCACTGAGCTTCTCTCTTTTGGTTTTCCAGGTTAATAAGAAATATTCCTTAAAATGGCAAGAAATTGGGGTTAGGTTCTTGGCTGCTGCCACCAGCCTTCTGGCCCCATAATGCCACCCACCAACTGGGGACACACTGGCTAGATCTATGGCTTCTGGGGATTCTAGCGTGATTGTCCTGAACACTTGGAATGACTGCCCTGCACAAAAGGTGCATCCAGAAAGCAGGTTGCTCTGCAGACTCTGCATGACTAGTTTTCTAGGGGAAAAGACAATTTGCTATAAAAGCAGGAATTTGCAATGCCCAGAGGGCCCCGGGACATTGGCAGCTGATGAAAACAGCCTGCTTTTCCTTTTCTTGAGCCTTTGCTCCACTCAACCTGGCTGGTTTGTTCGGGTGGGAAGGAGCTAACTGAGGGTCAGTCTCTGGGCTTCTGTGGACCTTCCTGGCTCCTGGGGTCCAGAGATGGCCAGAGGGTGCTGAGTTTCTACCTGTGCCTCACAGGATAAGGTATGTGGGCTCCTGTCTGCTACCAATGACCTTCCCCACTAGGCGCCCCCTGGAGGAAGTGTGTATTGCTGTCTCCTGTTCTCACACATTCCTGGGCTTTTTTCATGCAGGGATTTTTTTTTCATTCAGGGCTGTGGGTTTCTAAAACCCAGTCAAGGTGACAATAGTCCCCTCATGCCTGGTCTGGGAACACCAGGCCTCTGTACCCTCCTAGCCTCTCTTTCCCAGAGTGTAGTGAAGCTGACTTTCTACAAAGAGCTGGGATGATCACTAGTTCCATGGGACTCAGGAGAACTTGGACCCCCTTCTTCAAGTTCTCATGAGCTGCCTGCCCCCATCTAGGGTGCAGCTGGCCCGAGGCTATCCTTCACCCCCTCTCCTGCATCTGCCTGCTCATTTAGGGCCTATTTGGAAGTTAATCCCAGTGTTCATTAAGTGACCCTCTCCTCCTGCCCCTCTGCTTTCATCAGAGACAAGAGAGCTAATTACCAGCCCCTCTGAGGCCCCACTACAGGCCATTTAGAGCTGACACAGCCCTTGAAATGATTTAAAAATCCCATTTTCCTGCAATGAAATGGGCTACCCTTCCCTCCTCATCAAGGCTAATTACTAAACTCTTCCCATCCAAGGAGAGCCCTGCTCTTGCCCTCTAAGCAGCCCCACGTCAGCAGTGAGCCCCCTGCAGAATCTCCTTGGGCAGCAACAGTGTTTTCCCCTCTGGGCAAACATCCCAGCAAGGCCAAGAAGGCTGAGCATGGAGGAATTGGGCAAGATGAGCTCAGGTTGGCAGGCTGAATGGAGAGGTGTTGAGGAGGGGGAAGGATCTGGATAATGGGCAGGCACCTGTGTTTCTGGGCCTTTGTACTGCAAACTTCCTGCCCAAATCCAAGACTTGAACGTGTTGTATGCAGTGGGGAACCAGTAAGGGCTGCAGGGCTCCCTGGAGCTCTCCGTGGTCCTGTAGTTTCCTGGACAGCATCCTTTTGGCTCATAAGCATGTGCATAAAGTGGAAGAGTTGGTGGAAAAGCACTTGCTAGAGTTATGATGTGCTCTTCCTCTGGAAAACAGGAGCCACTACCTGCAGAGGCAGCTCAGCTGTATAAAGGGAGGCCTTGCCCAGGTGCCTCTGCCTCTGGAGAATGATGTTGACATTGTCTCTTATTGTGACACTTGTCTTCCTCCCTTCCATCCCCTGACTGGAACCAGAGAAATAGAAAAACCACATCAGAATGTGTGTTCTTAATTGCAGCCTTCTCATCATCACTTGCCTCATTGCTGAGGCAGTACCTGACACTCTCAAATTAAAGGAGGAGAGGTTTATTTTGGCCCATGTTTCAGACGTTTCAGTCCTTGCATGGTCTGCAGCGTGGTGGAAGGGCCTGGGTGGAGCAAAGCCACTCATGTTATGCCAGGCAGAATACAGAGAGTGAAGGGAAGGGCCTGGGAAGGGAGATACACCCAGTGACCCACCTCTCCTGATCAGGCCCCACCTCCTAACACCACATTTAGCTATAGTGCCCTTGTGATTCAATCACCTTCAAAAAGCCCCTCTTCTGAATGCATGAGGCTCTTGGTGGACATCTAGGTATACACCATAATAATGCCACATATGTTTGCTTCATAATATTTTTTCTTTAACTTAGAGCCTCCAAATTAGACTCTGGACTCCCTTGGACTCTGTTTTTCTTGTATTCATTGAGGACTGTGCTACATAATCTGTAAGGTCCTTCCCCTTCCTACATTCTTGAAGCCTATCAACCCCTTCCAAGGGACATGTGGTGTGGGCTGAACCAACATGTTTCTTCCCAGCTTCACCAGCAGAATATGTATGTCAATGTTTAGCTCAGAACTGAGCTCTGCTAAAGGGAGAATATAAGGGGAAAAGATAGCATGATCTGTTCTATTGGAAACCTCAAGGCCTTCCCAAATATCTGGGCCAGGCAGGGATCTGACACTAGCTGCCACCACTAGTTTTGTCTCTGGTAACCCTCAATAGCAGCAGCACTTTGAGGAGTGAGGTGCTATATTCTAACTCCCCTTCCTATACTCCAATAGTCCTGTGCATCTGATTTTGCTTCCTGATATTTGCAAGGGCTTGGGTAAGGAAAAACTCCATGTGTAGGGAAGGACACCAACTCCACAGCCCCCAAATGAATATAGGTTTTGAGCTCCTGCTCCCATGTGGTGATGTCCAGATCCCCATTACTCCTGTTCCTCATTTCAACTCCAAACACATTCTACTTCCCAATGTCCCCTCTTCTGTCTCAAGCAGTCAAGATTAAAAACTTCCCTTGGTACCTGTAAGGACTTTATTCATATCTCTGGCTAGCCCTTCTGCAAGAAGCAGCTTAGTATCTTAGGTATTTTATGTCACATAGGTAATCTCCTCTTTAGAATTCCCACAACACAATTCCCATACACTCTCCCTCACTGTGTACTGCTTACATTAGCGGTCTATACCTAAGGAACCACAGAGCAGATCCCTTGCCACAAGAGGCAGGAGAGACAACTTCTCTTATTTCCTGTGCACAGCCTACCTACATTACAGTGTATTTTATTTCCTCGTCTGTGGCATGGAAAAGTAGTCCTGAAAGCAGTCTAGTGATCAAGGTAGAAAAAAAGTGAGGCTCATGTTATATACCACTCACCTGCCCATCCATCCCTCCGTGCCTCCTCCCATTCATCTACTCATCCAGAGTATCTTGTGTGTCTAATGTAGTATACGGCAAGGGAGACCTGCCTTCAAGAAATATCACAGAGAGGAGGGGAATCAGGAGCCAGGCTGTTAAAAAATGAGCACTCAATGTGCTCTGTGTCATGTCAAAGCTATGAAAAGAGACTGCAGAAAGGACAGAAGGGGACTAACAGCCCAGGGAAATGGAAAGATTCGGAGGAAAGGATACTCGAAGTGTCAAACATAGGAAGATAAGCACATCATCAGGAGCTGGGAAGGCACCAAAGTGGGACAGAGCAGGGGTTGGCTGAAGGGTGGCCTGAGCTCAGTGTGCTGGCAATACAGAGCACAGAGGCCTGGGAGGAGAGCGGCGAGGCTGCTGGCAGGAGTGCTCATACAGCCAAGGGAGAGGGGCCTCTATCCTTGCGGCAACAGGGAAATGTCAAAGCGCTGTACGTGGAACAAGGACATGATCAGATCTGCACATTTTGAGAGACTGCTCTGGGGCGACAAAAAGGGTAAATCAGAGGGAGCAGATGCTAGGGCTGGGAACAAGGCAGACTTTGGGGGTGGGGACATATGCAGCTTCTATTGCCCAAGTGAGGAATGAGTTTTGCATGACTTGCTCTCTGTGAGCCCCTGCTGGAATTTTTGTTTTATATACATTGAAAAGCATATGTGAGAACACTCTTGGGGATACAGAGGTCAAAGGCTCTCATCCAACCAGAAGTCCCTAGGTCTGCTTTTTCTCTGTTCGGAAAACTCAGCCTCCTGCATCTCCTCCCAGGGTCTTTTATCCATTCTTGCTCCTAGGGCATCTTCAACCACAGAGAATAAAATGGCTAAAGGAAAGGTGTTTGCATTGGGCAAATAATTTATGATCAGATGAAATGAACTATGATCATTGCCCCAGCACCTTCCCCCAACCAGGGAATTTGGGACTCATTGAGAAATAAATTGAGAGTAATGCCATATTCTAAAAATGGTTCGGATTGGGGCATTTTCCGTGAATGGAGGGTCCAACTGTAATAAAAACAAGATCAGAAATGAATCAAATACTTTGTACAATAGCTCCAGGTAATAATTACTGGAGAAAAATAAAAATCAGGTAACTAGGACGAATATGTATTCTTCTGGTGAGAATCAGATTTGTGGCAGAGGTGAATTCCTAGAGGGTAATTTCAAGAGGATCAAGGCATCCATGGCTGAGAGCTCTGACGATAACCAAAACATGAATGTCTTCCTTTCACTCACAGGAACAAGAAAGCATCTTGCAAGATGTCCTTCAGCAGACATTTGGATGCCTTTAGACCTCCATTTCACAAACGACGAGAAGGATGTACCTAAAACCTCCTATTGATCCAGGGTGAGAAATTGTCCTCATCAGTCCATTCTATGACAGGAGGAGAAGTGTTTTGTCTTCCTTTCTACATATGAATGAGGAAATAGCTAACTCTGTTGCCACTGGTAGACATCTAGAGACCACAAAGGAAACCAATCTTAAAGTCAAAATGACATCAAAGAAAACGAGATGGAGAGATGGAAAAGCCTATGTCTTTGGTGGCATAATTAAACTGCTGGGACCACATACTTCAGGGCCTGCTCTACCTCAAAATTATTTTTATTATTTAGGTCCCTTCAAGTCAGGGGTTTCTGTTACCTGATGTCCTAGCATCTTTACTAATGTACCCTATAAAGACTCCAGAGGTGAAGACTTGTGCCCCTTGCTGTGGTATAACTTTCTGGCTGCAAAAAATCTCATGCCCTGGTGTTTCCAACTTCTTAGACTGATTGAGGGTGCTTAGTTGAAGAATTCGGTAGAAGATCTATCCACAGCCTCATCCACTGGAGTTGAGCATGGTGGCACTCAGGGACAGGGGCAGGATCTCCTTCAGATGAGCTCTTGCCCTGCCTTTTGACATCATTGCCCAGAAGGGATTTCAGACCACAGAGAGCTCCCCAGACCTCAGTCCCAGGGCCATTTTTCTGATTTTCCTCTCAAGAGAACAGCATTAGCTGAACATGTACTCACCTTACCTGAGAGTCAGAAAGGAGGTGCAGGGGAAGTGTGGTTGTTCTTTCTATATCCAAAGCTGCATTCATCCCCATGCATGGCATTTTTACCCTCCTGACCCCGTTGCTTGAGGAGAGGGGCTATGCAGGCAGTAGCCACGCAGGTAAGTCCTGAGCATAGTGCCCCAAGTGGCCAACTGACAGGCAAAACCCAAAAGCCACCTTTCTTTCTCTAGGGCTGAGGCATCAACCAGAAAAGGTTCTCAAAAGCAGGCCCTGAAGGTAGCATGTGCAGTTCACCTGCCCTAGCTCTGAGGCATGGTCTGGCTGAAACTGCAGGAAGAAACCATCACATCTGGTGTTTCTCTCATCCCCTGCCTTGGATGCTTGAAAGGGACTCAGATATCCCATGCTGGCCACTTTCATGTCCACTATATCCACTATAAAGCCCTTTCCGTGGCAAAGCTCTCTGTCTTTCCCCTGAGACTCTTTCACTGGCTCTTCATCTCTCCTTTCCTTTAAATCTGTTTTCCTTTAACCCTTTCTCCCTTCTCCTTCCATCTCTTCCTGCTTCTCAGACCCTTTGTATTTAAGAGATTTTTCTCAGTAAAACCTAAGTAGAATGCCTGCCTCAGGGCCTTTGTGGGCTCTAGATTGCGTGGCTCGTGCCACACTCTTTTTTAGAAAGGACACAAGTCTTCTGAGATTTGGATGCTTGCAAGTGGTCTTACCTACAGAAGAAAGGGGAGCCTATCTCTGTGATCAAAGGGCTCCTCCATATTCCGAATATCCCACACCTATCTGCCTGGGGCTCAAAACTACCGTGTTAGTCAAGCCATGGAGAGCCTCCTACCCACTATACATCAGCTTTCTCAGATGTGAGCTTACAGTTTTCCACTGAAGGGACTCAATTATCAGAGTTAACAGGGAGCCTTCGAGGAGTGTGGTCTGCCACATACACAAGATATTTGTCAAGTTTCCTGTTTTATCTTGAAAGTTCACATGCTTTTTATTAGGGTATAACACTAACAAGTGCTCTCATCAAAATGGAGCTAGATAGATTTATAAAATGAGCTTGCTTATGTCACCAGCACCCGGACAAAGAAAAGGGATATTTCCAGCACCCCAGATGTATTAGTCAGCTTTTCTTCAGCATGACCAAATACCAGAGAAAGTCAATTTAAAGGAAGAAAGATTTATTTTAGCTCATGGGTTCAGAGGTTTCAGTCCATGCAAAGCTGGCTTCAAGGCAGAAATATACTGGAAGGGTATGGTGGGGAAAAGCTGTTCACCTCATAGCAGCCAGGAAGTAGAGATAGTGGGAAAGAGCCAGAGAGGAAGGGACATGGGTCACACACCTCTATGACCTCCTCTTTCTATCACTTTCCAATAAATTAGCAAATTATGATCTTAACAATGGATTAATCCCCTGATCACGTTAGAATCTTCATGATCCAGTTGCTTCAGAAGCCCATCGGCAACCAAGCAGTCAATACAATGAGCTTTGGGAAGGGGCATGTTATACAACAACTGTAACAGCAGAACTCCTCAGTCTCTCTCCCGTGATGGTGAACCTTTTAGAGCTTTCAATGATACAAACAGCCTCTGTGGCCTGCGTGCCACTGGTTCACCACCAGTGTTATAGGTACCGCCCCACAAAGGGAACATCCTTCCTGCCAGTCCATTATATACCCTGTGGCAATGACTAACCAGCACAGTACCGGGTTCCCAGGCATTGGAGTATAGGCTCTCTTCTTGCTTAATATTTCCAAACACTTCATGGAATGAGGATGAGCATTATTATAATTACCACTTTACCATTAAGGAATAGATATTCAGAGGTGTGATATATCCAAGGCCCCTGAGCCTGTGAGTTACAAATCATTGATTTGAGAGTACCACCAAGACCCCTGAAGTTCTGTCAGTGGTGGCATTCCCAGGGCATTCCCGGAGTGCTAAAGCCCAGGATATCCTAAGTGATGAATGAATTCTGGTTGAGAGCCTTGAGAATGTCTGATTAGAGACAAGTGGTAGTGGCAGAGAGGGGGATTTAGCTAATACTGACTCCTAGACCTCAGTCAAAGGAATATTCAATATTCAAGCTGCTTTCATGACTCAGGCAGCCAGACTGGGCAGATCACTGTGCCGTGGCTGTCCTCTCCAGAGAAGCAGGACCTCTGAGCTAAGTAGAACCATTCACTTCCCACAGCCATGATCAAATACTCACGGGGCCTTTCATTAAGGACAGAGAATAGGCCATGGCCTGGCCCCCTTAGACTGGCTGAATGGCTTTGGGCAGGTCTCTCCCTGTCTCTGAGCCCTCACATCTCTGTGAAAAATGAAACTGGAGGAAATGTACCCCAAAGATCCATGCTGTGGCCTATGGCCCCTAAGGAGGCCTGCAGGAGGTACCCTGCCAGCACTGCCGGATCATGACTGGATCACATTAATAGAAGCTCAGACCAGGTCAATGCAGCCTCCCTGGCCTCTTGGCTGGAGGTCTCCTTCTTTTCCTAAGCTCAGCTCAGTGGGATCAGAGGAGAGATCTCTGGCAGATTCTGGGGATGTAGGAAAGCCTGTACCTTTAGTGCTTTGGGGAGGATCAAGCCAATTTTTTCTAAAGTAAAGAGAATCAGAAAATATAATCTTTGTGGCCTTTTTCTTTTCTAAAACAGAGAATCTGAACCCTGGAAGGTAGGGGTCTTGAGAGAGGGTGCAGTAGGCGGCTTGCTGAGAACCTTTAGGTCAACTCAGGCTGCATTAAATTGAGGAAGGTGACAGGGTCACTTTGTCACTCTGCTCTCTCCTAGCCAAACCACATTGAGGCATTGGACTTCCTTCAGGAGGAAGAGCCAGCTAAAAAGATGTCAGGTGAGGCACAGCTACAGGAGCTGAATGTTGCCTCAGGACTGTGGTTCTCCACACTGTGGAGCAGAGCACTCAGAAGTGAGAGCCCTGGCATCTAGCAAAGTTGGATTTAGTGTCTGGTGCTGTTACTTGCCCCAGTGGCCTCACATCTGTCACTTTACACATCTGTGCCTCAGAATCTTGTGACATGGGAACTGCAGGAAGCCTAAATCAGATGATGCATGAAAGATATCTAATACAGTGTGTGCCACATAGTAGTTTCTTAGTTAATATTAGGTACTTTGATGAAGATGGTGATGGTGATGGTGACGATGGTCATGGTAATGATTAGCTGAATGGCATCATAGGGAGGGGGAGACTATGTGGAAGTTATAGGGAGGAACATGCAGACTATAAGGATGATCCTTCTCAATATTCAAGCTACCTTAGTGGTAGTGAGCTTCCATTCCTGGAGGTGTTCAGATACACACTGAATGATCTATTCCAAAACCCTAAGGGCCACCACCAGTTCTTAGTATCCCTTCTACAATTTATTTAAGTTGACAGGATGTGGTATGTATTTTCTATGCACAATATGATGTTTCAAAGTACGTACATTGTGGAAGGGTTAATAAACATAGGCATCACCTCACATCATTCTTTCCACAAAGTTTACAGCTGTTGGGGGGGGGGCGGTGTCCATGATAGTTTGTCAGTCTGTCTGCTGGACTTCATCCCAGCTCAGAGGAAAGGGAGGGGGTAGATACAGTGATCCCAGCCAGCATCTGCAGAGAACAACTCAAGAACTGTGTCCTGACTCATCTCCCTACTCAGAAAAGCCCTCAGAATGTCTCTGAGCAAAGACAGTAGGCTAGGGACAGGAAGGGGCAGGAAGAGGTGGCTTAATAAAAAAATCCCAATAAATCTCTGCAGCCCCTGGTGGCCAGGGGCAGGTCCTGGGCACAAGCTTCCCTTAGACCCACCCACTGGGGGGCCCTGACTAATATTCCTGGAGCCTCTGCCTGCTCCTGGCTTCATTATCCATGCGGAAGGGGCAGAGAGGTCCAATGGGGCTCCCCATGCTGCCCGACAATATTGCCAAGTTGCTCTTGTCAGCCCCACCCCAGCACAGATACCCCCCTACTCCAGACCCTCTGCAGAGAAATGGGCTTGATTCAATCAGCCCTTTGCCTGTGGGACAGGCTGGGTCAACTTATTATGGGCAGATGCCAGCTCCAAGGAGTCACGCAACCCTGGTGTGGAATTTAGAGCCAAGACTTATTAAAGAGAGGCAGAGAGGTGCTGGGATAGGAATTCTGTTCCCCCAGAGCAACCAGGCCCAAGATGGGCTCCAGCAGAGGGGTGGGGTAGACAGGCACAGGCACCCAGGCAGAGGCCTAGGAAGCACTCCCCGCTGTCAGAGCTCCTCCTCTGGCAATTCAGAGCTGGCCTCCCTTCTCAGGGGAGCTCTGGTGGGACAAGCTCAGGCCTTGTTCCCTCTATCCGCCCCCTAATAGAAGGCACAATGCTTGAAGGAGTTGGGGCTGAACAAACTAAGTCTGGCCAATTTGAAGGCAGCCAGACAAAGGGCTGGTGCAGGACCGCCCAGAGTGCCTCGGTCCTCAGCTGCCTACAAAAGGCAGGAAAAGGAGTGCGGACTTTGCCGTTGAGCTTAAAAAACAAACCTGTGAAACAGAGACAGCCCCCCTGCCCCCTCCTCCATCATTAGCAGGAGGAGCTGAAAACATTTGTTCAGAGAGAGGGTGGGGGGAGAAAACTCTAAGTGCTTCTGCTTCCTTTTTTTTGCCAAATCATGCAGAAGATGCTGGCAGCTGCAAAGATTCAATTATGCACAATGAGAAAAATCATTTACAAAAATAATGGCACTCGAAAAAAATGGCCTCTCCAGAAATGGCGTGGAACAATAAATCCGTTAATTAGCTAATTAATATTCAATTGGGGTCAGTGGGCTTAATAGAACCTTTCTTGGAGACCCAAGAAATTCTAAACTGCCGCGAGGCGCCTGCCCACTGCCATTATCTCTGGCGAGCAGGCCCTTATCGGGCTGCCAGCTGTCCTCGAACAATGCGGGCCCTTATCAGCTGGGGCAGCAGCCCTGGCCGCTCACTCTGGCTGCCTCCACCCAGAGGAGCACACAGCCTCTTGGTAATTGATATATGGCACAGCTTTGTCTGAGGCTGTTTGCTCTGCTGGTATTTAAGGCAGCGCGGGCCCCCTGATTGATTGCCATTGGCCAAGTTTCTGCTGTCAATGACAACCTGTCAACGAGGGACCAGCCAATGGCAACAGCAACATTCTTCATGCCCCGGCCATCTGGGCCAGGCCAGAGGCCCTACATGTGGCAACACTGCCCACTGGTTTGGGCCTGATTTTGTTGCCAACCTAGAGCAAGAACCGAACTCCCCACAGATTTAGGCATTTGAGTGGGCAGCCAGCGTCCCCTGCCTTGCTTTGCTCTCAGTTCAGTCTTTTTCTCAAGAAAATGGGAAATTGAACCACACCTGTGCTACTTGTACTAGTCAGCTTTCCTATGCTGGACACAGTACTCAACTCCCACAGTGAAAAAGAGGAGAGGTTTAATTTGGCTCACAGTTGCCAGGGGGTTCAGTTCATGGCTGGCTGTCTCCGAGACAGAAATGGCATGGCAGTAGGGCATAGCAGAAGAAAGCTGTTCAACCCATGGCACCCAGGAAGCAGCGAAAGAAAGGAGGAGCCAGGGATAAGAATATATCTTTTCCATGTTGTGTCCTCAGTGACCTGCCTCTTTGGACCAGGTCCCACCTTTGAACATATGAGAGACTTTTGGGGAATGTTTTAGATCTCAATCGTAACACTACTGTTAATGTGATTTGTGACCTTGCAGCATCCATCACCTGGGAGGCTGGTAGAAGAAATATCAGAATCTGAGCTATGGGGACAGGGCCCAGGAGTCTGTGTTTTATTCATCTCTCTGGAAGACTCCCATGCTGAAGTTTGAGAAGCAGTGGAAAAAAATCAGTGTTCCCATCTCTGGTTGTGTCTTAGAATCACCTGGTTGAGAGGGAAGAGAAAATTAATTATACACATTCCTGGGCCCTGCAGTAACATAGGGTTATTTTCTCTGTGCCACTGTGTGTGTCTTGAGCACTGGTGGGCACAAAGCACTTTGGGAATGCTAAGACGGCCCACAAAAAGGCAGAGAGGCAGACTGCCATGGTTACACCTGCGGGGATCTGATCCAGCGTGGAACAAGGCTGCATATGACCAACAGTATAGGCAAGCTCTGGCTAGACAGGCCTCCACCTCCAGAAATTCACTGGGAGACACAATGGATTTCCATAGAAATAATGTTCTGCATGGGAGAGTGGGTTCTCAGGCTGGTCTCCACATACTCTGACACCAAAAGCACATCTGAGTCTCAGCAGCTCTCCTTTGCAGGAGGGATCATGGATCAGGAAGGATGAGGAGGAAGTAGAGAAAGTCAGAGAAGAAGATAGAGGGGGCTTACCTAGTCTCTTACCAGGGCTCAAAGCACAAAGTCAACCTTCAGCTACTTTCTGAGTGGGCAGTTTCCCAGGTGTCCTATGTTCCTGGCATGTTCCATCTTCTCCCTTCTCTTTGCTGTCCTATTCTTGCACCATCCCAGGCTTGCCCTCTCTGGGGGGGTCTTGGAATCCAATAGCTCTGCTTCTCCCTACCTTTCCCCAGCCCTTACCCACACGGTCAGAGCTGCAAGCTACAGGGAACCAGCTTGGTCACGTCTCAGCATGTGAATGAACAAGTGCAAATCACAGAGGCACAAGGGCTGAAAGTGGGATCTGGACTTGGAGGCAGAGATGGGTAGGGACCGCCCGCCATGATTGCACACCATCTTCTTTTGGCACTTCTTGGGAGATCAAAAAGAAACAAGGAGGACATGAGGCAAGGGGCCAACACCAAACATTACCCAGCTTGGATTCAGTGCCCCTGATCCAGCACTGTGGGGAGGACTCTGCACAGTCATGGGGCTTCGTGAGAGGAATTCAGAGCCATGCTCCTTCTAGAGCCAGAGGCAGGTACAAGAAGATCTGGGTATCAACAGGTGACAGGACCTAGCTATGGGGGTCTGGGAGCTGGTGGGGAAAAGCTGGTCTAAGCAAAGGACAGCTCTAAGCTTAGAAAGATGAGATGTCTTGGGCGAGTAACCCAGCAGGATCTTGACCTCCAAAACAATTAGAATAAAATTATCAGTCCTGGAATCCACCATATATGACACCCAGTGAGACCAGAAGGAGGCACCAGAGTAGCTGAATTTCTTTTCTTCCTTCTGGTCCCATCCCAAAGGTGGCTGCCCAATCTGATCAGTTCCTTTGTCTTTGATGTGAACCAGCAGCACAGGCTCAACAGGTTGTTCCTTCTGGATCATCTCCCTCAGGAACAGGGGCCATCAGTGCCTCAGCTCCTGCATGGGAGAATTAACAGCCACTTCTAGAGTTGTTCCCCCCTCCTCAGGAGAAGCTAAGCTACAAGCTCTGACTGGTGTGGGCTGTCAGTCACCAGCAATCAGTGTGGGGAGGAGCATAGCTGATGCTCAGGGTCCAGTGCCCTCCAATGCTCTATGCCCTTCCTGGGGTTCTCGGTGTATCATAAAGCTGTTGAAGAATATCAAAGGCAAGTATTCATCAGCCATCACTCAGATGTGTTAATTCTAATGAGAAATATAGCCTTGCTAAGTCAGCAAAGAATTGACTTAAGAAGCCATGGGTTAGTCCAAGTCATAATCTGACCTGTCAAGTAAGCAATTAGCCTTGACGCTGCCCAGGCACCAAAACATTTCCTTCTCCCTCGCTTATGCTACATATGTGACTTTAGCCCTCACAGGACTTGTGGATCCCTCACCAAGGAAGTCTTCTCCTTTGGACTACTTGGGTTTGCTGCGTCTCACTGAACCTTGGAAATAGAGGCCAAAGGTGCTTGCCCTTGGGCTAGAGCCTTGACCTCAGTCCCTTTTGGAGTGAATTTGTGGTCTCAGGTCATGGTTACTGCCCCACACAAGCAGGTACAAGGACAAGGGATCCCAGTCTTCCTTTCCTGGGCCAAATACGTTCTGGTTATGTTTCAGAAGGCTCCCACAGCCAGCTGATGGTGAGAGAGAGTGAGAGGCAGTGTTAAGAACGTGGCTATGGAGAGAAGCATCGAGATACTCAGAGACAGACTAAAGAGAAAGGCAGAGAGAGACCTCAAGAGGGTTGGCTGGCTTGTGTGAGGGAGGGAGAGCTCCAATCATTCTTTGGATTATCTAGGACTCTCTTTTGGCTGCCACAGAGACTTCCTGTGCCAATGGTGACATTTGCCAGGATGGGAGTGGTGGCAGGCTGGGTGGGACCTTGCAGGCTTTCCTGACTCCAAATCCCTATCCTGACTTGGAGTTTCTGGCTTTCTCTGAGCACAAAATGGGCTCTTTCTTGAGTCTGGAGAAGAATTAGAATTACTTCTAATTCTTCTTTCTACTCATCCTCAAGATGCCAGACTATTGCAGTCCTCAGACTAGACCAGTGTTCACCCAACTTTATGGAGGAGGAAGCAGAGGCTCAGGGTACAATAAATGCCCAAGTCTGTACTATACACTGGAGTCAGGAGATGGGCCACAGCAAACCAGGGACAGCCACCCCTCTTTGACCTTTAGCTCTCAGGCTGTTGACCCACCCACCCAGCCACTTCCCTCACCCAGCTGTCTCTGTTGCAAGGCATCCAGGCCCTAGCACCAGGGGAAAGAAAGTTTCTGCTAACCTGAAATCAAGCCACAAGAGCAGGAGGCCCTGAGTGCGCCTGCAGAGTTTGGAGCTCCTTCAACTTCACGACTAATTGCAGAGAGGCAGTGGGCGGGCTCTTGGCAAGCGATTAGCTGTCCCACTGCATGAATAATTTGCATAGAAAATGCTTTATTTTGGCAATCTATTAAAGGGCTCACAGTGCTGTGGCTTATCTCAGTCTCACAGCAAGGGGAAGGCTTGGCTATCTCGTTAAGTTCTGTTGATGCATAACAATTTGAAATGGGCACAAGCTAGTATGACATTTAAAGATGCCTTCACTTAATTATATTACACAAACATGGGGTTGTTTATCCTTGGGAATAAAGTCTTTTTGAAGTCAAAGTTGGCATGTGCATAAAGGAGGGCATTTTAACTGATTTTTCAAGAGGGGGCCTCCTCACTTCAAACTTGGGGGGTTGCATTTCCTTAGGGCCTTGTAACACAGAAGCTTCTATGGCTCAGATGCAGACTTTGAGATTGCTTCTTTAGTTCTTCTTTGGGGGTGGCCTACAGTTTGGCACTTAATACAGTATTGTGGATAGAAAAGCTTATTAGACCAAGGAAAGGAGACTTGCTGTGTGACCTTGGGTGAGCCCTTCCCCTTCTCTGAGTCTCCACTGCCTCATGTGCAACACGTGGGGTGGGGCTTCCCTTTGCTAAGGCAATGCCTGGAACACCACAAAGCATTTTTGCCACTCGTCAATTGATTCCATAAATAAAATTACTGCCTCCTTGATAAGAGCTGAAGGGAATTTAGGAACCATTATGCTTTTTTAAAGGCCTGGGCACAGGTGGAAAAGAGGATGAGGAAAAATAGGCTTGCAGCTGCAGCAGGCATTGGTACATTTTTGTCCTGCCAAGTCTGAAGGCCTTAGAAACTGCCTTGCTGGCTCCCAGCCCAGAGGAAGGGGCTTCCGGGCCACTGTTCCACCGCTCCCAGCCCAG